>CM053403.1:94202011-94391286 GCA_028644305.1 Xerus rutilus
TCTCTCTCTCTCTCTCTCTCTCTCTCTCTCTCTCTCTCTCTCTCTTTCTCTCCTTCCTGGCTTCTGTGACATGAGAGCTTTCCTCCACCAGGACCCTCTGCCAAGATGTTTGTCTCACTTCAGGCCCAAAAGAATAGAGTTGGTCAACCATGGACTGAAACTTTTGAAACTGTGAACTAAAACCAATTTTTAAATTTCCTCCTTTACTTTGTTTTTCTCAAGTATTTTTGTCACAGTGATGATGGGCTGACTAACAAGTGGGGTAGGGCAGCCTCTGGGTCACAGAGAATCCCTCATCCTCCTGTAACTGGGCTCTTCTCATGAGGATTGGTGGATCCCTGGGCAAGGGTGCTACGGAGTTCTGTTTCCAGCTTCTTCCTGGTTCTTGATGACTGGCCTGAGAATTAATTGGCCTTCCTTCAACTTCTTGGCTTCCAATTCTGTGAGTACTGATTCCATAATATCACCAGTAAATGCCCTTTATGCATCTGCTCCTCTTTTGGGATGCCACCAGATAAACCCAGATGACTAATGATAGCTAATCTTTCTTGAGCATTTACCATGTGGCAGACATATGCTTGACATAAAATAACTTATTTAATGTTCACATTGACCCTATGGGATTAAAACTTTATTACCCCTATTATAAATGATGAAATTCAGGCACAGATAAACAGCGTGACCTTCACAAGCTAGGAAGCAGCAGAGCTGCTGTCTGAACCCAAGCAGAGGAGTCCAGAGCCTGCACTCAACCTCCACACGAGACCAAGAAGTCAGCTGCCTTGTGGTTTAATTTTTAGAAGGTTCCAAGGGGCCTCATTGTCCCTCTTGCTCTCCAGAAAATCCTTCAGATAAACTATTAATAGGCTCAAAATTCTACCACTAAAATAATTCCTCTGGCCACTGTAAAGCAAATCCCCTGGGGTGAGGGGATATAAACCCTATTACAGGTTCATAGGCTCCAACATCATGAGCCCTTTCCCGTGTCTGGAAGTTTATCAGTTCCTTCCTGAATCTCCAGATAGGTGGGAGCTGGTGTGGGGTGAAGGCGAAGGTGAAGTCAAGGTTGCAGGTGAGGGTAAAAGAGAGGAGACAGGTCCACACCACCAGCACAGCACACTGCCACTCTGAGGGCATTCCAGCTCGGCTACTCACTGGTTCTATCATCTTGGTCAACACAGTTAACCACAACAGGTTTAAGTTTCCTCAATTGCAAAATGCAATTAGTAAGAGTTGCTCTGTATTGTATAAATTCAATAAGACAATGCTTACTAAGAACCTAAAATTATACCCACCACATAATATGGACATTAAAATGGCAGCACTTGCAATTACTGCTACCCATCAAGGAAAAAGCCACGACAAAGACTGAGAAGCCAGTGGACAAGGTGGACAGCTGAGTGAGCAGCCGGAACGAGATCAAAGGACAGACTGCCACACTGACTAGTCAACTGTTCAGGCTTTCATCAGCCATGTTCTACCAACTGGGCACTGGGTTGGGTGATGCTGTTAGTTGATCTGTGTCCCCCCAAAAGATGTTTTAGATTCCTAATCACTGGTACCTGTGAATGAGACCTCACTTGGAAATAAGGTCTGTGCAGATACAATTGAGTTAAGATGAGGTCATACTGGATTTGGGACGAGGGTCCTAATCCAATATGACTGGTGTCCTCATATGACAAGGAGGGAAAACACACACACACGGAGCAGGATGACATGTGAAGATGTAGGAAGAAATTGCAATGATTAAGTCTAGAAGCCAAGGAATGCCCAGCATAATTGGCACCCACCAGAAGCTAGGAGAAAGGAAAGGAACAGATTTTTCATTGGAATCTCCAGAAGGAACTAACCCTGCTGGCACCTGGGTTTCAGACTTCTAGCTTCTAGAACTGAGAAAAGAATAAATTTCTTCTGTTCAAAGCCACCCAGTTTGTGGTGCTTTGTTACAACAACCCTAGGAAATGAATACAGGTGATAAAACTACAAAGATAAATTTGAAAAACAAAGTTCCCATTCTGTACTCTTTCGTGTTCACTTCATCCTGATAAAGTAGCTGGGTGAGGATACAGACTCAGGACTGATGGCCTGTGTCTAGCTTCCAAAATTGTCTAATTTGTTAGACAAGAGTCTTTCTCCTGGTCCATCAGTGAAGACTCTACGCACAGGGATATCTCAAGTGCATAAAGGGAATGGGGGAATGGCTGTCCTTGCCACAAGTTATGCCAGGTCCCTGTCACCCACAAGGCATAGTACTGAGCACTCTGGGGGTAAGGGTGGCAGATGGTGGTGAAGGAAAGAAAAGAAATCTTGAAAATAAAAGAAAGTGAGCCTAGCCTGGTGTGGTGGCGCATGCCTGTAATCTCAGCGGCTTGGGAGGCTGAGGCAGGAGGATCGTAAGTTCAAAGCCAGCCTCAGCAACAGCGAGGAGCTAAGCAACTCAGTGGGACTGTCTCTAAATAAAACACAAAATAGGGCTGGGGATGTGACTCAGGGGTTGAGTACCTCTGAGTTCAATCTCCAGTACCCCCCCAGCAAAAAAAAGAAAGTGAGACTGTGGGCCTTCCCTAGATTGCTCCCAAACCCATCGTTCCATATTTTAGGTCAGCATATACCAGAAAACTAGCACAAAAAATAAAAACCACAGAGCAGAATAAAGGAGATCTCTGTACCAATGCTAAGGAGCTCTGTGACATTGGACAAGTGTTCTCATCTCTTCATTTAAATGAGTTGAGTTTCCTTCAGCTCTAAGATTCTATGACATTATGAAAATGTGCATATCAAGCTCTTTACTCTTATAAAATTGCACTTTAAAAAGAGATCTTAACTTGTGGGTCACCTATTACACATGCTGAAAAAGCTTTGATGATTGAGGGAATTCTAATCACAAGTAAAGTAAGAAAAGGCATTTTATGTGTGAAATATCCAGTGGGCTTGATAATACTGGAAAGAAAAATCGTCTCTAACACTCCTCTCTGCTATTCCTATGAGAAGGTGAATAGCAGAGTATCAGAAGAAACTGGAATCATTTGGAACAAAAACTAGTAAAGAAGGTGAGATCACCTAATACAATCCATAATGGAAATGTAACCAGCCAGTTTTCGTCTCCCTTTAGAATAGCATAAACAAAGGTGACTCATATTACAGTAAAAGAGATTGGGGTCAGACTCTAGGAAGAACTTCCTGACTACTGAAAAACTCCAAGAGTTGGGGAAATCACCTTCTCTGAAGCTTTCTAACAAGAGACCACGTCGCCAACTCCCCATCCTGAATTACAGTATTCAGAAGCAGAAGCATGAACAAAATGACCTTCCAGGAGGTTCCCTGCCTGTGCTTGCTCCATCTACTCCTTGACCTTGACCGAGTCAGTTCACAGGGTACTTTCACACACACAATAACTGCTTACAGTCACCTTGGCAGTTTGCATGTTGTCGTGCCGCCCATTTTTCCCTGCTGGCACTGCAGACTGCAAGGTGTAAGTAATGTTTTTACAGATTTTTGCATGTTCCACAGAGGCACGTGAGAATCACTTCACATTACAGTTAGCAAAGCGGAGGAAATGAAGCCCACTCCTGAATTGGAGTGTTGTGTTTCACCCTCTTTGACAGCCAAAAGCCAATTTAGGACTCTACAAAGCCAGATTTCCCAGGGGGTGTGGAAACTGTGGGTATCTTCTTAATTCTCCTGAGCTCACTTAAGGCCTGGAATCAGTGTTTGCTGAGGGAGGAAAAACTGATGTGGGTGATGGTTTATGGATCATTCCACTGGAGGACTGAGGGAGTGAGAGAGTCCATCCAGTTTGCATTTGTCTGGCAAGACTCCTAAAAGCTAGCAGGATACTAATCATAAACACTTACTGAGGGCTCACTAGGAATGCAGCAGTGCCCTAATCCCTGTGCATGAATGAACCCATTTAACCACCCTAACAACCTTATGAGACCCATAGAGGGTAAGCATCTGGTCCAACATAGTAACACATCTGCCACATTCACAGCTGGATTTAAAACCAGGTAGCCTGGCTCCCTAACCTCATGGTTAGTCAGTGTTCACCCTCTTCAGAAAGAGATATAGATGCAGACCATCCTTAGAGACGTGGATCTGTGTCTTGCCTCCTTTTGCTCCTCTTCTTCTTTTTCCTGGTCTTTGTATAAGGGACCACATGCGTCAGTTAAAAGCAAAGGATCCATTAGCCAATACCATCAAGATATACCATACCAGAAGTCATTTCAGTTATACCCACAACTCAGGCAGCTCCTTAGTACCCTTAGCCCTGTTGTTATATCATAGGATTTTCCCCAGCCCATGGTATTCTCTCTCCCCGGGCTAGTAATTCAACAGAACATTCAAAAAACAAAATGGCTCTTTGCTAAAACTGCTTTCCCACCCTGGGTGCTCTCCTTTGAGGTGATGAAATCCCAATCAGGGAGTCATCACCATAAATAATGCATCCGGCTTTCACCCAGAATCAGAAAAGCAAGCAACAGCTGAGAAGGGTCCATTATCCCCCCACAGTTCACAAATGGGCATTGTGATTAATCCATTTATCTGCTATTCAGATGAACACCCCATAGGAAGAGTCAGTAATTGCTGAATATTGAATAGGTACACGAATAACCAAAATGTACCCATACTCTGAGTGGCGGCAACATCTCGATTACCAGAATCTTTCTTCATTTTGAGTTTTAAAGACCCACAATAATTTAAGTACAGCACAGAGGTGGGAGATGGGAGCCCCAATTTTCCAGAAAGCCAGAAGTTGCAAAGAACTTGTTCATAATCACATGAATCAATTCAGTCCCCATTTATTATTTACTTGCCTCAGACACAGTGCTAAGAACAGGGTACAAACAAAAAAATTATATTATTTAACTAGAGAAATAGATATACAAAAGGCCAATTATCTTGCAATAGCAAAAGTGAGAGGTAGGTGTTAGGAACACAGAAGGAAGAGAGATCACTCTCCCTGGGGGGACAGGCTCAATGGCAGATATGGAAAGGCTTATTTAGAGGAAACGGTGTTAGAGCTGGGTCTCACAGGTTAAGGAAGATTTTCTCCAGAGAGAAGGGGGAAAGTTCAGCACAGGTAGAGGGATGAGTGTCCACAAAAGCATTCAGGTATGAAGTCAGTGGTCTTCCCAGAGGGTTGCATGGGACAGGTATTAAAGGGCCTTGTCCACTAAGGAAATCTGCTTTTAACTAGTTCAAAACTGTTAAAGGGGTAGTGTAGGCCATCCAGGGCCAGCTGCGCCCACCAACCCTGTGCCCTAGAGGCTCCCAAGCCCTAGCTCACCACTTCACTGAACCCAGGGGACTGTGGTCACAACACACAAAGCTTTATTCCTGACTTTCTCCCTCCTGAAATCCTTCCGTGTCTTTACCTTGTGAAAGAATTCCTCCCATCCTCCTTGCCTCCCGCTCACCACATCACTTCCTTCCAAAACGTTCCTCTCCTCCCACTCCTCATCCACTCCCATTCACACATGGCATCTTGCTAGAAATAGCAGGGGTAAGGCTAAGAGCAATGAATCAGAAGAGGGGGCAATCTGTGTTCTGAGGCTGGTTTGCCCCACCCAATGACTTCGGAAATTGCCTGATCTCAGCCTCAATGTCCTCAAATAAAATGTGGATAAGAAATGCATACTACCCTTGGCTTATTGGGCAGGGTTATTGTGAGGGTGAAATAAAATAAAGAGTTGCAATTAACACTAGCAAAAAGTAGAAAGACGTGCTATTATGTTATCCAGCACAATTGTCTACCAGACTGTGAGTTCCTTGAGGGCAGGGACCAGGTGGTTTGGAACTTGGATGTCTAGTTATTCCTGGTATAGTGCCAAGTGCTTGATACAGACGCCTTGAATTAAGAACAAGGACCATTACCACCACCACCCCTCCCCCCACACACACACACTCATAATACAGAGACTTTCTTGCCCATCCCCATACATACAGGCAAACCCACAATACCCAACTTTGGGAAGTACTGCTCTCCTCCTGGCTTATTTCAAAAACAGCTAGTTCCTGGAGGAGAACCAAGTGGTAGTCACGCTGCTTGGATAACTCGCCGAGCACGTTTGACCAAGTCTGGGTTCCACTCCTTCTCCAAGGAAGTTGCTAAGAGCTGAACCTCCTCCTCCCCAACTCACTCCCCTCCTTGGAGCCTCAACTGGGGCTGTTCCTGCCCCCGCTGCCTTTGTGCCCCGTGAGCGGCGTGGATTTTTTTTTTTTTTTCCTCATAAGAGCTCGGTCGCCTCTACTGCTGTTTTCATTGATGCCTTGAGCAGAGCTGGCATGTGCGACTGCTGGGAAGGGGGAGCGCGGAGCCGCGGGGGAAGCAAGTAAAAATAGCCTGGCGCGCTTCGCTCTGCCTGCTCCGGACGCCTTTAACCCTCGCTGAGGTGGGGAGCGCAGCATATTCCACTGCATACTGCGGAACCTGCCAAGGGTCTGCATCCAGATCCCGTGCAACTGTGGGTTACAGGGGATAGGGACCCGCGAAAACTTTTTCTTTCTTTCTTTCTTTTTTCTTTCTTTCTTTCTTTCTTTCTTTCTTTCTTTCTTTCTTTCTTTCTTTTTTTTTTTTTTTTGTAGAAAACAAGCAAGGGATTGGGTAGGATGGGGAGGCAGGGGGAAGCGCCTTTTCGCTTCCAGCGCTCCAGCCACCTGGCTGCAGGGACTGCTACGTGCCGGCTGGCCCAACACTTTACTGAAGCTAGGCCCTGAGACTCTGAGCTATTTTTAGAAACCTCTTCCGCCGGTGGGCTATCACAGGGCGAAGGGGGAGGGGAACGACTAAGCTGGCTGGGCTGTGAGGCTAGGCGCGTTGCACTACACAGGGTTCTGAATGTCTGCTCTCTGGTGGGAGGGTGGGGAGAAGAAGGCGGCGATGGCACCGCACGCATGCTGGCTTTGCCCTAACTCAAGGAGACGGCATTAGCTACTAAATGCCCCGCTGTTTTCAAGCCCTAGAGCGTGTTTGTTTCGAAATCGACGGTTGCCAGATGCATGCTGCTTCTAGTCTCTCAGGGAATGGGGATTTTTAAAGCTTTGCTACCTACGCTGTGGGGTAGGGGTTAGGGGTAGAGTTCTGACCTCCAGGAAAGAAGATGATCAGAAAGGGTCTCTCTGCACCGTTTTGCATTTCCGGCAAGACAGAGGGACAATCCCCGCGCCACACCCCCCTCGTCGCCCCACGCTGCATATGGGTAACCATATGTGAAATGTACGGCAGCCCCACCAGACACCCGGCTATTAATAGAGCCCGGGAGTTTGCTCTCTGTGTCTTTTTCCTGCCACCGAGTAAGGGATGATCACACATACCCCACTCCGCCCCCACATCGGCGCACCATTTCTTCGGGAAGGTAAGGGGGCTACCCACGCCGAACCCCTTCGTGACTACAGGTGCCCAGAGCCTACGGAATAGTCCAGTTGTTGTAATGACAACGAGGTCAGAGCGAGGCGAAGGAACACAGCCTCGAGTGGTGGGACGCAAAGCCCGGCGGGATCTCTGCGGCTCAGGGCCAACTCGAGAGTAGAGAAAGGACAGCTATTGGATTGCCTCAGGCGGGGGGCAAGAGTATTATTTGCGGAGCTAGAGCGACCTCCTCAACAGCTGCTGCGGGACAAGTGGCTGCAGACCCATTTCTCGCCGCAGCTGTCGGCTCGCAGCCCCCACCACCCGCGCAGGCTCGGCTGCGGCAAGAGCGGGCGCTGTCCCTGGTGCTGAAGGTGGCCTCGGCCAGTGCGCCCTCCCCGGATTGAGCGCCCCAGAGGCTGCTCTAACATCGAAGGATTGCAGACCTCTCCCGGGCCCGAATCTGGGCCCGAGGATCTGTTGGAGGTGCCTAAGTATTACCACTGGCTTGCCCCCACCCCCGCGGCCGGCCTGGAGCTCTCCGTGATTATTGCGGGGAACTCGGGGACTGACTCGAGCGAGCTTGAAGGGTAAAGCCGAGGCATTGGCAGGAGATAATCAAGGCGCTGCAGGGGACAGACCTGGCCCCAAGATCACCCACCCTGGCTCTGCATAAAGCCCGGACAAGAACCCCTAACGGGGCCCAGAGCAGAGGGCAGGAGAGCGCGGCTGCCCAGGGTTTGGGACTTGGGGGAAGGGGAAGAGAGCAGCGGGTGGCAGGAGAGGGTGCTGGGGTGAGAGCGACTCTTTTGCATTTTCTAGAGGGAGGGGACCTGAGACATGCACTGTCTTGCCCCCCTACACACACGCGCGCTCACACACACACACACACACACACACACACACACACATACACACGGACGACAGAAGCAAGCGGGATGGAGCTGGGGAAAGTTTGGCACTAGGTACTGAGCAGCGGCGGCGGTGGCGGCGGCGGCGGCGACGGCGGCGGCGGCGCGGTGGTCCGGGTGGGCGGCGGGGTCGCCGAGAGCCCGGGCTCCGTAGCCTCCTTACCTCAGTGTTCTCGGCTGCGTTCTCCGCCATTTTCCTCCTTAGGAGCAGGCAGCGGGAGGAGTGTTTCATGCCCATAAGAGCCAGCAAGGGTTTGGTGATACAGAGATAGTAGAGAAAGAGAGAGAGAGAGCTGGTGTAGCTTTAAAAGAGAGAACCAGAGAATAGGAGGAAAAAAAAAAAAAACCGCCCCTCTGCTGGAGCGTCAGCCGATACAATCAACCACGGTTGAGTCTTTTCTGCAGTCTCCACTTTGTTTTATTTTCCTCCTTTCTCATCTGCTTCGGATTCCTTCACACAGTTTCAAGTTCTTCTCGCGCACCCGACCCCCTCCCCGCCCCTCTCCACCCGCGCTGCGGGCTCGGCAGGAGGGAGGCAGCCCCGAAGGCTCCGCGGCGGTGGCGGCTCCTCTCCCGGCTGCTTGTAAAGTCCGGCCCGCCGGAGGCAGCCACCAACTCCTCTCAACTTCTGCCGATCGGCTGGGCGAAGCAACACGCTGCCTGCGCTTCTCTCCCAGGGGCTGAGCGGGGTGAGTGGGGGCGGGGGAGGAGGTTCGGTGGAGCAGGCGGCGGCTGGGCGCAGACCGAGGGCCCCCAGCGCCCCCGGGCCCGCCCCCTCCCCGGGCTCCCGGGGTCTCTCGGCCGCCTCCACTCCCAGGCGCTGCGCACAACTTGCGCGGGGGCAAGGGCTGAGCGGACGCTGCAGGGCCGCGCGCAAGGCTCAGAGAAAGCAGGCTCCCGGAGCAGGGCTCTTAGGTTCTCAGACTCAGTTCGTGTCCTCCCACTGAGGGCAAGCTCCGGGCAAGACTGGGCCACAGTTGCCTCGCCCGCACCCCACCCCACCCTACCCCCAACTCTGCCGCTCCTCTGCCAATTCCTGGATGCTTCCTTGGCTAATTACGGTTTGGGGAACGAAAGAGTGGGTGTCTGGATGGTGGAGGGCCCTTAACTCCTTCAACACTAGGGCTCAGCGTGGTATCATTACCTAGCCTTCTCTCCCACTCTCCCAGTCCAAGGCACTTGGGGCTCTAAGCCCCTCTCGAGAGGAAGGCACCTGGGGCTCTAAGACCCTCTAGGGCAGGCAGGGTTGGGTGAAGGTGGCAGTCAGATGTGGCTTGGGAAAGAGGGTGAGAGAAAGTCAAGTGGAAGAGCCTGCTGTCATGCTCCCCCTACCCCAGTCTTCCCTGGCAGCCCCCTGCCCACACATTTCTCTTCTCTCCCCTCACCCATCCCCCACCATCACCAGATTTTGAAGTCCCTTTTATGGGAGAGAGGGAGGATGTCACGTACCCATTAGGATTCTCTTGATCCTTTTTTAAGGGAGTTTGGGCGGCAGCAGGGGGTGTGAATTTTTATACAATGCATTCCTGTCTTCACTTTGAGAGCTTCTTTTTCTCTTACTGGCCATCTGTCAGGCGGTGGGAAACAGAACAATGGGGGAGGGGGCCCATTCTTCCCCTCAGTTGCAACAGGACACTCAGGCTGACTGACTGCTTGAAAGACAGCTGCACTTTGAAGCTTGCAGCCCACAAGTTAAGGGCAGGGACCTCAAAGACCACCTTGAGCATCCTGACTCTCTTCACATCATGGGTGTCTTTATTTGGGGAGATCTGCTCTGAATGCCCTATTTACTTTTATCATCACCTTTGATAGCTAGGAAGTGTAAGCCTGACTGTCCTTAACTAACCTCAGAGTCCATTGAAGAAAAAGGGCCAGCACCATGCTCAGCAGTAAAGATGCCCCCAATCACCTGGACCTCAGGCAAAGAGAGAAGACAAAGCAATAAGTGGAGGTGAGAAGTAAGGATGGAGGATGAGAAGGATGCACACACACACAGGCTTCAGTTAATGGGAGTAGTGTGTGTGTGTGTGTGTGTGTGTGTGTGTGTGTGTGTGTAGCAAAGAGTAAGTTCAAATGAATGACCTTAACCTTCTTAACCTTTTCTTTTCTCAGACCACAGACTTGGATTAGAGTCCAGGCTGAGTGAGCAGAGTTCTTAGCAACACACTTGATTGTTCTCTTTTCTTCCACACTCTGCCATCATGCAGAAGCAGTAGGAGAAGAAATGCAGTTTATTTGAAGTCTTTTGCCCTAACCTCCGTTTCTCTAAGCATCTTGTTAGATATTAAAGATCTTGGGAGACACCCTACCAAAAGCATTGCAGTACTTGTACAATCAAAGAAAATCAGAAAAGGATCCTCACAGCTCATTGGCCTAATCTTCTTCATTTTACAGACATAGGAGGACATATATCTGGTCCTTCGGCAAGAGGAGCATCTGAGACCAGCTCCCCAGCCTCCCGACTTTCAGTTCAACACTCTGCCCCCACTCCACACTCCTTCTGCTTGTGCATCCATTCTGTGACTAACCAGGGAGGAGGGGAGCTGAAACAAGCTCCCACCGAAATAGGCTGCTGCCTGTGCGTGATTATGTTGCTATGAGAACCTCAGTGGGTGTGTTTCCTCCGTTCTCTGTTGAAATCTTTTGCTTTGCTTGGCTTCTCCCCAAGCACAGACACGGCTCCCCTTGGAATGGGGAGTGGAGAGGCTGAGATGGAGAGCTGTATTTTCATGGTGAGATTTTTATGGGGCTGTGAGTGAGGATCCCAGGCCAGGAGAATGGTTCCACAAGCCTCCAAGGGGACTTGAATGTACAGTCTCAGAAATGGATCCTCCAGCCCCCCTGTTGAGCAACCTTGGAACACTGCAGTGTTGTCTTTGCTCTGCAGCCATCTAATTACAAATTCACAAGCCAAATCATGATTACTTTAAGAGAACGAGTCTGGGGTGATTTGTTATACAACAAGAGATTACCTGAAACACCTACCTCCTAGAGCGTGGAAATCCATGACGGGTGAAAAATGCTTGGCACATAGTAGGAATTTTATGGACTGTTTTCTCACCACCCCTACCATTTATATGATCCAGTCTTTCTTCATCTCTTTTGCATCAGTAGATATCATATTCTTTTACCAGGTTAATTGGTTTAAATCATTCCACACAGAACTTACTCCATGTCTCTTATATACCTAGCTCAGTAATGGGCACTAGGCTTGACACAAGGAAACAAAAGACATGGAACTATTAATGAGTTCTTAATTTAGTTACCTTGAATGCTTTGAAAAATACAGAACTTTTATAGAACATTTGAAAAGATTTTGATGGGAAGATAGAAGACATATGATAAGGGGTACAGAGAGTTCACCAGAGTGTGAGTTAAATGGGTAGTTTGAGACAATAGAACTTACCAGATAAAGAGGTTCTAAAGACATATTTTGCTTATGGAATTTTTCATACAGTAGCCCTTTGATAAAGCAAAATGCTTAGAACAACACTTGTCTAATGGTAAGAGCACAAATATTTTGTTAACATTCACTAGGCTTTGTCTTGGCTCGTAAGTTAAACTTTGAAGAGCACTTATAATATGTCATGGACTCTTCCAAATTTACCTTGCTTTTTTATGTAGTCCTTTCAACAACTCGTTTAGATACTGTCATTTTTCCCATGTAACTAATGAGGAAAAAAAATAGAGTATTGCCCGTAGGGTGGAATCAAGATCCAAATCTGAGATGCCCGATTCCATAGTGTGGCTCTAAAGAAGTTGAATAACTTCAGGGAACAAGACAGTGGTTCTCAACCTTGGCTTCACAGCAGAATCCTCTAGGGAGCTTTAAGAAAAAAAAAAAGTTTTAGGTCCACCCCCAGTGACTGATTTAGTGAGGTCTGTGTATCAAGGCTTTTTGAAGTCCCTAATTCTAATGGATAGTCATTGGTAAGGACAGGTGGATATTTGAAGATAAAATGAGCAACAGAAGAAGGTCCCTACATTACAAAAAGGGCTCTCCAAAACCACAAGAACCCACACTATGGAAAGGTCTGTCTCAAATGCAGGTTCCTGAGAGCCATGGAGTAGAGCCATGTTGCACTAATGGTTGAACTGGTCTGCAAAGGCTGGAATGAGTCTCTTGGGGAGAACCAGAATTGGAAAAGGTATCCAGCTCTGTGAGATGCCATAGAGGAAGTGCTTCCTGTCACTGGAAGTGTTCCATCCAACTAGTTATTTGGCAAAGATGTTGTAGAGCAATTGCAAACACTAGAAAATTGAGCAAGGCCTTTGGGGTACTACCTGCCCAGGGCTGGACATCTCATAATTGTCTCATCTCTAAGCCTGTGCTGGGACCCCGAGAAGATGAAGACTGTAATAGTTCAACTCTAGGGGTCAATCAAACTTTCTTTGCTGCCTCCCCAAATCCAGTAACCCAGAATCAGGATGCAGCTTTGCTAGCTTCAGACCACGCTGCCTGGGAAGGCTCAGTCTCTGGGTCTTGTCCCAAAGTGGTTGCTGCAACAAGGGGAGATATATAAGACATGTCACATGGTTTCCTCCCCCCGACACGTAGCTGGGGCTCACATATGGCCACAGCACACTGCAGCGAATCCATGCCTCCTCAAGAATCAGGCCATCAGCTGTTATCCATCACACCTCATGGCAGCTAACCCAGCAGTGTTCTGAGTTTCTTCTGGGCCAGATGGGAGCCTCGCCAAGGCTGCAGCAGCCCTTAGCTACCTGGCTAAGCTTTCAGGCAGCCCCACACCTGGGTAGTTCTCCTGCACAAAAACAGCAGCAGCCCTATTTCCCCCTAACCCAAGGCCCAGTGTTTCCTAAAACTGTATTCCAGAATACAACTTGCAAGAGTGCCACCAGTGCCTGCAAAGTAATTTGAGTTTTTCTCTTTTTTTTGCCATTAAAACCAGAATATTATTTCTTCCTTGCTCTGATAATGTCTGATTAAATCAATTCATTGTGGCTTTGTGCTGCATATGGCACTATTCAGTTTGTTTATTTAATAATATTTGGAAGGCATTTTGTTAGTTCTCTACCAATAGGGTAATCCTTGGTGTTTTATACTTCTGAAAAGTCAAATGCTTTAGCTACCTACCTTTGGCTCAGAGTGAGAAGGACCCAAAAAACATCCATTTTTCTCAATGGCCTATGATTGCACCCAAATGTCTTTGGAGAAGGGGGAAGAGGAATACAGTAGCAGATCCCTAAAGGTACTAAAATATTCTAAAATGCTGTCACAACAGAATTAGATTTTCCTACTTGGTGGGGGTTGTACACTCCTTTCCTCCTTTTCAAATATTTCATAAAGGTTTGCCTTTTTATGGAAAATCTCTCTCGAATCAAAGCCAGCTGGAGTTAGTCAGTCTACGAGTGCAATATCTCAATACATATTTGTTTCTATGAATCCTTACATAGCTATGGCTATGAGCCATGCGTGTGTTCGGCATTCTGGACGCAAAGATGAAAAGATGCATCTCTGCCCTGTTGACACTTATCTTCTGGGAAGAGTTGGTCAAATGACAAACTCTAATGTAATCAGTGCTATAATAGTCTCAGATTATCAAGGGTCTTATGATTGGTTCTTAAAGGCTAAATAGAGCTATCATCAGTGGCTTATGGTCATGTAAGCCCTGCAAGAAGTTATCTAGTGACATGCACCGAGAAACCCTGGAGGCTTTAGGGCCTGTACCAGAGCATGGTAGCCTCCCTTCAACTATGGCTCGGGGCACATTCTTTAATCAAGGTACCAAAGTTCTCGTGTGCCTCTGGAAGTTTCACAGATGAGAAGTTTTGTGGTCTCAACTCTCCAAATGCACGATGTGCCAATCACTTGGGTCATAATATATCCAGTGTGGGGCAGATCATTGGTATTTCACAGGTAGCCCCACCTGAAAATGCACAATGAGCAGAGGTGGCTAAACAAAGCTGTGATTGATGCCATCTGTTTCCTTTCCAGAGCATTTAACCACCTGGTTTCTTCTCTTCCTCCCAGAGGATTTTTTTAAAAAATTTAAACTTTGTTAGTTTTTTTAATTTAAAAATTTGCCCTTCTAACTCTAATTTTAACATTTTGCTGTGTGTTCTTTTGCTTTTTGCTCATGCAAATATATATAAAATACTATAGAAATGATCCATAAAGTGTAATCCCAGAAGCTCAGGAGGCTGAGGCAGGAGGATCACGAGTTCAAAGCCAGCCTCAGCAACTTAGTGAGGCACTAAGCAATTCAGTGAGACCCTGTCTCTAAATAAAATACAAAAAAGGGGCTGGAGATGTGGCTTAGTGGTTAAGTGCCCCAGATTTTAATCCCTGGTACCAATATATATATTATATAACATATAATATATATAATATATAAATATATATATTTATATACACACACTCACACACATATTGTATAATATATTGTATATAATTATATGTAATATTTTATTATAATTACATATAATTATATGTAAAATTATATACATATAAAATTATATATAATACATATAAAATATATATGACATAAATTTTACATGTGTGTGTATGTGTGTGCAGTTGGTATATGTTACATAGAAATGGAAACATGTTATATACATTACTCAGAAGTTTGCTTTCTTCACTAAACAATGCAGTATTAGCCTCCTTCCAGGTTATTACAGGTAGATCCGAGTCATTTTTGAAAGCTGTACAATGCCTCACTGTATGAATAAACCATATCTTTTTAAAATCCCACACTAATGAACTTTGAAGTTACTCATAGTTTCCTATTTTTCTAAGCAATACTAAATAATAAATGTTATTTTACATATACCTTGTGATTGGAGCTTTTATTTCCATTGATAGTTTCCCAAAAGTGGTATTATTTTAATACACATTGCCAATTCCTTACCAATGTGAGATTTCAGGCCCATAGCTGGAATACTTGAAAGGCACAAACCTAATCTTCCTTCCTTTTCTTAACTCAATGTCAAGTGCAAAAACATCTGCTGCTTTCAATGTCTGGAAGATCCATGAAATAAAGGACACGTTCCTATTGGCATCAGCCTTCCAAAGCCCCAGCAGAGGTTCTTGAGAGAGACACTGAGACATGGGGTATATTTTGCTAGAGGTCTTTACAGAGAACCTTCCAGATCACTTCCAAATGCTGGATAACAGGACATAAATTTGATGATACCAAGAGATATTGTGATCTGAAAAGCAATAAAGATTTTTTTCAATTGGCACCAATTTCCTGTCTCTCAAGTAGATCAGCCACAAAAAATACTGAGGGCCAAGCAGGAACCCTTGGCTCCCTCGTCTTCTGGAAGGCTGTGCAGAAGGAGAGCCCAGGTTGATAGCAGCATGTTATCTAATAGAAACCCCACAACCAGACAACCACACTCTCTACTCCTAGAAGAGCTTTGTTCGACTCCCTTGATAATAATACTTTGTGTATTCACAGTTGCACATCAACCACGTGTTACCCTCAACTCAAGGAAAACTTACCACTTACAATCTCCAATTTGAGTCTAAGGGTGGTTCAACGAGTGAAGGAGGCCAAAGGAGGAAGAAGGTAAGAGGAAGGAGACATTTAGCAGAGCAAGAGAGAGTGTTGTGGTCAGTCTCTCTATGTGCTAATGGCTTAGTGGTGGTCACTGTCTGGCAGAAGATTGTGAAGACAAGCCAACATAGCTAAGGCATCTAGCACAGTTCCTGGGGCATAGTGTCCTAAGGTTCTAAGACAGGTAAATTTCCTTCCCAGCATCTCTTTTATCTATGCACATGAAATTGAGGTTGAAGGGATGTAATGGTCAATTTGAATTGTTGGCTTGATTGGATTATTAGATGCTGGTGATTAAGAGGCTTCTGGGTATGCCAATGAAGTCATGTGGGATAGCCAACTGAAATGGAGACAACCCCCCCACCCAGCATGGGCAGCACTGTCCAGTAGGCTGATGGCTTGGATGGAATAAAAGTTGGAAGAACAAGGAAGCAGCAGCAGATGCAAGCTTAATTTTTCTTGAATGGGTTCTTGATTGCTGCTGCGATGGGCTGAGGATATTGGAGTCTCACTTCTTCACTCTTCCAAGGTGGACTCTGCCAGTGATTCTCCAGAAGCCTTTGGTCTCAGATGAGGGTAGAATCATCGATCTCACTTGTTTGGAGGCTTCTACCTCTAGGACTGCACAGCTGCTGGTTCTTCCAGCTCTCCAGCCTGCAGACAGCCATTGTGGACTATCCAAATAAATCCCCTTTTTATAATTATACTGCCTGTTGATTCTGTTCCTCTAGAGAATGCTGACTAATACAAGGAAGAACATGACATCAGGACAGATCAGGTGACATCAGGTGTGCTAGTTCCATTTCTGTCATTGAAATGCTAGACGAGTTTAGAAAAGTCACTTCACCTCTTTGGGCCCATATCCCCCCCCCCACCTCCTTCTTGAAAAGAAAGGAGTTTGTCTGAGGCAAGCCCCACAACCCCTTTCTGCTTTGTCATTTTATACATGGTGTGAATTATGATTCCAACCACACTTGCATCGCCAAAACAAAGATTCAGAAAAGAGTGCTCCTTCCTCCTGCCGGAAGAATAAAAGAAAGGATGGTCCAGTCCTCTTCAGGTCAGAGGCTTGCAAAGGAAGTCTCTAGGCAATGCTGGTTACAGTGTTCATGTCTGGTCTTTCCAGAGGTCAAAAGGAGTTTTGTTCTGTTTGGCGTGTGTGTGTGTGTGTGTGTGTGTGTGTGTGTGTGTGTGTGTGTGTGTGTTTTAATCCTGTTGACTCTAGCAGCCTCAAAGACAGTAAGCAAATAGCCATTAGAGATAGCCATCATTCGATTTACCCATTTCTCCCTGGGAGCAGAGCTCAAGGGGGAACCAATGCATTTTTTTTCGACAGCTCAGGCTACTGGGCTGTAAGTAAGCATAATCTCATCAGCTCCAATAATCTGTGTCAATATTTGCATGAATAACACAAATCAGCCAATTATCCAAAAACTCACTTCTCTTTGACTCAAGTATCATCACATACATACAAATAGAATTTTTACCTGTCCAGTCATTTGTGACTTCAAAACATATTCAAATTTATGTGTTGCTCCAGAGTACATAATGAGAGCCACAGGCGATGCCCGCAAAGCAGCCAGTAGGTGGCTGGAGAAGCTGGTCAGGGTGGTGTTCTTTCCAGAACATGGTGGTGTTCACCATGTGGCTTAATACATCTGTGGGGAAATGAAAATCGATTATGATCCTAGCATAACTGTCAAGCAAAAGTATAGATAAAGTAGGGGGTTAGGAGTGGCTTGACTTATTCCATGGTTAAAAATTACACAATAATTAAGTGACATTTTAAGATCACACAGGGAAAGAGTGGTTTCTGTTTCTTGGATCTACCAGGTATCCATTTGATGCAAATGCAGCTGTGGCTTGCAGAAGCAAGGGCTTCCCTCTTCAGGGATGGTAGTCCTGCAGGCAAATCGAGAAGCTGTCTCCCAGGAGGTCACAGTTCCTCCCTCTCAGGACTTCGCTGGAGGCAGAGAGAGCCTGGTGTCATCAGAATAGTGACTGCAGACTAAGAATGCCCTGCAAACCACACACTGCTAAATGTTCCCTGCACTACCCCACCGAGTCCTCACACCAGCCTCAGAGGTTGGTGGCATTCTTATTCCCATTTTATACAGTAGGGACAATGGCTCAGAAAGACTCCAGAATTTGGATTCAAGAGCCAGGTCACACTCATGTCTTCCTAAGGTCACCAGTGGAAAGGAACTAGGTAGACCTGGTTTTAAATCTGAACTCTGACATTTAACCAATTTTGTGACCTTGAGCACATCATTTAACTTCCCTGAGCCCCCAAACACCCATCTGCAATAAGAGGCAGGCCTGGTTAAACTACCATTCTGGTTTGTTGTAAAGTGCCAAACCCAGAACCAGGCTCATTGTAGATCCCCATAAATGAGAGTTATGACATGTGGCATGCAGCTGGATGTGATGGACTTAACTCAGCAGAGCTGTGCCTGCTGTTAAGATTCTCAGGCACAGAAAAAGTGCACCCCACCCTCAGAGGCCAGAGTGTCTGTCAACCCGGCAATGGATCTAGACAAGCAGCTTCACCTAAGTGGCACCTATCAACCTGTATTCTTGCTGCAGCTATGCCTGTCACATCTGCTTTAGTGGCTTCTCTCAGCAGTGTCACTGTGGGTTGCATAACATATTTGCAGGTATGGAAGATGTTGCTTTTGTTTGTTTTTATCTTCTGGAAAATTTAGCTTATACAGGTCCAAATCTGCTATCCAACCACATCAGGGATTGGTTAATGCATCCTGAGCAAATGTGGGATTAATCACAGGAAGGAAGGAAGGAAGGAAGGAAGGAAGGAAGGAAGGAAGGAAGGAAGGAAGGAAGGAAGGAAGGAAGGAAGGAAGGATCCAGCACTTTTATAAGTGGGTAGTGGCAGAAGAAAGGGGATAATGACATCAGAACAACCCTACATATATGCCCTCTTTTCCAGCCTGCAAAGATGGTCTTTCCTTCTTTCCTCCCTCCCTCCATTTCTCTCTATTCCTTCTCTTCTTCCTCTTCCTCATACCTTCCTCCTCTTTCTCCTCCTCCTTGTCCTCCTCCTCATTCTTCTAACCAATCTATCGTCATCCTTTCAAGGATAGTCTATGCTACATTGAGAATAATGTAAACTAAATATTTTTATCTTTTCTTCCTGGCCCAGAAACCAAGCCCTGGAAATTTCAAGTCACAGTTTTGGCCTGGAAGGCTCCTGAGCAAATCTTGCCCTCTTCTTTTTGACCCATTTTGTCTTGAGTCAGAGAAGAGGAAGAGTGGGATACTCCCTTCCTTCTCCTGATTGGATAGTGGAGCCCCTGAAACCATCCTTGTCACACTGCCTTTTCCCAGATGGAGTTTGGAAGAGACTTTCTAGTCCTATAGAATCTTAGCCTAAACTTTCGTGGGTAAGAAGCAAAACAGATTGGACTAATGAGCAACTTGGACCATTTGTGTCTGTCAGCACCTCAAGCAGGGACTGAATGATCTGAGGTTGCTCTTCTTGACCCTTGTTTGTGATAGACAATGCTTTACAACCCTTACCCATGTAAAGACCCTGCTAAAGGTTTCTAGAGGACCTTTAGGACCACAGCATATGTACTCACATTGAGTCATCCTCTTTGTCTTTGGCTCTTCTTAGTGACATCCAATAACCTTGAGGTTGGCTTGCTGTTGTTCACGTGGATAACGTCCCTCATGAGGACACAGAGGGGTTATGCCAGGGGTGCTGGATCTTGTGCAGAGTATGGTTAGGTCCCACGAGTCTCCAGCACTCACTCCTGTGTTCAGACTGCCGTCAAGCCTCTTGGGAAAACAGTCATTCTGTTACTGGCCCCAACCCTTCCATTTCTCTGTAAGGGCACAAACCCCACTGTTGGGCTAGAGACAAAGGATCTGCCATGCTCTCTGTTGCCTAAGTCTCTTCCTCTGTCTTCCACTCACAATAATAATGCAAACTGCTCCCTGCTTCAGCCATAGACAAAATTGCCCAGAACAGTCCATTCATGAAAACAAAACTTCAGACTGGGGAGGGGATTGGTTCTCACTGAGTCTCCATGCCTGTTATCAGAAAACACTGGGCTGGGTGTCCTCTGGTGGCACATGTGCTTCAGCATATTGTCCTTCCCTTTGGGAACACTTCCTCAGGCCTGGTGAAGGGAATGTCCCATCAATGCCTCTGGGTCATGTTCTGCCTTGTAAATCTAGTCTGCCACATAGGGACATTTATTGAATGTCTACAGCAGAGTGGAGATCCATTTCACCAAATATTTCCCCCCTCTTCAATGTGCTCCCAGGTCTCCCTGTCCTAGACTGGCTTCTCCTCCATCCCACCATCACCACTGTTGGGTATCAGCTCTCTTGGAGAAAAAGCCTTCCAGTCTATTAGCCATCAACTCTTGGTGGATCTGTATCTCAGGAGGAAACTCTGGAAGATGATCCAACCTCCAAGTTACAAAAGAATGAATCTCTAATGGTGGAAGGTCAAGCATCAGTTACAGGCTGTTGTTGTCTTGGGGTGTGAGTTCACCTTACACTCTTTAAAATCATGTTACCCTGGTATGTAAATAGGCCTGAGGGCTTCAGAGGAAGCTTGGAGCTATAGAAAGAAAGAAAAAAGAAATCACTGAACCAAAGTCAGGAGAAGTGAAATTCTTGTCCCAGTTTTGCCATGTCACTGAAAGTCCCAGGACCATGGGAAGTCAAAATTGGGGTAGGAGATTGGCTAAGGTCTGTTTCTATCCTTAATATCCTCTGTTTTCCTGGGTTTCATTTTTTCCTCTGCTACATGAGGTATTTGAGGAAGCTGAATTTTTGTGGGTCACATTCAAATCTTCCATTCTGTTATTGTGAACCTGGCAGCTGGCATTCAGAGTCAAGATACTGACTGTCCTAACTCTTCAAGCAAGCAAGAGAAAGAAGGAAAGAGTATTGGGAAAGCTTGTGCACTGAGGGCTCAGAGTCTTGGGCTTCAGGAATACCCAACCCTACCTACCTATCTTCAAAGTCAGTTTTCTCTGACAAAAGAAAGAAAAACAGACAAGCTTTCGCTATCACCTCCTCCCCTTAAGGAGCTCAAGTACTATCTTTAACTGTTTCATTCAAACAAGGTTTGCAGAAAAGGCCTCTCTAGCTGGAGATTTATGGAGAAACATGGCCACTGGGGTTGGTCCATTCTCCATGCAGGTGGGAGAAGCATGCAGGTTGGGGGGATCACATCTGTGGGCTAGTATTTCTCAGGATTTGTTTCACAAGATGGCCCGAAATAATGGCTTGTTCCTCTCCCAGTCTGCCCTTTCACACTCACCCTCCAGCCCCTTTACCACAGTTTCCTCTAGTTGTGCTGAAAGGCTTCCCAATGGGTATATAGTACCCGAGGCATGAATAAAAAAATCTGAGGGCCACATCCAACACCAACGTGTAACAAAAACTCTGCAGCAGGTTCCAGAACCAAGCAGCTGCTTTATGGGCAAAGATAGAATGAAGCCATGGATGGGCATTTGGTGGTCTTCAAAGGGCAGGGAGAACCCTCATGATTGTCCTTTCCTTAAATTGTAGTGAGTTGCAGGGGAGTGGCATAACCTTCCTTGACCAACTGCAAGAAATGCAGGAAAGTGTTTCCAAGAGATACTGTAGTAGCTGCTTCTCTAGGGATATTTTAAATTTTTTATAGCAAAGTCAAGAAGATGAGGAAACTGCTTTAAAATTTGGTCCTGCCTAAGAGCCAGGGAATAGGATATCATGGCTTTGAGGACCCCCTTCTAGGCTGCATAGTCAATGATTACAATCAAAAGACTAAAAAACATTAGCCAAGTTCATGGGGATCCTTGGAACATAATTAAACACAGTGTCTGGTCTTCTGACCTGGAGAGCCAGGGACAGGCCAAAGGACAAATGCCCGACTAGGTAAAGGGAGGATCCACAAGGGTTTGTCCCTCAAAGACCAGGATGGCTAAAAACTGGAGAAGCCACCAAGGAGGTACAAACTCGTGCGGGGAACATTAGCCCCACTTGGTTTTCTCAAATATGAGAGTAGGAAGAGGATAGAAATTTGAGGGGGAAGAATTACTTTAATAACATGAATTTTTAAAAAGCTTGTAAACTTTCCTCTGTGGGGGGCCTGCCTAGGGATTCGGGCAGAACCTGCTGTACCCTGACTTAGACTCTGGTACCCTAGGGCAACTCCATAAGCCACCTCTCCCTCTCACTTCTACCCAGGAGGTTTATCAAGGCAGAGGTTTGTGTATTTATCCATGGACTTCCACAGCCTCCTACAATAACTTCCCAAGACTGTCAGGGCCCCTTTCTGACCGGTCTTCCCCCTCCATCCAATAGGGTTGGCACTTCCCCAAGATGCTAGGCCAGTGCACAGAGTTCCCAGAGGCCTCAGGTCATGCTTCCCTCTGCTCAGCAGGGCATACACCTCTTGTTCTGAGCAGTTTATGTCTGCCATTGCACAGCTTCCAATTTAAAAAGCCACAGAGATATGTTCACTGCAAACTTGAACATAAGCTCTGGGGAGAGGGATAATTGCCTCAGTCTTATCTCACAGCACTCATGAGATAAATTTGAGAATTTAAGGGACAGAAAAATCTAATAGAATGGTGGCATGCCCAGTCAGGTAGCCATACCATCTTAGGTTCCATACTCATTCTACACTTTAATACTATGAACCCACAAGGGCAGCTCAAGATTAGGAGTGCTTCATTATGGGTACCTGCCATTTATCTTGGGGAGGTGACAGACCAGTTCACTCTTCTTTAACAGTGAACTAATTGAAACAGACTTCCTTGCTTTGCTCTCTTTAAGGCAGAAGAATGTGCAATTAGCAAAGAGTAGGTCCTAGACCCCGCGGCTTTTGTTTTATTTTGCTTTTTTATGACCTCTAGTAATTTTGTTAGTGAGAACCAGTGGATAGTAAATTCTCTGAATCTATGACACCTAACATGACTCCTTTCTCACTTATATATTTGAATGATAGTTTTATTGGGTATGTAATTACAGGTTACATATCTTCCAATTTCCAGTTTTGTGCATACAGCTCCATTGCCTTTTTGCATCAAGTATTATCAGTGAGAAGTCAGTTGTCACTCTCTTTCTTTTTCCTTTTTACACAATTCTCTGCTCCTCACCCTCCCAGACACCTTCTATCTGAGAATTTCATTTTTAATAGCTTTCTTCTATCTTTAGTATTGCAATGTAACTTGTTATAGGCATTTTCTCATTTATCCTACTTGGCACTTGGTCATGTTATATAATATTGGGATTTTGGTCTTGTTTCTTTTCTATCCTTTGGCAAATTTTCTTGTACTATTTCTTTTTTCTTTTCTCCTTTCCACCAATGTAATCCTCTGAAACTGCTTGTGGATGGGTGCTGAAATAATGGATATGTTTTCTACATCTCAGCTTTCTTCTTTCCATAATTCTATTTCGTGGTCTTTTAGACCATGTGCTCAAACAGAATTCCTGTTTTGTCTTTCATTTCACCAATTTTACCTTTGATTAAATTCACTCTGCTAACCCAACCCATCTGTTAGTTTTAAATTTTCATTGTGAAGGTTTAACTCTAAAAGACGTTTTATGAGTCTGATAGCCATACTTATTTTAAAGTCCTAGTCCACTTACACTATTGATATTTCCTTCTTCCTAATTCCTTTTTTGAGTAATGGGTCTCTCATTTTGGTGACTCCTGGATGTAGGTTCATTTTTGTATTGGGAAATCACTGTTAGCCTGGCAATGGTCGAGGGAGGATTGTTGATGGGGAGAGTAGAATGCACTATAGGCAGATTAAAATCTGCTGCCTTTCCAATACAAGCAAAGGAGAGCACTTGGTGTTGGTAGAGTAAAAAAGTAGGTTCTGTAGAAATGGAAATCTTTCTCTTAGGTTGTGTTTGGCTTCCTGGAGCAGTGTTCTGTTCCTGTGACCCAAGTATCCAAGAAATTTCTATTGTCCACTGCCTGACTCAAAGGGGTCAAACAGAGTTACAGAGGAATTCATTTGCCCGCCTGACCTTCCTGGAAACCCAAACCACTTGTCCATCCTGTACTCTGGGCTCCCTTCTTCCACACACCTGTAACTTATTTTTCAGTGCTCCTTCCACAGGAACACTTGGAGCAGTGTTTATCAATCTGATTTTACCTACTTTCTATCTTTTAGGCGTCAAGGACATCTTTGTTTTCTAGCACTGTTTATATTTTGAAAGTATACATTCTGTCATTCCAAGGAATTTTGGATGGGTAAGATTGCCAGTTTTGCTTAATCCCATGTCTTAAGCCAAAACACATGATATGTTCTTAATAAATAGTTGCTGTTTGCAGGAATGAATTTAACTTCTCCTTGTAACTTTTATTTGAACATTTTCCACAGTTGAAAAAGAAATTGTTGAATCACTGACTTAGCAACTAATTTTCAACATGCCTCCCCCACCATTTCAAGTGGATACACAACTTGGTAGGATCTTTTCCTTGACCCACTCTATTGTTCCAGATTGATAAATTGGGAAAGGACCCTACTATGTTTCATTAATAATAGATGCCCCCCATGGACCAACATCCAATCATGGATTTCAAATCCAACTTTGACACTCTTCCCTAGTATTAGGAAAGTTTGGATTCTTGGGGACAGGATGGGCCTTTGCCAGCACATGAAGGAGATGAAACCAGTCTTTGCCCTCTACCTTTGAAGCTCAGTATACGGTCTCATCTCATGTCATCCAAGTAAAATCCAGAGTACAAGTTTCTCTTCTGCCATTCATCCTCACCATCCAGGAAGCAATCATAGCCAGCAAATGCACTGTGACTTCCTGCAGAATGTGGAGGGGCCCAAGCTAAAGTCTACAAAATAAATCCTTGCATGGGCTGGTAGGATAGATGATATGGTATCACACATGACCTCATTATGTATACATCTATCTCATGAAGATTTCATCTGATTCCATTGAAGAGTTCAGTTCATCCCTTTCTAAATAATGGGATTGCTTCCTCTCTCAACCTACCCAGGCTCTGTTCTGTCCCCAGGGTCTAGTTATGTTTCATTTCCATAAAGCTTTCCCTGGGGCCTCCCAGACCATGGGAATTTTTCTCTCCTTTACCCTCCCACAGTATTCTAGACAGTGCCACTCATTTTGACACCTCAACTTACAGAATTTTGTCCTGCCTTAGCCAAAAGTTATGTCCAGTAATTCTGCTTATATGCAACACAGCTTAAGAGAAAGGAAGAAAAACACTCTCAGAAAGGGAAGGACTAGTTGCCACAATATCCATGCAACAGTCAACCACCAAACCAAAGCTTATTAACCAGGAGCTGAATATAAACTTGTTTGTTCATTAAACAAATGCAGTTCTCTTGTTCCTCCAAGACAAATTACAGTTTTTATTGGTACCATACCACTGAGAACCTTATACAATGAGAAATGAATGCCAGTACTTTCAAAGGAAGTAATTACCAACAACTAGAGAAAGTTGAACACTGAAGGAAGGGTTGGATTAGGACCAAACCATCAAAAAGAGATGAAATCGCGTCTATGAATTCTGTTTTCTGAGGTAGAGGAGAGTATCTTTTTAAAGGCCTTCATCAGAAGTGTTTAAATAAAATGTTTCAGAACTTGAAGGCAATTAGAGAGTCCACTGCAGGAAAATCTAGGCACACGGAGCACCCCATGTCCAAACCAAGATAAAGAAAGCAAGCTCAAGCCACCTCTCCCTTCCACACTGCACACGTGCTTGGTCACTTCATAACCAGTGCTTCTTGACCTCCCAACCATTACCTCCAAAGAATGGAGCCATGCCTTCTGTCTCCTTTCTCTTTGGGTGTCCAGCCAAGTAGTGAGCACATAAGAAGTGCTTATACATACTAGTTAAATAAATGAGTGAATGAATGAATGAACGCACCTCAGTTCCAGTCCCTTCCTCTGACATTTTTAGTTCCACAGCCTGTCAGAAAAAAATAAGGAAGTGGATTTCTAAAACTAAGTTTCAAACTAGGAAGCTTTGTAAACCACAGTTTTAGAGCATCAGTCTGAGGACCCCGTGGTCCTCGTGATCACTCCTTCTTTACTTCTCTCCTCACTTCCAGTATGACTATAAGGAAAATCAATTCTCACCTCTAGTCAATCACATTCCAGGCTATTCCCAGACAAAATGTTGCAGGCTAGCATTCTCTTCTGAAGTGCTGTCCAATGTCTCTCCAAGGCTCAGGCCTTGCAGGACCAGCTTTTGAGAAGCCCTCCTCCCTCCATCATCCAGATACATATCCCAGTCCCTATTAGCTCATAGTCCTGCTGAATGCTTGAATCTTCACATCCAGAACCCACAAACAGCTACAATGGCTTTGCTGGGCAGAAAGGCCAAAGAACGCAAGGGGTTGCTGTCCGTGCTCCCAGAGCAGGCAGCCCTCAGCTAACTGTTCTGCTCTAGCCCAGTCCGTGGAGGGCTGTGCTCGAGAAGTCAAGTCATTTTGGCAAGGGTTCATCTAATTCACCTTGTCTTTAGACCTCCCTGCACAGCACCAAGGAAAATTCCTCCCCCTGAGGGAGATGGGAGAGGCATCAGATCAGGTGTGTGCTGGTGAGACAGGGAGAAGATGCTTATTGAAGAGCTGGGAACACCATGGACCCGACAACCAAGTGCAGACCAGCTCGCGGGCACTTCCCTGGTTCACTGTTTATGCCCCTGCCAACAGCAAGACCTAATTCAAGTGAGAATCAGACTCTTGAAAAGAAATGCTCTGCCTAAGACCAGCTGGCTCAGACCGCTCCCACCCAATGAGCCCACACTTCTGGCACCCTATGTGGATGAGCGCCCTCATTCTTTTATAAAGTCCTCTGGAGAAAAGGCTTCAACCTCTCTCGTTTCCAGACACCCTGACTCCCCAGGAAGAAGAGCTGATGCGTGTCTAACCTAAGACACTCCCCACAGAGCTGAACCCTTCAAATTGTCTGACTCCCAGTGGGGCTAGAAAACATTTGGATCCCTGCCCTGAAAACTCACAGTGCTGGGAAGGAAGATAAAGCAATTTTTATTGAAGTTGGTCTTAGGACCAGTTACCCAAGTGAGGTCTTCCTTCTAGAACCTAAATACTGCTGAGCATCCAGCCTGACCCCATTTCTTAGCAATGAGAAGAAATGCAACTTTGAAAGCTATGACATGGGGAAAGATGTCTAAAAAGAGAACTCAAGCACAAATTCATGACTCTTGGGCCTTTCGTTCCCCACCTAGCTCACACACCCACGGGATGTGGAAGAGAGCAAGTGTAACAAACAAGAGTGTTCTGGGGCACTGGGTTGGTAGCCTGTCCCCTTTCTCCCATCCCTGGTACTTGTGAGGGAGGCAGCCTGGCCTGACCAGTGCCGTTCGTTAGAGGGTTCCTTTACTGCTTGGCCTCAGGCAGGACCACAGACAGGGAGGCTAACAATCCGTCTCCACTTCTGCTAGAGATCCAAAGCAGTGAAGACCCCGTAATGCCTAGGAGACGGTACAGATGTAAGCACCCCTCAGGGCAGAGAGGCCGGTGAGCAGGCTCAACCCAGATGGCAAGGAAAAGAAATCCCTTGGGGATTCCTCCAGCCGCAAACAGACAGGTTCACTGGTAAACTGATGGAAAGTGACACTCAGAGATTCTCTGACCTTCCTGAAAACTGATTTAAAAACAGAATCTAAATCCAGATTGGTGGTAAAGGTTAGTCTTTGCCTGACAGTCCCTGAGGCAAATGTCCGTAGTCCTCCCAGCCAGCCAAAGTGAGAAACACACTATGTATTTCCTCTAGGGCTTTGTTTGGCACCTCCCCCTCCCCAAAATTTCTCTGCTTCCTACCCCCACTCCCATTCCACCATGGCCTCCACTATCCATAGGACCTCTGAGCCAGCCCAGCACCCTCCATGGCCACTGGATTTGATTGCAACAAAGGGTAGATGATGGCCAGTGTCTCACATTAGATTTCCCTTCTTGCGGGAATTAGGTACAATACTGAGAGCCATGTGTCTCAAATTTTACAGGTCACATTGCTGCTAGGGGCCCTGCCCTCAGGGAGCTTACAATCTGATGATGGGTTGACAGTCCCTGCTCCTGAGAGAAGAAAAATAAACAAGAAGCAATGAGAGCAAGAGTTTGAAAGCCACCTGGAGAGAATGTCCCGTTTCGGTTGGTTCATTCACTAAATGGCTACGGACAGCCTAGCATGGCTGAGGTGCTAGGCTAAGTACTAGGGATATAAAGATAAATAAGACATGATCCCTACCCCCTCAAGATTCCTTGCACTTAGGAAGAACACTTGGGAGAAAGGTCACTGTGAGACCTTGAAGTGAGGACCCTGTGGGAGCATGAAAGACTGTCATGGAAACACTCCGGAGCAGCAAAGAGGCTTGCTGTGCTTAGGAGAAACTTCCAGATGGTGGTTCCTGAGGAGAACCTCAATGATGAGGTGTATGTCCTGCAAAGAGGAGTTACATGGGAACAGGGGATGGGAGTGGGGCTGCAGACATTGTAAACTGGTGGAGGTCAGGAAATGCGTTCGCTCCTGGGGAGGACCGGCCCCTCAGGATGGCTGGAGCAGAGGGTATGGGCTGAAAGCTGACAGGAAGAGACAGCGGTGGACAGGCTGGGAGCAGAAGCAGTGTGTTGCACTCACTGTGTGCCTACAACTAGCGAGGCACTGTGCTAGAGGCAAAAGGGCATACAGAAGAACAAAGTGGCATAGACGTGACATCTTTTAATGCTCCTCCCTGTACCCTGAGAGACAGGTACATTGTCCTCATTATAAACATGAGAACACAGAGGCTCATAGAGGTTAAGTAACTTCCTTGGAGACACACAACATAGATGCTGCCAAGTTTTGAACTCAAGTCTGAGTCCTATTTCTTGTGCTCAGGACCACCACGTGATGGAAAAGGCCTTGGACTCCCCATTAAGGAGTCTGTACTGTATTCTGAAGGTGTTGGGGAAGCCCTGGAGAATTTTACGCAGGAGAAAGGCATGAGCACACCTGCATTTGTAGGCTTTTGTTCTGGCAGCTGTGTGAAGAGTGGACAAACCCACAAGGCAGGAAAGGAGGTGAACAGCTGTAGCAAAAGATGCTAGGGGTCTGGAGTAAGGTAACAGCAGATGAACAGGAGCTCCACAAAATAGACAGGACCAGAGAGGAGGCTGGGTGTGGATGTAAAGGAGAAGGAACCACCAGAGTTAAGGAGGAGGGCCCATGTGTTGGTTGATTTGGCCAGTTGGGTGGTTGGAGACAGTATTTACCAAGACAGGAAGTAGAGGCAGAAGGAGCAGATTGTGGGGGTGGAGGGAGAAGTTTCGCTGTGGGGATAGCCTGGGTGACAGATGGTTGCACAGCCCTGGCCCTCAGGAATACCACCTGGATTTTAGATCCTAATAGGGAGTCATCTCAACAGTAGTTGCACCTTTCAAGAAAATCAACTCCCCCAAATAGACCACAGTTGATTGGAAATGCAGACAGCTGCCTCTTGGAGACAGGAAAGCCCCCAATCTTTCAGTGACGTGACAGAGGAAGAGGATGTTAGGAAGGACCCTGGAAAAGATTATCTAGAGAGACAGAAGGGAAGCAAGGAGGCAGCACCATCAGGGAAGTGGAGGCAGGAGAAAGTTTTGGGGATGGAAGGCCAATGGCCTCCCCTTTAGAGGCTTCCGGGTATGTGAGGTCTGAGAAGTAGAGTCCACTGGGCTGGACACAGAGGTCAGCAATGATTTCAGTTCTAGGAGGCTCTCAGAATGTTCTCGGGGCAAGGAAGGGACTGTGAATGTCATTGTGAGGGTTGAGAAGTGAAGGGGCAGGGACACCACATTGAGAATAAATATAAATGCAGACAAGGCTTTCAAGAACTTTGACTGTAAAGAGAAGTAGTGATAGACCCATGCTTCATAGGGACTGAGGGTTGAGAGAGGGTTGGGCTGGAATTTCTATTGAAAGAGCCAGGATCATGCTGAGATGCTAAAGGGAAAAAGAGCTTGTAGTGAAGGAGAGAGTTAAGACAGGAGAGTCTTAAGTGGGAAAAGCCCCCTATGGAAGGGTGAGGGAAGAAGAAGGGTCTATGGGGAGAGATCAGCTTTGCTCAAAAGAACCCTCTAGCATGTTATGGGAAGAGAAACTGTCAAGACGAGTGGGTCAAAGGGGACCAGCAAGTGATAAAGCTCCACCCCATGAGGAACCTGAGTCTCACCTTGGAGAAGAGGGGGAGGTGGCTGGGAGTTGGGGTTGTGGGGTCAAGTTGGTAGGAAGCAGGCTTAGGAGACAGGTAGAGGCTGGCAACCTTTAGCATGGAAAGCAGAACACAGAGCTGGCTGGACACCACAGAAGGAACTTTGAGCAACACTGAGGACTATGCAAAGGTCTCGGTGATCTCGTGCTGGCCTAAATCCACCAGGTTCTGTGATCTTGAGCAGCTCTCAACCACCCAGGCAGGAGCAGAGAAGGCATCGGGCTGGATAAGAGTCAAGAGTCAAGGTTCATTTTGTGATCCACCACATGGGGTTGAGGTACTGCAGTGGTAGGTGACACGGTGGGTCATAGAGAAGCAAGTGAAGATCCTAGAGGAGCTGTTGGCAGTCTTGAGAGAAAATGGAAATACAAAGTCCTTGATATTGGTTGAGGCCTCGAGGTAACAGCTGCAAGGACAAGAAATTGAGATGAAGAGATCCTAGCATATCAGCTTCAAAAGGGGTAGCAGTTCTGGGTTAGGAGAGGAACCAGAGCCATTTCCCTGGAGTGGGTGCTGCTGATTCTTAAGGATCACAGCACTTGGTATGGAACTGTCACATTTAGCATGAGGCCATCCATGAGGCTTCTCTGGGCATCCTGTGCCTTTCTCCTGCCCAGACCCTCCACTCCCCACACCACATCACAGACTCAGACCGGAAAGGCCTGCTTGGCAACAAATCAGCACATGTTGGACTCCAGAGCTGCATCTTTAAGACAGGTGAGGTCGAAAGCACCAGGACATCACTCCTGACCTCCAACCAGAGGCCAGGCTCCCAGCAGCTCAGCATCCTCTCCTCCTTGTTCCCCTCTTCCTGTTCTTGGGTCCTGCCGGCTCTTGGCTTTTGCCCCAAATTGATGCACAGACTTAGACTCTGACTCTAAGCTCATGTGCCCCATGTAGGTTTTGGCGCTGCAGGTAGTGTTCCCCTCACATGGGATGCTGGTCTTCACCAGCTCTTCCCCAAAACTTGGCTTCTGGAACGCAGCCCCACCTGCCAGACTTTTCAGCCTCACTCTAGTTGCACTCAGTGCTTCAGTCTTGGCACTGCAGTCTAAGTCCCTGGGTGGTGAAGACCAGACATGCAGCTAGGGGATGGGCCTGCCCTTCCGTAAGACCCACAGTCAAGTGGTGAGCGGTGATGTTCCCACAGGCCTGAGCACCCAAGTCCTCCCACGGGGAGTGAGCTGCTCCTGCCCATTCATTCATCCATCCAGTCATTCATTTATCAAACATGTAATCATGTACAAGGCTCCAAATACTACCTCAGAACTCAGAATGATTCAGCTTAACATAAGAAAGGGAAAGGTTCAGACGAGCCGAGATGTCAAGTGGACAGGAGCACAGTGGAGCCCTGTGGCTTAGAGCAATCTGTGGACCACCTTCTGTAGCCAGAGAGAACTCCACAAACCTGTCCCCTTTTCTTGTTCTCATTTTCAGAAGCACTAAAAGGGAGAAAGACAAAGACATTCACTGCACCCGAATGCAGAGAACTTATCTCAGAAGAGTGCCATGGCCATGGCTATCTCCCACACGCACCATTGAGACCCCTCTGGGATCTTTTCAAAGCAGCCTCGTCCCCTGAGAATGCTTCAGGACTTGTATTGCTGGGATAAGACTTTAGGCCAGCCATGTCTTAGGAGACCTCCTCTCCCCTTATCCAATATTGGCCTCCCCGGCACCCCCACTGGCTCTCAACACCACCAACAGTCCCAGCCACCCCACCCAGAACAGCAGCCACCCTGTGTGATTCTGCTTCTGAGCTACAGCCAACTCAGCCAGCGGGGATCCAGCCAGAGGCCCAAGAGGTGGCCTAGCATGAAAGTGGTTACTAACATGGGCCATGGTGACAACAGGTCTCATCCAAGTCTCTCGAGAAGTTCGTATGTAAGAGCAAAGGCAGCTGGTAGTGTGACTAGAAGCTAAAAGACACAACGAGAGAGCCACAGGCAAGCAGAAGCCATGAAGAAGCGGAAACTGCATGTCGGTGGAGGGTGGTGGGGACACTCAGTTGAGATAGAGACAAAGGAGCCAGAGCCCGTTTGGGTGACGGAGGAGCTCCATCTTATGGTGCAGCCCGGCCACCGCAGAGCCAGGGTCCTGTCCTGGGCTCTGGAAGCCAATCTGCCCTCACTGTTTATGGTATCCTGAGGATTGGGGGCCTCCCAATTTCCAGACACATCCTTACAATAAATCCCCATGAATTAAGGTAACTTGCGAGGGTCTGTGTGGCCTGGGGAAAGCATGACCAATGGCCACACTAGCATTTGACTTCTGTTCTCTCCACCCTGCCCTTCTTCCTCCTGCCAAGAGTCTGGCAGAAGACCCAGGTCATGGATTCAGCCATTGGAGTAAGGCTTCCATCAACACCTTTTGGCTCTCCTTGAAGGAATAATCATTTCTTCTGCTTTCATGACTCCCACTCAACTTGGTTACAGTCTCCAAGAACTGAGGACACCAATCACCATTGTTTCATTTTCAGCCACTGGGATTCACCAAGCATTGACTCCTGTGGAAAGACTACCTCAAAGTGGGAGTGGTCCTTCCAGAAGTATCTTTTTCAGCAGCAAATTTGAATTCTGTTTTTAAAATCTCCAAAATATTTATTTTAAAATGCAGGCCCTGTGTCCCGAAGCCTGTGGCAAGTAGGAACCCAGTGTCCCTTGAAATAGCCCTGCGAGTCCCCTTAGCCCCTTACTTGGGTTGCAACCCCTTGGGTTGCAGGGACATTGAGGAAGGGTGTAAATGGAACCTTGGGAATAGGATGCCTTATGAGTGTGCTGGGTCCCCGACAAGCAAGGGCTTCTGCAGGGTCGTCTGCACTCCTGTCTCATCTTGGGAATATTTCCATTTTTGGAACATTTTCCTTGGGTTACGAAAAAGGCCAGTTCCAAACAGACCTCACTCTGCTACACCTAGTTAAAACACCTCCCATCTATCCCCTTTCTTGTCATCTTAGCTCAGTGCTGTTCTCAGGCCTGAGTTAAGAGGAAAAGTCAATGCAATTGGACCGTTCACCATGAGCTCCCGAGTGCTCAGGGGACTGGGGGATGAGGTTGAAAATTCCAACTAAGCCACTCTCCCAGGGTATTGGGGGGCCTGTGGGGATGTTTGCCTTTTCACAGATGCATGAAGCCATTTCATTCCCTGGTTTCTCTGGGAAATGAGCTGTTTCACATTGTTAACCTGGCACCAGAAGTTTTAATATTTCTTTAAAAGGTTGGTGATTTTGAAATCTTTTTTAACAAATGTATTACTTATGACCTACTCCTCTGCCTTCTTAAACTAGGCATTTTGAAGGTAACTTAACCTTTCCAAGCCCACTTGCTTAGGGTCATTATTAAGAAGAGCTGTCATTGCTAGGGGCACAATTCTCCCCAGAGTGCAGGGACTGACTGTGTGTTAGTCATCTTTTAATTCCTCAGCACCCAGGCCAGCATGGGGCCCAGCAGGGATGGTGGGCACTTGGCTATGGCGCTGGCAAAGCCTTCCAAGGCTGTGGAACAGGAAGCTGGCTGAGTGTGCTCCTCTGGAGGGCTGTACTCTCTGAGGGAAGCTTCCCTTAGTGTCTTCTGGATCCTCTCTTGCTATCAGGCTTTCAACTTGCTATACTTTGAGGCTCTTCTTTAAAAATGTTTTTTATTAAGATATAATTCACATATCTTAAAATTCAATTGAAAGTGGTTTTTAGATACAAAGTTGTGTGACCATCCGACTATCTTATTCTAAACATTTTCATCACCTCCAAAAAAAAAAAAAATCCCATACCCATTATTGTGATTGTGGTCTAATTATTCCCCAAAGACCATGTGTTGAAGACTTGGGTGCCAGTCCGTGGTTCCATTGGGAGACAGCGGGACTCTCAAGTGGTGGGACCTAGTGGCAGGAAGTTAGGTCACTGGGTGCGTGCCCTTGAAGGAGATATGGGGACCATGGCCCCTTCCTGTCTTTGCTGCTTTTGCTTCCCAGCTGCCATGAGGTGAGCAGATTAGCTTCACCATCTGCTTCCTGCCAATATGTGCTGCCTCACCACAGGCCCAAAGCAATGTGACCAAGCGACCATGAACTGAAGCCTCTGAGAAAATAAAGTTTCCTTCCTTATAAGTTGATTATCTCAAGTACTTTGTTACAGTGATAGAAAGCTGACTAACACATCCATTGTCACTCCACATCCTCCCTCCACTAGTCCTGGCAGCCACTCATCTCCCTTCTGCCTCTCTGGACTTGCCTTTCCTGCACTTTTTCATAGAAATAGAATCATGCTCTCTGTGGTCCTTTGTGTCTGGCTCCTTTCATTTGTCATAATGTCTTTCAAGATCCATCCATGTGGTAGCATGAAGCCTACTAGATTCTATTCTTCTTACTCTCACTTCTGAGAGCTTCCTTCACCATCTTTCTGCATTTCTAATGTTCTATGAGTATGAGAACCAAACTTCTGAGAAATGCATGCAAAACAGTATAGATAGGTCTTGTGTAAAACTGAGTTCTAGAAAAATGTGGAGGCACTTGGGGGCTTTATTTCACTTGCTCAGAAATGTTGCCTGATTGCTTTTAATATCTTTGTTATTTTCTCAGTGGCTAAATATTACAGATAAGTGACTCCCAGATGAGAAAAACAGCAATCTATGAATCTTTTGCTTTCTTTCCCTTTTGACAAGTACACACACACACACACACACACACACACACACATATACAGAGAGAGGGAGAGAGAACAAAGAAGCTAAGTAATTTGTACAAACAGGTGGTATATGTGCCACTAAAAAAAAATCATAACAACCTTCTCTACTTTGAGTCCCCCATTAGTACTTAAGAATTGGTGTGTGTGTGTGTGTGTGTGTGTGTGTGTGTGTGTGTGTGTGAAAATCAAGAACTAGTCTGATATTCACAACTAAGCCTCTGTGTTGGTAGGAGCTCCCTTGAGCACCAGGGACAAGGCATTCTGTGTTTTGTTGGACACAGACAATCTCATGGACCCCACCATCAGAGATGGTTACTCTGGGACCACAAAATGAAACCAAGAAAACACTTATCTTGTCTGAGCCGACAAAAAAAGAGGTCATGGTGCAACTCACAAATCTTCAACCGTCTCCCCATCCCAGCTGATACTGATGACGGAGCTTCTCCAAAGAGCAACTTGAGCCTTGCTCCATCCCTCTTGCTTTCTAGATAAGAATCACTGACACCCACAGACGTATCATTGTCCTGCTTACTGAAAATACCCAACCCAGAGGAAAGCCCCACACTTCTCAAACCCTCCCCCAAACCACCAGACACAAGCCCGTGTGTGCGAGAAGTTCTGGCGTCGATGGAGTGCCTTTTTCCTTCTTGCGACGAGTCCATAAGAACAACTCGGTTCCACTGCTGGCGTGTTCGTGGTGGTTCTCAGCTAGAGAGTGTTGGTAGAAACAGAGGTTGCACTGCAAAGCCCACTGAAACAAGAAGCCCTCCTTGAACCAAGAGATCATCACCTGGTGATGGCATTCATTGCCATCCAGTCTTCTAATGACTGCTCCTATTCCTATCTGCTTGTCTGATGCATTAGGTGTCATCCGTAAGTCAGCAGGAAGAGTGCAGACCTAGCCCTAAGAAGTCAACCTGGAGCTGGTCTCAGGGACTGTGGCGTGCAGAACATCCCCTAACCAGCATCTTTTGGGATCAACTTTACCCCAGGTCACCATTTCAAAATTTTATGAAGGCTTTCTTCTTGGTCTTATTTTTGTGCTGTGGCATCAAAAGGATTTTTGACTAGCCACTCATTTTTGACAATCTGCCTTTGACCTTAGACCAAGCTCCAGGGACAGTCTCCTTACAGATGGCCAAGGTTTCCCTAGGGCTTTCTTCTTCTAAAATGGCACTCCTCTGGGCCCAACACCTGAAGTTTTCAGACTTTCTCCCTATCATGCTACCTCATCTTATTTCATTTACACAAGTCCTTAAGAGGCAGTTTGGAAGTACAAGGGCCACCACGAGGGAATTTTGACACAAACGAGATTGTTCATTGGTACCATGCGGCAAAAAGTGAAGGAACCCTGAGGAAGACAGGGTTTATCTTGTCTAAAAGAGAGATCATTTTGTTTAATGGAGGAGCCACAACCCTCCTCCTTTGTTACCTTACTTCAGGGATTAACAAGTGCTGGCTTTTTATCACATAGCTTGATAAGACAAGGGCCCAGGCCAATGTTGATGCAGTAGCTTTTGAGCCCCTATGTCAAAATCCATTTTTCTTCTAACCAACATTTTGTAACTCTCTCTATGGAAAGAATATTAAGCCTTATGGTGATAATTTCCTATTGGAAACCAGTCTCCCATATTTTTGCTTGTTTGTTTCTGTCCCTCTTTTTTGTCCTCTCTTGAGAAACTACAAAGATAACTGGAAAGAAACCTCACTGTTGTGTGTGCATTCTAGGACTACCTAGGGTCCAGAGTAAACAGTCAAAAAAAATCTAACAAGAAAGTCATTTAACTACATTTCTTTTTGTGGATGTTATACATAATATGTATAGCCTTTGTAAACAATATTCATGAGGTAAGAAAATGTGTTAGCTCCAAGATTCAAAGATTTTGACTCAACTCAGAGTCTCTAAATAATCAATTTACCATAGATAGGTAATGCCCTCACAATACCTTGCTTTGAGCAAGACCAAAGTTAGAGTTCCCATGATTTGAACTTCTAGGTTTTCTGTATTGGTTTTGTAAGTTACACTGTTGAAAAATAAAAGCTATGTCAATATAAAACTATATTTAACTAACTGAAACATCAGTAATGGCTCGTTGGGAGGATCTGCAAAGGCCCTTGAGGTTTGGGTTCATACCCAGCCACCTGTTGCCTAGTTTTGTGCTCTGAGGCCCTCTGTCTTTCCAGTGTGCCCTCCCTTGCCTTTACTTTGTTTATTTTCACTCTCTTTGGTCTTCAGCCACTTAAAAAATAAAATTTTCATGTGGGGTTTTTACCCCCAATGTTGGTTACTGTTCTGAATTTAATTCATTAGTAACAAAATTTAACCACTCTCCTCCCTCTCCTCCAAACACTTAGGAAAGTAGATTGCCTTCAACAGGTTCCTTCTGGTTCTTGAAGTCCCTTGCAGCATCAATTGAAAACTTGGGTCTTACAAATTGAATCTTGACCCCACATCAGTGAGATGCTCCTACAGAGGTCATTACAATCCTATTGGCCAAACCCAGCCCACCAGGAATGGGAACTTGCATGGGATCTCTTTGAGCCACAATAGCCAGCCTGTTCTTGTAGGGACTTTTTAATTTTACTCAGGAAGCCTGCCCATCTTGAAGGACCAAACTTTGGCTCATTCCTGTTGTGCTAAACGATGCCTTTTGTCCCCCATCCAGTCGGGCACCACCCTCCCAGGTGCTACTTTTGTGGACATGAGGCATAAACATAAACACATGGGACAATTATGAGAGACCATCACGTTTCATATGACTGTCCCCACACTGGATCTAGTGTCCCTGAAAAGAATATTCAGAAACCTCCAGAAGAGGCAACTCAAGAGCCCTTGGGAGAATCCTTGATGCTTATTCTGGTAGCTACAGTTCCCATAGTGGGCATTAATACAAGTGGAAAAAGGTCATCTGAATTGGTCTCTGACCATAATGGATTGCATAAATGACAACTTCCGTGGTAGAAATTTAGCAAATCAGTTTAAATTTCATTAGCTAGTGTTGGCTAATCACATAGTGCCTAATTTCTCCTTAGGTCCTCTTCCAAAAGAAATGTGTGTACAGCAACACGTCTTGATCTCCCCATTTTCATAGTACAGTGCAAGTATGTGACTGAGTAAAAGCCACCCGACTCTCCTAAGCAGACCCACGTGGGATCTGGAACATGTGGTTCACTGAGTTTTATAACGGAGGTCTCTTGGCTTTGAGGACTCTTATAGGGACAAATGATCCTTTTATTTCTAATAAGTCACTTGTGTTACAGTTGACTAATCTGTGCAGCCATTGTCAAGCCAGAGAAGTCAACAATTCACCCTGCGACAAAAGAACCTATAGTCCAGCTATACATTACATTCTCTGGACACCCTGGCAATCCTGATCAGCAATAATTTAACAGTAGTCAAACCTGGAGGCCAAAGATTAATTCCCACAGTTTGACTTTGTTTCCGTTGGGCCAAAAGAAGAGGTCTTTGGACAGAGAACATTTAGATGTTCGTTTGTCTATTTTTTTTTTTTTTGGACATAAATATGTCACTTGCACCCTAGTTCACACTGCTAACCTATATCAGGGTTAAACTCAGGGCCACAGATCTGGTTGGGGTTCTGAGCAATACTGCATCTCATCGCAGTAATACTGCATCTCAGAATCAGTGAAAGGAAAAAGAAATATGGGGATCATCAGACTTTCCATGCCAGAGGTCCAGCACTCTCGCCGAGGCCCATAAACCCACAGAATGTCAGAGTTCATCCAATCTAAAGGCTCAGTTTACAGATAAGGAGCCTCAGGCCCAGAAAAGTGACTTGTTCAAGGTCACACAGCAAATTAGTGGCAATGCCCAGACTTCCACTGAGATTGCCAGAGCTTGGGGCACACCTAAGTCTAGCCTTAGACAATAGGTGCCTTCATCCTTGGTCCCCAGAGCACATTGGGAACTTTTTGTTTCAGTGTCCTTCCTCTTAGCAAGAAGCATGCTTGTGCTAAGATGGCTCGTGCCTCCCTTGCAACCATGTGGCATTTCTCTCTTAGCATTTCAGTTACAAGTGTCCATATTTCTTGTGTCCATATCTATCTCCACTGCAGACAGGAATTGCAAAAGAACTCAACTCTGCCACTAAAATGCAATGTCGTCCATGCTACAGAAAGTAACAGTAGGGAGCAGCAGACATATAAGCAGAAGGGCAAGCCCCAAACTGCTGTCCCCTTTTGAATAGTCTCAGGTCATCCTGAAATCACCCAAGGAATTATTTTCAAGTTTCTTCTCAAAAATGAAATTTCAAATTTCAGAATCTATTGACAGCCAGACAATCATGCTATCCCCCTTGCGTACCCTCAAAGCCTCTATTATTCCCTATGCCTTCAAAAAAGGTCACAGATCCTTAACCCACCATCCGAGGCCACCTGTGACCTGGTTTAACTCTACCTCCAGTAGCAGTGCCTACTATTTCCTTTGCAGCCATTCAATCTCCATCCGAAAGATCAAATTTCCTAGCAATAACTGCTTCTCCTCTGACCTCCACACTTTTATCTCCCTCTGGACAAATCATTGTCTACCTAAGTGCAGATCCTGGGGTGTATATATATATATATATATATATATATATCCTTTCTCCCCTTAAAGGAATGGCTTCGAGTTATCCCCACCTAGCAGAGAGCTCAGCCCACCGTTGCATTGAATAAAAAGTGAGTAAATGAATGAGTATGTGCTCTGAAAAATGATGTTTACCCTCTCCCACTTGCTGCCTGGGAAGAATCAACTACTACAGAAGAGAAAATAGATAATGTCCTGAGATTTTCCTCAAGTGAACATAAACAAAGCTCAAATGAGATAGCAAGTTGAAGCAAGTGTGACACTGCTTATTTTTAGGGTGTCTTTTCTTAAAGAAATACTGAAGACTAGGAAACATTGCATTCGGGGTTGAGGGGAGGGTACCAAGCATCTCTGCAGTTTGTGTGCACTTTGTAACCAGGATTCATAGCTGGTGAAATAAAAACCCCTTGTTGCCTGTATAATTTTGTTCCCTTCCTTGACTGCTTTAAAGAGACAAGATGCTGTCTGCATCTTTCCCAGTTGATGCTTTCTATTTGTTTGCTTTCTATTTCTGAACAAAAGTCACTTGTGGCTAATATTGCTCTCAAAGGTTGCGAAGGATCCCTTCACCTTTATGCATTCCATTCACTTGTGACCAAGATCATCAGTGTTGCTAATGGAGGGCCCCTTGGGCCCATATCTACTGAGAATAAAGCAGTAAGTGGTGGATCTAGTTAAGTTAAACACAGGTAAGATCAGAACCCTAACCTTTCTAAGAGAATCATAGAGATTCAAGGATTTACCCTGTGCATATAATTGCCCTAGGCAAGAATGTGGTACCAACCATCCCAGGGGTATAGATCATCACCCTCGAAGGGTGTTGAGAGCTCTTTACAGTTTTCTTATCTTTTTCCTGATTATTCTCCCTCTGAACCACTAAAAAGAATCCTGTAAGATAGGAGTAAATCTTTCCAGAGCACAGCTGAAAAGGTTAAATGGCCTGTCCTAGAGCACACAGCTTGCTGGGGGCCAAGGGGAAAATTTTAATCTGGTGTTTTTCCTTCGATGCTGCAGTGAACCTCTGCTAGAATTTTAGAGAAGTACACCTTCTTGACGATTTGGAGAAAAAGCAACTATAACCTTCCTTGATAATTTAATCTACCTAACAATCTTCAGCCTAGAGAAAATCTTCCAAAAGTCCAAGACAGATGTATGAGCCGTCCTGTGAGTGCACGCATTCACCCATCAGCCATGACCTTCAATTTAGAACTAAACAGGAATTCTCAGGACAGCTTTTTTTTTTCCCTTCCCTTCCCTTCCTGAGTCTTCCTTTCATGCCCACTTATGATTTAGGTTTGTCTCCAACCTCCCAGATGGCTCTGATCTTACCATAACCAAACCCTGAATCCTAGGGCTTTTCTTTGGCTAATTTCACTCTTTCCATACACGTCTTCCCAGACTTGTACCACTCACCTCCCTCCAAAAGGGACTGGATCCCTGAACTTGTGCAGTGATGAATGTTTTCCATGTCTTCTCCATCTGCCTGCACCTATGTTACAAGATCTCTGGGGACAGGACTAGCAAGTCTGTCTAATAAATACATTTATTTGACTTAAACTGGTTTATACCATTCAGCCTGCAGGCACAGGATTTCAATGCTTTTCCCATGTTGGTTGCAGTCAGAGGACTGCTGCCCCTTGTGAAGCACTTTGATTTCCTTGCATGTATACCCTGTCCTTGGCTTCTGTCAGCAGCTCCTTATAGGACCAATCCAGACACTCATTAAAACAAGTAAAGGGGTTCCTGGGGGGAATGAATGAATGGGCCCAACTCCTTCTCTGTCTTATACGCAGACTCCACATGAGAGGACTTCCTACTCCAAGATAGCAGGGAGGCTATTTCCGAAGAAAGAGGAGCTCCTGTCTGCTAAGGGCATGGTTCTGTCCAATGAGGTCAGGAGAGGGCTGTTGGCAGATTCCGTTAATTCCGTTGGGGCAGGCGAGTGGCAACTGGCAGTTAGTTCTGAGGTCGAGCTGAGGATGATGGGATGGGTTTTTAAGTGAACAGTTGGCCTTTACATCATGAGCCTACTTAAGTGCCCAAGTAAATGGAATACCAGGGAGAAGGGACATTTGCAAATAATGCCAAAACCTCTTGTTAGTCTTTGGCTTCCATATCCTTCCCAGGAACTTTAGCCCAAATGCTAACCAACTTCTCCATCTCTCCCCATTGTACCATGGTAGAGGTTCCTGTTGGTAGGGCAACAGGGGAGAAATGGGGAAGATAAAGGATTGTAATAATTACTGTATGTAATCTACCAAAAGCTTTGTTGGAATTAGATGATGACCTCCGAATCTGACTTGGACTTGTTAGGTCAGTGACCATGCTCAAAAATTGACAGAGGAGGTATCTAAGAAATGCCAGTTATATGGACAAATAAATAGCTAAGTGAGTTTCTGTCCAAGCTTGAGAACTTTCTTCACCTGTACAAAAGCAAAACCCTGGCACCCTCAGGTCAGACCTACTGGGAAAATCCGGTCTCTCTGCTGAGTGAAATGTCCTCATCAATACAGGGAATGTCCTTCTTCCTTTTCTTGCTTTCTCTTCCACCTTGGTGCTAAAAACCCCATCAAGGTCAGTCATCCAAACAGCAGGACAGAAAACAGCCATTCTTTGTTGTGGCCATTTGGAAATCTCCGGGGAATCTGGCTTCTCACACTGTTGATCCATGAGCCATGATGGTAACCAGCTTAGGTTCAGAAATCATAAAACTCCAGATTTGAATCCTGGACCCTCTTACTGGATGTGAGACTTTGGGCAAATTACTTAACCTCTCTAAACCTCCATTTCCTCAATCTGTAAAATGGGGATAATATTGGGTAAAGCACTAAGTGTCCAGAAATACATTTAGTGCTCAATAAATGTTTACCTTTATTATCCCCACACCCCATTCTACCATTTCTTTCTTTCTCTTCCTCCCCATAACCCCTAACTCCATCATTGCCTACAAATAGCCCAAGAGTAGAGTTGTCAAAAAAACTGGGCACAGAGATTATTTACAAGCCACCATGGCAGCTCAAGCAGCTGCCTCATTTTTGAAATGTGCAAGTAGAAGCTGGTGATGTCCCTAAGCCCATATAATTTCCTAGGGATGACGGGGGAGTACATTCATAAAGTAATTCTTGACCCTTTAAAAGAAGACATGCACTTCCCCCTGCCAGGATATCTCAAATACCTAGATTTAGAGAATCTAGATTTAGAGAATCTCCTGTCCAATGAGTGATGTCACCCACATAGCAGGTATAACTAGCTGTTAAGAGTCTAGATCTATAAAGCCACTTCTTAGCATCTTAGTCCCTTCCTAGGTAAAACGAAGGGGTTGGACCAGATGATCGCTGAAGAATCTTCAAATTTCAAGATTGCAAGTTTAAATGGTTCTATGATGATCAGAGAGGGGTCATAAAAAAGTAAAATCCACACAACTTAATCTCCCTAGGGGACACTTAAAATGTTTTAATTTAAGGTAAACTATAAAGTGTTATAGTTTGATGTAAATATAATGGCATGGGTAGGCCAGAAGGTTGGGGACTCTCTCAAACTCATCCTCAGTACCCAATGTGGCATCTGGAGTAGTCCCATTTCATCCTGACTCCAGCTCTGAAGATGCTGGGAGAAAGGTACAGGAAGCCCTGGACTCCCTCTACTCCCTGACTGGCAACTCCCAGGCTGAAAGGGAGGGTGAGGGACGTTCCCAAGGTCTTCCATCACTGCTGCAGACGCTGGCCAAGGCCCTCCCTCCACTCCTCTCCTCTCTGCTCTGCTTCCTGCTCAAACTGTACCCTCACTCCAAACTGCCTCCTGCCTGTGAAAGGTCTTCTTTGACAACTTTCGTCACGGATCTTTGCATGTGATGTGCGTACATTTGCAGATAGGAATTGAGCCCTGATTTCAATTAGGTGAAGAGAAAAACCACAATGGCAGCATTTGCCACTGAAGAAGGCTTTCAGGGGATGCACGCTGTGTTCGCCTGGGATGTTCCTATGGTAGTTTCCTCCACCATCAGGAAAAGCCAGCTTTTTCAATACTGGCTTGAAGTCATGCCAATAGGTAGGGGAAAAACTTTTCTAGCCATAAGGGAAGACTGGGGATGTGGGGAAGGGGATGTGGCCCATCTCTTCCATCCAAAAGGGAGCATGGAAGAACAGTGACAAGCCCCAGTCTGGAGTTCTCCCCAACAGGGAATGTTTTCTTATTTCTAATTAGCCCAATCAGTCTCGGATTTCTAAAATAAGGCTAAATCCAGAACCATTTAGGGAATGAGCTATGTGGCTAAAAGATGAGCTTTGGAAGAGTTGCCCTGGCGTCAGCTCTCAGGCCCCATCAGCGCAAATCAATGACTTTGCCCATTTCATTCTGTGAACAATCAATCTAAGGAAAAATCCCCAACTAGCAAAGTGGATGAGTGTCACACAAATGAAGTTAAACATTTTTGAGTGCAGACCCTCTGAACAACTTGACAGAGAAAGTGGGTCTCCACCTTCCCCCAAGAAATTTGATAAACCCTCCCCTGATGAACAAACAGGAATCATGAACAGCAACCACCTGGAAAGGGAGCAATTATCCTCTGAGGACAAGGATAATAGAAGTGAGCCCCATGCCATAGACAAATATAACGGCATGGGTAAGCCAGAGGGTTGGGGACCCTCTCAAACTCATCCTCAAACCTACAAAGCCTACCAGAGCAGCCTACAGCAGACATTGAGTTTATTATTTGCCCAACATGGGGGAAAGCTCCATTTCATTCAGAAAGCTCAGGATGGCTCTCTGAACTGAAGGCGAATGGAACACATATAGTGTGAAAAAGAGGAAGTTGTGTCCAAATTTCTGATTAGCTCAAAAAGCATACTGTAAAGGTTCTCTTAGGATTGGTTGCTGGTGCAATTTTGCATCACAGAAGGGCAAGCACAGTTCTCAGGGGTCCTGGGTGGATCTGTTGTACGAGGCTCTGGCAGCCTGGCGCGCGTTTTTCCTTTCTTTGACACACACTTGGGTGACGGGTAGGAGTCCTGGAGTTCCGTCACCTGCTGTGTGGCTTGGTGCCCGTTGCACACAGGCTCTCTTGTGTCCAGTGCCTGTGATGGATGGATAAGCACCTCTCCTGCCCAAGTACATGAGATAATTGCCCAAAAGCAATTGCATAGTTCTGTTAGCAGGTCGCTACAATGTTGTCTAAACATGAAAACATAAGAGACAGATCCCCAAACTTCAGCACATGAAGAATTATATGATTCAAATGTAACTGAAGGAGGGGAAGGGACAAACTGGAAAGAGCTAACCAAGTGTTAAGAGTGTTCAAATCCCACAGGGACTCTATTTCTCTGGCCTTAGTGTTGCCATGGCAGGCATGGGCAGCAAGGCCAGCTCCCCACCTGGCACTCTGCCAGGACCTCAGCCACACTGAAACAATACCTGTCTGTCTTCATTTGTTGGAAGCCCATGAGTTAAGAGAGCCCATGGCGTCTGTTCTGCTGTTCATCCACTTTCCCTGGTGGTGGGATTGAGGTGATTTTTATTTTCTTCTTTTCTGTATTGGTTTTCTATATTATTCTTTTGCATATTGGTGTTCTATATTCTCCAAGTTTTCTACTATGTGTGGTTTTGAAATCATATATATATATATACATATATATTTTAATTTTTTGATGCAGCAAGGATGAGCTCAAGGTCAAGGTGCCTATAAGCCAAAGGTGTGCTTTGCAAAGTCAGGACATTGTCCCAGGACAGGAGTTGAGAATTCAGAGCTTGTGGCTGAGTCTGACAGCCTCCCACTGGCCAGACAGAGTGTGTGGCTCCATCAAAGACACATAAACCTGTCTCTCCTCTCCCATGTCCCTGGGAGGGTGGCAGTGCTCAGCTGAGACTTGGGGACATTAAGCTTCCTCTTGCAAAGCTCACTCAGATACTGGTGAACCAAAGACACCAAGTAGCATTTCATCTATGACACATCTCTGCAAAAGAGAGAGAGGGCCCTTTTGTTTTCTAAAACTGGTGGCAGCACAATCCCACAGGGACTCTATTTCTCTGGCCTTAGTGTTGCCGTGGCAGGCACGGTCAGCAAGGCCAGCTCCCTACGTCACACTCTGCCAGGACCTCAGCCACATCGAGACACTACGGGTGTGCCCCATTTGTTCAAAGCCCATGAGTTAAGAGAGCCCATGGTCTCTGTTCTGTTGTTCACCTACTTTCCCTGCTATAGGGTTTCAGTTCTTTCTGATAATTATTATTTTTTTCTCTCTCTCTTATTTGATCCTTGGTCAAGGGGAGAGGAGAAGGAGACGGTGGCAACTTTGGGTGTTCCTATCCCTTCTCAGCTGACCCCCACTTCTTTCTGTCCTCCAGGCCATGCCAGTTCCACTCTGATGCCTCCTCTCGAAAGTCACCTTCCTGACCATCCACTTGACCTTCCTCCACTTTTTATCCTCATCCCATTGGGTAAATTGGGAGGGATCGTTCTGGGTATTTCACAAGAGAAAGACTGCTTGTGAGTTGGGAAATAACCAGGCTCTCTGACAAATCGCTCAGGAGGCTGAGCGTCAGTGCGTGCGTGTCCTGATATGACTTGGGGCAAAGGAGCTTTGCATGTGGTTTCAGAGTTTCTGGGGGTCTCCCAAAATCCTGTAGCAAACAGTGTGTGTTGGGAATATGAGGTTGCTTCTTTTCTTCTCGGGAGGGGAATCTGTAGCTTTCTTTAGATTCTCAAAGAGGTCTGTGATGCAGAAAAATGTCTAGAACACTCATTGAATGGCTCTGTCCCCCCAGTTGACCACCCCAGCAGAAGAAGTTGTTGGGGGCAGTAGGGCCAGAGGCGGGCAGTCAAAGGCAGGTTGTTCTTTCTTCCTCGGGTGCAGTGCAGGTGCGGTGCGCCAACCCTAGCATACTTGGATGTAGTCATAGGGGGACTGTGGTTTAAAGAAAGAAAAAAAAAAGCCACAGGAGAGCCTCACTCCTGGCCAGGTGTTGGGCTAAACAGATGATATGCCTTCTCTGGTCTTGACCTCACAATTCCCCGGTGCAGTGGCTCTTATTATCCCCATTTTACAGATGAGGAAACAGGCTCAGAGAAGTTAAGGAGCTTCCCCTATGTCACATACCTAGCAAAAGGCAGACCTGGACTTGGAACTGGAGCTGTGGGGCCAAAGGTCTGCATTCCTTTCACTTCTTTAAGCAGCCCTATCTATTTCTTGTGTCACTAATGGGGGAAGGGAAGACAGTGGCCCAGACATGTCACCCACCCCCTTGGAGATTCAGGTTCTTGTACCTTCAAAGTAGAAATACTATTTCCTCCACCTGTCTGGAGATTTGTCAAAGGATTGTTAAGAGAGGGCAAGAGGACCGAGGCCAGATTTAGTTTAGCAGGCTCCACTTCCCAGGCAAGATGCTGCAGGGCGAGGGGCTAGAGGTCAAGGCATTGGCCTGGTGTGCCCTCAGAGCAGAGCTGAGAGGGCAGGCTAAGTCAACACCTCCCACAGGGTGGGTAGGACACAAACAGTGATGGGTGAGATTCTGATTGCCAGGTGGAATGAAGGAACGTAAGACTCCCACTGAACAGCCCACCCGGGCTTACCCCAAAGCCCTCCTCCCCGCTAGATGAATGGCAGTTTCCTTGATGAGGGCGGCAGCAAGGGTAGGGAGACGGGAAGGAGCAGAGGAGCCGAGAAGCAGAGGAGGGCAGAGACAGAGTGCCAGCTCTGCACGCAGCTTACCCACTCCCTCAGTCCCGTCTGAGGGTTCTCACCCCAAGCTGGAAGGCGCCTTCCCCACCTCCATCCTCCACTTCCAACCCACCAGACACAAGGGCGATTGAATGAGTCCCAATCTCTCCCTAGAGAAACGTCAGGCGTGGGGCTCTCCCGGGCCCCTCCTTTCTTGGCCTCCGCTCCCCTCCCCCTTCCCATACTAAGTAGTGAATGACTTCCTTTATGGTTGGTTTCCTTTCCAGCCCCCTTCACCCCCTTCCTCCAAAGTGCTTTCACATAATGCAGTCTTTCATTAACGTTGGTGATTCATTTCCCATCAAACTTTAAATATTCCCCTCTGAAATGAGTAATTCTGACTTTGAGGGGAGCCATGCCGTGGCAGCCTGGCCTCCCTCCGGTTCCCACTGCCTCTTGCCTTTTCCCCATGGCCAGGGGTGGGGGAGAAGCTGCTGAGAATCCAGGCTGACCTAGGAGCCATGGGGGGGGGGGGCAGTGCGCTTGGTGCAAGTGTTGAGTCAGGACGCTCTGCACAAGCTAAGCTGGAGGGGATTCAACAAAGTGTTGGTTGATGGTGACCCTGACAGTCATTTTCAACTCCAAGTCTGATGGGCCTTTGATGGGCACTAGCCAGACATGTAGGGAACATTCGGTAAGCCTTTCCACACAGACAGAGGCAGGGAAGTGTGCATGGTCACATCCAGGAACTTGGTGAACCGATCAGAAGAGCTTCAGATGGGATGGGATACCACTCGCTGGGTAGCTTTGGCTCTGGGTGGGGCCTCTCTCACCTCTGCCCATGGGCAGGCTTCTTCTAAAACCAGTTACCTCTCAGGTGTTTCCCCTGATCTGAAGAAGGCAGCCACAGACCCTTCCTTAGACACCGGTCACCATGCTTTGTACCCTGTGACACCACCAGCCTGGCTACAAATGTCTGGATGAGGGTGGGGTTGGTGCCTGAGCCAAGAGCAGCCACCTGAGGCTAAGCAGCAGAGCAGCCCTTTGGAGCTTCTGGTTGTCCCCTGGGGCCCCTCCGAGCCCCTGTGACGGTCCAGTCCTCTAGGAGGCCAAGAACTAAAGGATGGCCCAGGTTTCCCTATTTCCTTACATATCCTTACAATAAGCCCCCATCACCTGAGGTGACCTGAGCATATCACTGCTTCTTGATACCTGAAAGAGCACCCAGTCCCATAAAGCTGCTGTGAGAAGCACATGACGTGGTTCACGTGGCGTGCAGAAGACACAGCTCCCCTTGAGGCCAGAATTTGGCTCAATCACTTTGAGTAGGGCGGGAGCCACGCCCAGCCTTGGGCAGAGGGCTGAGAAACAGGCTTATTAGACAAGAGGACGAGGGCACCAACCAGTGGGTCACATCAGGACTCAGGCCACAGGGGCCCACATGAGAGGTGTGGGGAACCAACAGACGAAGCCAGAGAGGCAAAGCCCTGTTGCCCAATTGAGGGCCAGGGGCTCAGCTCCAGGAGCCCTCAGATCAAGACATAGTGTCCCCCAAGTGACCTGGCTGAGGCCTGGTCCTCCCTGACCATGGAAGGATGAGCTCATCTCCTAAGGATGTCCCTTGACCCCATGCTCACCAATTCTTGCCCCAGACACGTCATTCCCAATCCTACCCTCAGGTCCCATCGGCATGTGAAATGTCGCATCTGTATTTCCCCAATGGCAGGAAAGCAAGGCCTCTGAGGTCAGAGCTATGGCCCCCAAATGACACACTTGGACCCGGCAGTGGCTGGTCTGGGAGTCTATTTCCAACAAGCTCCCTCAGTTGCCAACCCTAATACCCAGCTGGCAGTCAGCAACCGCTGCCCTTGGGGACCCCACTAAGTGACCACTGAGGCGTGAGTCCTCAGGAGGATTGGGGTGACCTGCGATCATATCAGGCATGTGAAAGGGGCCTGAACTAGAGAGGGTGAGGGGCTAAGGGCAGGAAGGAGCCGTGGCTTCTGCTTCACCATTTCTCAGCTTTTGTCTCTCCGGATGACATTTTGAATCCGAGGGTGACCCTCCGTGAGGCTTTTCCTGGTTAACACCACGCCTTTTCCAGTCCACCTGCATCCCTGTGCAGTCCCCTCTTATCACCCTTCATTTCAATCATGTTTTCAGTGACCCCATCCGAGGGTTTTAGCTTTTCTCCCCTACCAGGTTGGAAGCTCTGAACAGGCAGATATGTTTTCTTCCGCAGGCCAACTAAACTGCCATTCTGCCTCCTGGTCTGTGGGGCTTGCAGACAATCCTCGGACTGACTTTTCTTATCCCCCACCCCCACCCTACACGTGGGCTTCTCAGTCCTTAAGTATTTTGGCAATAGCCTCCAGGGGAGCCAAGACTTCCCCGCAGGCAACTGGGGCTGTGGTTTTGATTCTCCTCTGCTTTGAACGCTCCCTAAAATCAACCAATTTTGAAATCCAGGTCTTCACATCCTTGGGAGACCTTATTCAGAAAGCCCAACGTGGTGAGGCAGAAGTCCTAGGATAGCGGATCAGAAAAATTCCAGAAGATAGCAGACTCTGCTCTTGGGTGGGAGGCTCCAAGACACCATGGAAGGAAGGATCACAGCAGGATTGTTCAGGAAACAGGGTGCTTCCAGTTGCAAAGCTGCTGTGTACTTCACAATCCTAAGATGTGGGGGCTCTTAGTTACCAGTGGATAGATCAGAGTGCTGTAGCAACCAGAGAGGCCACCTAGCCCAGCCTCTGCCCTGGACAAGTGATCCCCAAACCAGGGCAGTTTCTGAAGAGATCACCTGGGCTATTAACTCTTGGATCTATCTGGTGGGACCAATGCAAGAAAAATGACTAGAAGATGAAAAGGGGTCCCCATTTTCTCAGCTCAGCTGTCTAAAAGCCAAGCAGGCCTGGCCCTTGCTTCCAAAATAAAATTGCAGGCCACCAGGAAGCCCTTTCCATTTTCACTGTCATTAATAATTTGAACTTGCTGTTCCGCCACTTAGTTATGTAGAGAGGCCATATCTATCGTCTCTGCTCCCCAGCTGCCAGACAGAAAAATGGCCCCAGTTCTCTTCTGAAACACCATGAGGCAAAACAGGTGGAAGTTAGAGCTGTAATCAAGGAAATGAGCAGCATCAAAACCACCCGGTTAAGGCTGTTCCCACGGAAAATGTTGCAGAGGCCTCCTGTAAATAAGCTCACATGCAAGTGGAAACGTGGACTCCTTAAGTAGTCATAGATAGCAATGGGGCCTAACTGAGGGGGAAACCCACAGGGTCCTATTGATGAATCAACTCCATGGGAGGTATAAGTACAGGGCACAAAGGTGTAACTAATTAACACACCTGGTAGCCAGCTCCAATCATTGTAGGCAGGCAATTAGAGAAAACAGACAGCCCCTGAATGCTGGATGGGCAAAATCAACCTTGCAAACCAACAGTGGCTACACCCACGATCATGAGACATTGTCCACCCTGAGTATACCAAGGACCTTTCTGCATGTGTGCTAGACACCACGTGGGATAGTTGTGAATAACAGGGTGTGGCAGAAAGAGCACTGGACTGGGAATCAGAAGACCTGGGCTCTAGGAATGGTTCTGCCACCACTAGCTACGACACTTTGGGTGAGTTCCCTCCTCTCTCTGGGCTAAGTATGCTCATCTCCAAAATGAAGGGGCTCTGCATCGATGATCTCAAGGTTCCCTTCCTGCCTGAAATTTCTAATCCACAACTATTTCCTTGGCCATTTTTGAGGCAATGGCATACACAGAGCTCCATGTTCACATGTATGGCTCTTGCAGTAATTTCATTTCATGATCAAAGTAAAACCACATTGGAGTGGACCAGCAAAGTGCTCTGTGCACGCCCGAGGACCCAAAAGCCTTTCAGGGGTCAGCGAGGTCAAAACTATTTTCACAATAAAAATATGGTGCTATTTTGCCTTTGTCACTGTGCTGACACTGGCACTGATGCTGCAGAAGCCATGGTGGGCACAGCTGCTTTTCCTTAGCACAAATGGAGGCAGTTCTGGAACTAGGAGTCATTGCATTCTTCACATCTGGGTATTTGCAGAAGTCAAGGTGTGAGGGAGGTTAGCTTCACTTAGGAATATCCTTAATGAAGCCACACACATTTTTTAATTTTATTAAATCTCAACTCTTTGGTGTACTTTTTATAATATTCTTTGTGAGAATAAGAGAAAAACACATAGAACTCTTGGGTTCCATATCAAATAACAGTGTTTGTCTTGAGGTAAAGCCCTGGGTGGTCGTTTGAGTTGCAGACTGAACTAGCAAGCCACTTTTTACATGGAACACTATTTTTTTTTTTTGCTTGAAAGAATAATTGATAGTCTATGATTATGCAGACTTTGGCATTTGTTAGCCATTTTCTCAAAATTGAATTGGTCACTTCAAGTAAGATGAGATTTTTTGCCAGTGATAAAATCTCAGCTTTCAAGAGGAAATCAGAATTTTGGGAAACTTGCACCTGCTATTCTGAACCGTACTTAAAAACCTCTCTAACAAGATGAACAAATGTCATTTCTTTTATATTGTATAGTGAGATGCATCGACATTTCAAAGACCTGCACAAATCTTCTCCATGTAGCTAACATATGACATTATGAAACCTCACATGGGTAAAAGACCCATTCAAAGTCCAAAGTAAACAAACATATTTTAACATTTAGGAAAAGTTTATTAATGTGGTTTCAGATTCCACATTACAACTGACCTTAAAGGAACCACCACTCCCTAAATTTTGGTGTAGTAGCAAAGAAGAGCAGCAATTATCTAAAGGCTATTAAAATACTTCTCCCTTTCCAACCATGTATCTGTGTAAGGCTGAAATTTCATCATATGCAGATTGAGCAGACCAAATACAGAAGCAGGGAAAAGAATCCAGATGTCCTTTATTAATCAACACATTAAAACTTGCAGAATAATCAAACAGTGGTTCTTACCCATGGTGATGTTGTTTTCCTCCTCCCAGGGGATGTTACACAGCTTCTAGGTTGTCGTAACTGGGAGGAGGGGGTGCTGCTAACCTCTAGTGGGTAGCAACTGACAAGATGTACCTCGGGGCTTCCTGCAACAAAGCAACATCTCGTCCAAAATTTCAACAGTGCCAAGGTTGAGAAACCCCGAATAAAATAACACCACTCTTCTCACTAAACGTTTTTTGTTTCAAAAATATTGATGGGAGGGTATGATGAGATGGCTATCTTTAAATAAAGTAATAGTTTTTAAATTTTGCCATGTTAATCTGTGACATGATAACTACCAATGGGTTTAACTCACATAAACAAAAGCTCTTTGATGTTCTCCATCATTTTTAACAGTTTGGTTCCGGCACCAGAAAGTTTTAAGAGCTCCTGCTGTAGACAGTAGCGCAGGTGAATTCCAGAACTATATTTACTGAGCCAACCCAGCCCTACCCATCAGCCATTATGAAAAAAGAAGAAAGTGCCATGGCAGCGTGCCCAAGGACCCATGGTGCCTTCTCAAGGAGGGAAGGCTTCCAGGTGGAGCTAATGTAAACAGCACGGTGGCAAACACCACCAACATGGGCATCACTCGTGTGTCAGAGCCTGATCACCACAGGAAATGCGACCATGACTTACATTCCCTTGCTACTGCCAAAAAGCTTACTGTCTAGAAGGGAAGAGAGACAACAGGTGACGTTGTCATCAAAATATGAGTAGGAAGAAGGCAAACAGGTGCACCGGATGTATGAGATCAGCAGGGAGGGGCCCTGGGATTGGGGGTAGAGGGGGCAAGAAGGACTTCCGGGAGGAAGTGGCATCTGAGCTGGGTCTTGAAGGATGAGTAGGAATTTGGTCACTGAGAGTGGGAGAGGCACTGTGGGGGACGGCCGTGTTCCCGCAGCTGTGGGGACAGCAAGAGCAAAGGCCCAGAGGCATGAAACAGCATGATATATTTGGAGAAGACATGAAAGGGAATAGAGAAAACAGAAAACAGACTAGATATGCCTCCCTCCGACAAAATAAAAGCCATGACCCTGCCCTCTCATCTCCACGCAGAGTGGAAGGATCCCACCTCCCTTTGCAGGGTCCAGTGCTCCTTTTTGTTAACACCAGTTCTTTCTCTGGCTCATGGGGCTGCCTGGATGGCGATGGTGGCTGACCCGCAGAGTCAGAGGAGGAGGAAAGCACCCCCTATGTGCTGATGGCATAAACTTAGGCCACGCCCTCTGCACTTGCCAGAAGGGGGGTCCCGGGTTAGCTCTCTGTGCCACTGCAGCAGATGATGTCGTTTTTCCCATCAGAGCTGCAGGTCGTGAGAACTGAATGTCAATTTCAGAAGCAGGCTATGAAGACCATTTGGAAACCTGGATTTGCTGTGCTGCAAGTGACAGGTGGGGGTCTCGCCCATTCAGTACAATAAAAGCGGAGAGGGAAGAGAAAGAAGAATTTTCCAATAATAACGAACACCCACCTATTCCCATCAGCATCCTTCATCAAAGGTTGAACAGATCCAAAAGACACTCTGGCATTTGCCCAGTGGTTCCAGGGGGAAAACTTGCCCTTTCCAACAGGTACTGGAAGGTGGCAAAAGCAGCTTATCTGACCCACAACTGGGACTCTGCTTCTGATAGAAGTTGGGTTGAGATCCCTTGAATTGCAGAGCTCGCAGACCCCTTCAGCAGGCCTGTGCAGGCTGACACAGGACACCCGCGGGAGTCAAACCCGGATGGTTTACCCAGAACAGCAGGAAGCCGAAGCAGCACAGCTGGAGCAAGAGCGCCAGCAGGCAGGCTAGGGAGCCGGCAGGTAGAAAAGACAGCCAGCTCACATGGGTCTGCAGGTCAAGGTGATTCTACAAACACAAGAAAAGTCAGAGGCCCCGGGAGCAGTAAAGCTGGGACTGTCCTAGAAGATTGGGGCAAAAAGTAAAAAAGTGGGAATTCAGTGTTGAGAGAGGAAGCCAGCTCAGCCTTTCCACACTAAAGAGTTCATGGAGAGGCAACCCAACATCCGGGATCTCATGATTAGGGAGCTGGCCGTGCACTCTCTTTCACAGGAGGGCAGAGGGTGCCAAGGAAGGACTGTGGCTTTCCCTTTCCTACCAACCAGGACAGGCAGGAGGCCTGACAGGGAAGTCTTACCAATCATTCTCTAATCCAAATGGAACCATACAGGCAGGCCCCATCAGTAGGGCAGAAGGCAGCAGGCTCAGAGGTGGCTGTGCCAAGTGTATCCCACCTGACCCAAATGACATCACATTGGTGTTTATTGTATCACTGCAAGCAAGTGGGTTCTTGTTTTACTAACACACACACAGTTTGCATACATTATGCAACAGCTGCACATGTATTTGGGGCCATTGGGGTAGATTCATTTAGGAAAGACACTGGAGTCAGATATTTAGTCAGGACAAATAACTGTGTCCAGGAGCGGAGCATTCATCTCACCCTTTTGTCTTTCATGACTCCAAGTCCCCCAGGCCAGCAAGCCGAGGCCATCAGCATTGCACTATCAGCTGAGTTGCAACCACACCTGTCTGCTCACGGGGAAGACAGCCAGCCGCAAGACTGGGGCTTGTAACTCAGTAGGGCTTGCCTAGCACGTGTGAGGCCCTGGGTGTGATCCTTAGCACCTCACAAAAATAAACACAGGCATTCTGTCCATCTACAACTACAAAAAAATTTTTTTAAAAAATAAGTCAGCCGCAGACACAGCTGCAATAATCATCACCATTATTATCAGAGGAATAGCTAGCAGCAGCAGGCACTGTTCTAAGCTCTTTACAAACATTAACTCACTTAACCAGCAACGGCTGATATGGCATTGTGTAAGCAACTTCAACTAGTGAATCACCTGAGTCTGAATGATTAATTAATAAAAGAACAAAAACAATAGTGGCATCAACTTGGCCCTCTCTGAGCACTGAGCAGGCCCAGCCCTCTCAAGGGAGGCAGTGACTTAGCCACAGGCTGCTCCTCCCACCCTCCCCAGGGCCTCAGGAGGTGAGCATGTCCCCCTCTTGACACTCGTAGCAATAAGAACACAGGAGACAAAGCGGGCGCTACTCTCAGGGGTCCCAAGACTGTTACTCGGGCCAAGTGTTGTTGATAATCAGGTCACACTTCAGATCTGATTATAAGCAAGGGTGGGAGGTCCCCATTCCTAGAGGGTCTCTCCAGCCCATAATCCCAAATAACCCTTTTCTGCTTCACTCAGAATCTCCCCTTCCTAACAATCACTCCTGCTGGTGGCATGAAGCCCTCCTCCTCCCACTTCCCAAGGAGAACCAGGGGAACCACAGATGGTTGGGAGCCAGGCGGCCATGCGCTCCACTCACCTGATCCTCTCCTTCCAGTGCCCTAGCCTGAGGCGGATCCCACAGCAGGGCCCAGGAGGAGAGCATGCAGGGCAGCTCCAATAGGCCATGTGGCCAGCTTGCTCAGAGGCACCCCACATTGGTCCCCTTCACTGATGCTGTGGGGAAGGTGGACCCACCTCTGAGCTGCCTGCGTTTCCTCCTTGCTCCGCTCTGGCATCCCGTGCTGTCTTGTGACCTGGACAGTTTCATCTTCCCAGTCTCACTCCTTAAATGGAAACTGGGCTACCTGGCACAACGGTTATGCCTTTCCCTTCCCTTCTTACATGGATTTCCCCTCTGCCCAAGACTCTCACTCAATATTTACCAAGCATAAAACACATCTAATGGGAACAGAGACTACATGCCTGGAGAATTCAGTTTTGCAAAGACTAGAAAGCGGGTGACTTTGGATGGAAGCTGCTTGCCTCCCTCCCCAGGAATTTGCTCTAGCAAGGTGGTTTCCAGGGCCACTGAGGACAGGGGTCCCAAGACTGTTACCTGGGCCAAGTGATGTCCCTTGTCACCCCTTCCCTTAGATCCTACAATTCAAAATAGTGCAAAAACAGGGAGACAGACCAAGAGTGGGAAAAATACCTGGATTAGAGGCATGGGGGCCAGAAAAGCCTTTCATTCAGGGTAGGAGTGTTCACTGGGTGTCTGGGAAGAGGACTTTCCTTGATCCAGAATGACTGAAGTTTTAAAAGCTTCATAAGCACATCTGATAAGAAAGGAAATTAACTCAAATCCTTGTCTGGGCTCTCAGAGAAGAGGAAACAGGACAAGGAATGAGTCCCATGACTGCTTGTTTCTACAGATGCATGGAAATGCACAGAGACTTTGGATCACCTTGTACATAACATGTGGAAAATAGAACCCGGAGGTGTGATGGAATGAATGGTGGAAACCTTGGATTGGATTCGAAGAGATGATGCTTATGCTGAGTCTGAAAATTAAAAGCAATTCATTGTCTCTTTTCGGGGCTACACATTGCTGGAGAGGGGGATAATGCAAGTCCCTGAGGCAGGAACAAACTTGAGGAAGAGACAAAAAGGTGTTTGGGACTGCAGCCTGCTGTGTGACGGGGAGGATGGCCGGGGTAGATGCTGAAGAGGTCAGCAGGGGCTGGCCCCATGCAGCATTCCAGGGAAAGGGGCCTGGATTTTATTGCCAAGCATATGGATGGACAACTCTGGGAAGGTCCTAACCAGGGGGGTGAACTGATCAGTTTACATTTAGAAAAATTAAAAGTCTATGGGGCACACCTGCAGGGAACAAACAGCAGACATGTGAAGAGACCCCATAAGAGGCTGCTGTAGTAATCCAGGCAAGAAGTGGGGGTGGCTTTGACTTGGGTGGAAGTCACGGAGAGGGAGGAGACCACATCAACTTGGAAACTGTTTCAGAGATTGTCTTGATAAGACTTCCTGGTGGATTGGATGTGAGTTATACAGAAGGGGATGGAGGATGGCTGCTGAGGGGATAGGGGAACCACTTAGTTGGAGAAGAGAAGCCAAGCAAGTTGGCGTGGGTCATTAAGAACCTTGTTTGGGGACATGGTACACATGAGTATTAATGGCTCATAAAATGTGACGCTATCACAGGACCCATTGGGACTCCCAAGAACTATGGCTTTTCCCCTGAGGGTTTAACCCATTATGTCCCATTGTCCTATATATAGGAAACCTATAAAAACAAATTGACCAACAAAGACACTACTTATGGTCACTGTGAAAAAAAAAATGTGTTTTTAGAGTTCTATTTTTTTAAAATACATGAATTTGGAAATATATACGTAAGTTTCATGGAACATGTACAAAGTATATATAAGCTCTAGATTGCATATTTCAATGTCCCTGTGTCAGTTTTGTTGAAATAGTCACAGAATTGAAAACTTGGACTTGGCGGGTTGAACTCTACTAGGAAACCATTGGCAGAGTTCACAGGGCTGTACGTTGCCCTGAAGATCAGCAATGACTTTGTCTGGTCACTCATCCATTCATTCATTCCACAAACACCCCCATGGACCTCCCAGAAGGAAAGTCTACACTTTCCTCAGTCTTCATAATAACCAAACTACAGTGGCCTCTCAACCCAGAATCTGTCACTGTACTTTTCTTAGTAGATAAAAGCACAGAAAAACAAAAACAAGACCAAAGTATGGCCTCCTATCCCCACATACAGGAAATGCATCCAAAGAGTGGCCCCCACCCAGGCTACTCAGCCCCACATACCTCTAGGCCCAGTCCTGGTGTCCCCTCTACTGTCAGCCTATGCGGGAATTTTCTATTTCCTGCCCCAGGAAACCAGGAGAGCTAGGCTGTTCACATGGGCAGCGGGATGAGGAGTGACATTACACAGGAGTCAGGGGCCGACAGGTCTGGGCCTGGGCCAGCTGGCTATCAGGGACTTGGACAAGAGCTGCCACTAACCAGTTCCCCTTCCCTCCACCTCCCTGCACAGAGTTCTGGAAGGCAGGCTCTGAACAGTTTGTTTTCCTCTATGTCTTTGGTTTTTCTATTTTTTCATTTTCGATTTTATCTCTCTGCCTTTTCTGTGTAACATAAAAAAAAAAAAAATAGTAGCCACCCTATAATCAGCTCTTCAATCATTCCATCCAGCTTTCAGGTTCTCCAAGGCCTAAAACATTTTGTCTCTGAATTATTTCCACTGCTTTGCTTTCCTTGTGATTCTTTTTTAACTAGATGTGCAACTAACTGCCCACCTCACTTCCACATACTGGACTTGAGTTACAAGTCTTAAATTCTGAGTCCTTTTTGAGCAACATTAGCTCTATGGTAGAGATTTTGATAAGTAGCGTCTAATTTTTCAGGTTGGGTTTTGGTGATTCTCTGACCCCCTGCATTCATTTAGGGGAATTTCGAGACTTCCATGATAGCTGTTTTGACTTTTTGTTTCTTGTTTTTAAACTTACTGAAATGTGTTTCAAGAAGACGATCTCCATTAAAGAATTTTATTTTTCAAACAATGTTGAAGTCTTCTTTATAGTCCGAAGGGCAGATTTCGAGGAATGGTATGTGAATACCCAATGTTTATTTGTTAACTATTTTCAGTTGCACGTTTTCAACCCTCCAGGCAGAATGCTCTGCCGAACCTCAGAGGGTTAAGTGTGACCCTCTGGAGAGATCTGTCCCTCACTGATTCATTCATCCATCTGCTGAGCACCAGTTGGCCCCAGGCCCTTCGTGGAGTCACAGGTGATGAAGTCCAGTGGGTCCAGTGGGCGTGTGCCCGCATGTCAGCCCTGAGAGCCACTTTCCAAGGAGACAGAAAAGCTCACACAAAGGATGGGGAGGTTGGTTCCTCCGGGCAGGGTTGGGATACCATGAGTTCTTTGTTTCTGTCCTCCCCACTCTTCTGGTCATGTTCCGCTCTAGCGGCCTGGTGGTCCTGGAATAAACCAAGTTGAGCAATCTGCATGGTCTTGGTGATCTAGCTGGCCCTGGTGGCCACAAGGTGCTGGCTGGTAGCCTAGAGCCCTGGGGAGGAGCTCTATCTGTGGATCCATCTATTGGAGACACTGCAGAGTTTTGTGGAAGGGGAGTGCATGGCAGTGTGACCCAGTCTTGCTGGCCTCTCTGTGGGCAATGGCAGAGTGGGCCATGGCATTTCTTATTAGCAGTTTTCTGGACTTTGGCAGAATTTTCTTGTGAGAATTTTTCTGTACAGAGAGAGAAACACAGCATTTTAGCAGCTTGGCACTAACTAGTTCTAGTAAAATATAAAGTGCTGCTCAAGTTTTATCCTTTAACGGAAAAAAACTCCAACCCAGCGGTGCTCATAATTATGTCTTTAGTGAGACCAATTTGGTGGAATTCACATTAAGAAAAAAAAAAACCTTGAAATTACCCTTTGAGATACATCAATTCAAATATCTCAATATCTCCAATATCAAACTTTTGATACACCAATGCAAAAGTTCCCTTTAATTTTTATGCTCTCTTTTAATGACTGTTAGAGTTGAAAAAGACCTCATAAAGGCACAGTGGGCACACCACACAGTGTGCTGGTAACAAGAGGAAGTAAATCCATATTTTTAAAGCCTGGAGAACCAGGATATTTTAAGTCAGCTTCTTGTCTGATCCAATTATATCTTCATTGTTTTTAGCACATAATGAATACTGTTGGGGAGACTATTCCAGGCCCAGGACCAGGGCTGATTCTGCCATTTTCTTGCTATTTTCTTGACCTTGCATAATCACGGTGATCTTCAGCCCACCTGTTTCTTTGCAGGAATCTTTTAGTCACTCATCTATTTTATGAAGGTTAACTTGATTCGGACCATGATACATTGTAATGGGGCACAGGTAAACTGCAAAACACAGCAACTTGCTGAAGGCTAAAGAGCTGATCAGGATGCCACTGCCAACACCTGTGATAATAAACCTCCCTTCACTGAGTAACATGCGTGCCACGGAGGAGCCTGGCATCGCACCAGTCACAGTCCAGATTCTTCGGAGGATAAAATAACTACCAATCGCAGGTCAAGTAACTGCATTTTGCACCTGAATGGTTTGTGGGGCTACCTCCACATGGAGAATGGCCAATTTGTCTTCCAGATGCAGAAGACGAGGCAGAGGCGAGTGACGATTTGCTCCAGGTTACATACTTGGACATAATGGTCAGGAGGAGAGCTCAGTGCTCCAGAGGCCCAGGGCTTGCTCTGCATTTCCAGGTGCCCAAGAGGGCTGCTCCACAAGACCCCTCTGCATTTCTGGCCCTGTTTGAGACCTCTGATCCCCAACAGGAAACAAGAAATGCTCCAAAAGGAAGGTAGTGCTTTGACTCAGGGGAGTCCTCGGGTCGATGGCAGCAACTTCACCTCTGGCAGCAAAGGCAACATAGAAGGCACCAGTTTGGGGTTCCTATCAAGTTAAGGTTGGGTGTCCTGAAGTCACCCCCATCTGTTTCTTATGCAAACCACTCTGAGTCAAGTGGGAACAATAGTTGCTGTAATTGGAAGTTATAATGTTGAATTAGTGACTATGGAAAAGCATGAGTTATGATAGCAGCCATTAAGAGTGAACTTAGTAACACAAACAATGGGATTTGATCCTGATGAGTCCATCAGGAAAGACCCCCATTTGTACGCCGAGAAAGGGTGAAGCCAAAGAGATTCGAGAAATAAGGAAGTTATCAGAAGACACATTAGCTTGGTTTGTTTTTAATGGGTAGCCAAATAAAAGACAATATAGCCAGGTGTGCCCATGACATTTCTTGAGTTTCCATAAGGTGTGACAGGACCCATGAACCTAGGCATTGAAACCAGCGGTTCCCAGGGGAGTCAGGAAAGGAAAGAAGCCACCCAAAATAGCCATTCTCCAGCCATTTGTACTTTACAGAAAATGTAAGTTCTAAAAATTTGGAATTCTACCTACCTAGGATTGCCTATTTTTAAATTTGTCCAAATCAGGGCATAGGTAGGAGGAGCCAATAAATTTAAGACTTATTAAACGTTAAGTGAAAACAAGTTGTCCGAATTTGAGATAAAATGTAGAATGGAGTTAGATTTCTTTTCATGGCTTTTAGTATTTTAAATTGTGGGAAGAATTGAATGTAAATGCATAAAATAGAAACCACATCAAATTGCATACACGAGACATAAAATTAAGTGATGCATGTGCTATTTTTGCGAATATTTTTCTAAGGGGGTAATTGCTTTTAAATTATAACGTATCTTTCTTAAATGTTTTTATTTGTTCTTTTTAGATATACATGACAAAAGAGTGTATTTTGACCTACATGGAGTATAACTTATTCTAATTAGATCCCATTCTTATGGTCAAACATGCTATGGAGTTACACTGGTCATGCATTCATACATGAACATAGGAAAGTTATGTCCAATTCATTCTACTGTCTTTCCTATTCTCATCCTCCTCCCTCTCCTTAATTCCCTTTTGTCTAATCCAATGAACTTTTATCCTACACCTCTGCCTACTGTGTGTTAGCATCCCAAATAACCAAAGGCCAAATGTTCTCTCTGATATGCTGACGCTAACACATAGTAGGGGTGGGGGCAGGGGGAGAATAGAAGTTCGTTGGATTAAACAAAGAGCAATGAGGGGAAGGGAGGGAGAATGGGAATAGTGTTATCTTGTAAATCAACATAAAAGACATTAACATCCACTGGAAATATGGACAGAGTTGATAAGCAGAAAAATCACAGAAATGAACTTTAAAATACCATTGAAAAATAAATGTGTCCGGGCTGGGGTTGTGGCTCAGTGGTAGAGCGCTTAGCTAGCATGTGTGAGGCACTGGGTTCGATTCTCAGCACCATATACAAATAAATAAAATAAATAAAGATCCATCAACAACCAAAAAAATTAAAAAAAAATAAAAAATAAATGTGTCCATTTGTAAAAGGAACCACCATCACTTTTTTCCACCATCATTTTTTTAAAAAGGACATTCTAATGCCCAAACAATTATCTCTAAATCTCAAAGGGCACAAGGGCAGTCCCATAAATAGAATATGCTTAGCTTTCTGAAAACTCATCACTCTGTCCTTATTTTTCTCGTTTCACCATGAACCAGTGTCTGAAACCAGTCTGTGGACCACTATTTGGACCACTGATCTGGAAAGCTCTGAGCACATAGCTCAGCCTGTGCAAACCGATGGAGAGGGCCTAATCTGCACACACACCAAGGGTCAGCTGGGACAACAAAGGAGGCCACTGAGAGTGCATTTATCCAATGGCCCTGGAGACTCCTGGGAAGAAGAGTAAAAACTTTGGTGGACTGCCCACCTTGCTCCTGGACCCTGGTGAAGCCATTCTTCCAAATCTTCATGGCAACATCTGGGTGGGTGGGAGAGGCCAGTCAGGGAAAGCAGATGTGGTGAGAAGAAAGCTCTGCCTAGGACAGCTGGTGGAACAAGGCACTTGAGAGCTTGAGAGGGATCATCACTGAGAATCAAGGCCAACAGCCCTTAGGGACAAGAGCCTGTGGCTCTGGGCACTCAGGTGGTGGCACTGGCTGAAGCCCATCAGGTACATGGCAAGACCACAGGGTTCCTAAAATCATGATTAAACTGGAGAGGGTCCTTGTACGAGGACCTTGCATGCGACCCCCTCCACCAAGTGGCCTTCCTCCGCTTCTCTGAACACAACTCCCACACACACAGGATAAGTAGGATTCTTCAAAGGTGAGCTGTTCACTGACTAAGCAGAGGTAAGAGGCCCACATCCTTCTTAAGGCAGGCCCAGGGCACCTCTAGGATCTACCCCTCCAAGAAGGCTGTGCCTGTATCTGCAGATGATATAGACTCAGGTCAAGCTGGATGAACATTTCTCCAATGACTTCCTCCTGAGATCTCTAGGGTCTGTGGAGTCCTTTTCTTAACATACAGCAGCAAGAATTCTGGCAAGATGGAGGAGGACTTCCAAACCCCAAGTCACCACTAGTGTTAACTGGGTTCTATCTTATAGAGACCCAGTGTACATCATCTTCAATACCATGTCACTGTGAGCTGGTGGCTGCCACCGTTTTGCAGTGGAGGCATTGAAGTCAGAGGAGTTTAAAGAAGGTCCCTAAGGTCGCTCACTAAATGGCACAGGTGGGCCATTTAGTTCAAACCCAGTTCTGTCTACTTCCAAAGCCCACATTTTAAGCCCACTACACTCGTAGAAAGAATAGCTGAGAGGGAAAAAGCTAAAGAAGAAAAAGCCTAGAAAACAAGCTGATCATACACCACAAGAGGAAATGCATTATGTATATTATGCTCACATAATCTTAGGTCGGTATATAAAGAAATAAGCTACATTTACATGTATGAACGTAGAAATGTTTGTCATATGGTTTAGGGGGCAGGATATATGTCATATCATTCCATTTTTCTTCCAATAAAAGTCCAACATCTGTGAATTTGTTTGTAGAAGCACAGAACATGTAGAACAGCCCATGGCACAGACTCACCCTCAGGTACCTCTGGGGAGGACTGAAGGAGGAAGAGAGTGATTTTCCCACTTATCACTGGAATTATCAGAACAAGCATATTTCAACTTCCTAATTGAAAAGAAGAGAAGATCATCCTTGGTTTTGTGTACTCTATACAACACAGTAAGAGGTGAGCAATTTTTGCCAAAATGAGTCAAAACGAAGCAGCAGAGCCCTCCCAGGCCACTGGGAACTCCTCACTAGTTGGGCAGACTGCCCAGAAGCAGGGACGTAGGACCAGAGCTTCCAAAGATAAAGGGTTCCTCTACCACCAAGCCAAGGGGTCCAGTGGAAAGAGAGCAGGCTGCCCTGCTCAATCCATCTCTCCTACCACCAGACCTTGGTGCTGTCAGGAAATGCTACGATTGATCAGCTGGAAATAACTTCACCTTGATGCTAAAGGGACTCATGGCTTTTGCATATCCAGGCAACCCAATCATATTAGCAGCCCCCTAACCCAATTCTGGCCACATACCGCCCATGCAAAAGGGAACAGCTGAGCCCAGTTGGCTTCATTACTCTCTCCTCCGAAAAATCACTGGCAGCATGAAATCTTTAGTCTATTAATAGAGGTCTCCTACACTCTGACAATAGCAGCTCATAAAAAAGAGAGCAAGAGAGAGAAGTGGCTACCTAGGTTCTGTTGGATGAAACCAGAATTGGATCACAGTGGCTCAGCCCCTGGCTCACTTGAGGCTGCCGGTGTTGAAAAGACGGAAGGTTTTGCCTTTCAAAGACATGAACTTGAAAGTGTTCTGTGGAAACTGTGGGAAGGTGTTTTAAAAGCTACTGAGTGTCAAAGACAAATTGGATAAAGACGTGCAACAAGAAAGCCAGGTGTTTCTCTAGGACTTTGAGATAAACTCAGTACATAATTGGATCCTAACAATCCCTGCAGAATAATTGAGGGGAGGGTGGCAGGCATGTGACATTTTTAGGTGAAGAGCCCCGTGACCTTCACTCAAAGACACAGGGAGATGGAGGCTGTGACTTTGACCAGCGACAGCAGAGCCACGGGCTCACCTTCCTGATCCCAAAGCATCTCCCCTTGCACCCAGAAATTACTTCTCCTAAGGAGCAATAAATGGGGTATCAGATATTGGGACTTGGTTTTCTTGCTGGGACCAGCCCTTTGATTTCCTACAGCTGAAATAGAGCAAACGTAATTCCCCATCCCACAAGGACCCAGAGCCTGTGAGGTTCAGAAAAGGTTCAGTTTCACATCCAGGCCTTATCATTCTCTGTCAAAGGCACTTTACATTTTGGGAAGCACTCTGCAGGTTGAACTTCACAAACCACTCTTGCCAGGCAGGACCAGCCTAATGGTTCCTATTTAATGCACAAAAGACTCAAACAGTGGGCAACCAGCAGAGCCCATTCTAGAAACTTCTACTTCCCAGCCCAACATTCTTCCTGTAGAATGTAAAGAGCAAAACCAAGCACTGTCTCTACCATGGACACCTTTGCCCGGCCAGAATGAGGCATTCTACCAAACCTCAGTAGTCATGTGCTAGATTGGGGACACTTTTCCCTGAGGGCCCCGCAATCAGGCCATGGCTTCACAGGAACCCTCTCATGGTGGGAGTCTCAGCTGAAATCACAATAAAATAAGTAACCAAACAAATAAATAAATAAGATGGGCAATTCATCCATCTATGTTCACCACCCTCTGCCTCTCTCACTGCTTCCTGGCACACTGTCTAGAGATAGGCACAGCGACCTTTTCTCAACAGACTCCTTCTGTAACTTTTGCTACATCAGCCATGTCCCATGGTGAGAGGGGAAAGACACCAAGGAAGCCAGGGAGCATCTGGAAGCTGTGCCATTTTATGGCGTGTTTAAATAGCTTTTGCTCCCTAATTTGGCGTCGCTTAGGGTTATGTTAAAATTAGCATGTCCAGGAAATAGCAGTGAGGAAAGATGGCCCAGAAACCTTTTTTAGAATAGGAAGGAGAATGTTGGCCTGCTTTTAGTTTTGTGCACAGGGACAGGCTACAAAGTGAACGGGGATTGACAAAATGTGCATCTCCCTGCACGCTTTGTCTTGCTTGGGCCTTGTGAATGGGGTCGGTGGGGGGCCTCTCTGGGACAGCCTCGCGTCTGGCTTTCGCCTCTGTGAGCAACCTTACCTCACAGAGGTTGCTCAGCCAGCCCAAATGGGTTTTAATGGCCGTGCTTTCTTCATGAGTGACAAGCTCCAGTTCAGAGTTCCTCATGCTGTCCGGGTCACTGCTGCCAGTGGTCACAGCTGCGTGGAGGACCTCCCCTTCTTCCTTCTTCCTCCCTCCTCACTCCCATCTATAGGAGACCCACTCACATGTCCTGTGCCACTGGAGGATACCTCATTTTTTGTGACTCTATGTGCTGTTATCACATAAGCGTGATATTGTACCATACGTCTCACTTTTTCATTCAACACTACATTAGCAAGAGCTTGTCATCAAATGTAGCTGGTGGTTTCTGACTGCAGCAGAGCATCCACCGTCCTCCCTCTGCAGGAGATGCCTTCCAAGACCCCCGGCCAGTGACTGAAATCATGGATGTTTAGATCCCTATGTCTGCTAGGTTCTTTCCTATCCATACACGCCAGTGATAGAGTTTAATTTATAAATTAGGCACAGCAGGAGATTAACAGTGACTAGTAATGAAATAGAACCATCAACAATATACTGTAATACAAGTCATATGGACTTAGTCTCCCTCTCTCTCAAAATATCTTACAGCATTGGGGCTACTCCTTCTGCTTCCTATGATGATGTGAGATGGCACAAGCCCCAGAGATGATATGAAGGGGTGTGAGGGAGGTAGAATAGTGGTGTAGTGCCAGGTGACTAAGTAAGGGTCACTTGAACACGAGCCCCGTGAGACACATGGCTCAACACTCAAGTCTGATAACCCAGATAGCTACCGAGTGACTCACGGGTAGTGCAGGCAGTGTGAACACACTGACGGTTCACATTCCCAGCAGGCCAGAGCAACATGGACCAAGATTCCATCACGCTACTCAGAACAGTGTACCATTTTAGATTTATGAATTGTTCATTTCTGGAATTTTCCATGTGGTATTTCCAATCGGCAGTTGTCCTTGGGTGACTGAAACCTCAGAAAGCAAAACATCAGATGAGGCAGAGAGGGGAGTAGCTACTTACTGCATTCCACTCTATTCACCCCACTGTATCAGAGTTCTGCCACTTGTTAGCTGTGCGACCTTGGGCAACTTACTTAACCGCTCTGTGCTTCAGGTTCCTAACACATAAAATCAGATAGCAGCAAAAGGGCCTACATTATGGGATTAAATGAGTTTTAATATATCCAAAGAGCTTCGAGAAAAACTTGGTATCTAATAAGTGCTTTAAAAAGAACTTAGCTACCATTATTTATTTCTTCCCCGTTCCCCTGGTGAAGGGTGTGTGGGTTAGACAACTTTCTGCTGCACAAATAATGCTGCAATGGCATATTATTTTCCATTAATTTCTCTGGGACACATACCCAGCAGTGGGAATGCCAAATTACAGAGCATGTGAATAATTTGAAAAAAGATAGGCCAGGCCACCCTCGGGGATGTCCAGTTTGCAGCAGTTTTAACAGCAGTCTTGAGAGTTCTCGTTCCCACATCCTCTCCAACACTAGCTTGCTGCAGCAGCTAATCTGATGGATGAAGAGCAGCGTCTTGTTTTGTCCTGTGTGTCTTTGGGCACTAGTGAGTTGGAACATCTCTTCCTGTGCCTATTAGTCGCCTGTGAATTCATCCTTTGTCCAATTTTCTGAAAAGCTTCCTGTCTTCTCCTTCTTGATTTGTGGTGGTCCCCGGCATATTCTCATTTCCTTGTTGGTTCTAAACTTTGCAAATATCTGCAATTCTATCCCCAATCTCTTACTTTGGTCTGCAGTATCTTTTATGAAGCAGAAATTTTTAATGTGGTCACATCCATCCATTTTTCCCTTTGTAACCTGTGCTACGTTAGTAATGCTTAAAAAGCCTTAACTCGCTCACACACACTCACAGTCATCTTCATCTTCTCAGTATTGTAGTTTCGCCTTTCACGTGTAGATGTACATTCAGAGTTTGATTGTTGTACATGACAGAAGATAGAGATCTGAATTGTGTTTCTCCAGTAGTAAGCCCGTTCCTCACGTAGCACCCGTGTGTACACCATCCGTTCTCTGCTGATGTGATTGCCATCTCTCTCGTGACAGCACTGATGCAGAGCATGAGGGATTCCTGTAATCTGTGGTGTGTATTGACTTCATTGATCCCACACCAGGAATACACTCACCACATTTGCGGGCTCTTGTAGCATGTTTGCAGCACCCAGCAGGGTGAAGCCTCTATTTCCTCTTTTTCAAAACTGTGTCAGGAATTGATGGTTATTTATTATTTCACATGCATGTTAGAATAAGTCTGTTAAGCCAGTCCCCAGATTCTACCATTTACTCTGGTTGAAGTGTGATGGCATTTATTTGAGGAGAATTTACATTTTCAGCATCTGGTAATAAAAACTTATCTAAGTCTTATAATAACCTTTAATAGTGTTCTTCCCCCCCCCCCCCCCGTAAAGGTCTGGCACAGTCTTTGCAAGACATTTTCCTAGGTACTTCATAATTGTTGCTTCTGAAAATAGTATCTTTTTTCCTGTTCTATATACTAATTGGTTATAAAGAATATCACTGATTTTTGTGTAAGTTATTTTGTATCCAATAACTTTGCCAACATTTTTGCCCGGTGCCAGGCACTGTGGCACACGCCTGCAATCCCAGCACTTAGGGAGGCTGAGACAGGAGAATCGCGAGTTCAAAGCCAGCCTCGGCAACACAAGGTGCGCTAAGCAACTCAGTAAGACCCTGTCTCTACATAAAACACAAAATAGGGCTGGGGATGTGGCTCAGTGGTCGAGTACCCCTGAATTCAATCCCTGGTGCAAAAAAAAAACCATTCTTATTCATTCTAATTGTTTGCTTCTTTATTCTATTGAGTTTCCCTGTCTGCAAATGACGTTCTGTCCCTTCCCGCTCTGTCCTTGCTCTTCTACTTCCTTTGTGATTCATTATCAGATTGGTCAGGACCTCCTGCAATATGTTGAAGGGTAACAATATTTTGTAGGCATCTTGTCTCATTCCAGATCTTAAAATAATTATTCCCATGTTAATATTGCTGTTCATGGTAAATTCTTCATATATAGGCTTTCTCAAAAGAGTTCTATTCCCAGGTGTGTGGCCATTTATTTTGATGTATTTCACGTTTTTGAGTGATCCTTGATTGTTCATGAATTTATCTCTGGATTAAATCTTCTGGTCCATTATACCTTTTAAAAATACTCTTGGATTCAGTGAGTTAATATTTCATTAGGAAATCCAAACAGACTATAATCTTAATTTAGGTACTTATCTGATTTTGGAACCAAGGATAGTGTAGTGTAACAGCATAAAAATAATTGGACAGAGTTCTCCTGTTTCCTATTTTCTCCTTTAAATTTTGGTTAAAAAAAAAAAAATACCCAGCCTGTAAAACTCAATCTGAGCCTTTTTTTATGATTTTAGTTTTCAGTGGCTATGGTTCTGTTCAAATTGTCTGTTCCTTGGGTTATAATACACCCAACTCAAAGTTGTATGTAGGTTTTTAAAATTCTTGTTTTCTAGTTCAAACTACTCTTTTGGTATTTCTAATCAATTATGTAGACAATCACTTCCCCTTCCTGATGCTTGGTTTTATTTGCATATCATCTATTCTTGGCCATCTTTTGCCAGAAGATTCGTTTTTCAAAGAACATGCTTTTAGTTTGGTTATTTTCTTCTCTGTTTCATTAACCCATGTCCCCATCTTTTTATTCTGTCTTATTTGCTTCTTGTAATTCTGTTGGTCTTTTTCACATACCTGAGTTGGAGGCTGAGCTCGTTTGTTTTCAATCTTTTTTTACTGGATAACAAATGTAGTATTAGAAGCTGTACGCTTTTCTCTAAGTACCAGTTAGCTATGTCTCCTAAATATCACTTTGTGCTACTTTGAGTTCTATTCATCACTATTTGGTATTTTCCTGTAAGTATTCCTCTTTAAATAGAGATATCACCAGAGAGGTGAGAATTTTTTTAAGCACCACTATTAGTAATTGCTAATTATTAGTAATTACTAATTTCATGGCATTGAGGTCAAAGAATAGTGTCTTTCTTCGTCCACATAACCATGGGAGCCTCCTCTAGGTCATATGGTCAGACCCCTGTCTTCTAGGTTCCTTTGAAAATGCTATTTGGTTTCCTTCTTGAAACCAGTGTTCCTGTTGAGAAGATGAATGTCAATTTGATTCTTGTTTTGTTTTTTGGTTTGTGTGTGTGTGTGTGTGTGTGTGTGTGTTGTTTTGTTTTTTGGGTTGTTTGTCTTTCTCTCTGGAAGTGTTATATACTTAAATTTCACCACAGATTTGTCTAGTGGTATTTTATGAATGTTTTATATTTTTACCTATATTGTCCAGCATTCTATGACCCCTTTCAATTTTAAGTCTTATATTTATCTTTGGTTCTTGGAAAAAAATATCAGTATACATATATTTATATCCATAAATATAGGCATATATATCCTTTCTTCCACTCTTTTCTGAGAAAGGACGTCTATTTTTCTCCTGAGACATCTAGTATGGATCTTGACATTTATTCCTCTTCCAGTTCTCCTATCTCCTAGACTTTTCTCCTCATCTGTCCTCCTGGATCCCTCTGGGAGACTTCCCAGACTCCACCTTCAAGTTCATTGATTTGATCTTCAGGTGCAATCATTCTGCTCCTCAACCTGTTTGCTGAGTACTTTGTCAGGTGTTATAAATTTTAAGCCCAGAAATTGCAGGTGGTATTGATAACCGCTCATTCCTTGGGCTCCTAACATCCTATCCTATTTCCCTGATAATATTTATAAGGTTCTTGCTCACTTGATGTATTAATGCTGCCCCGCCTGGCTTAGCTTGTTCAGCTCCTCACAGTTTTTTCCTCTGAATGATTATTCTGCTTTGGCAAGTGATAGACATTTGGGAAGGAGTAAGGTCAGGGGCCCAGCTGTGCCCTTCACAATGAACTGGAGGGAGGAGGGCCTGGCCTCAGGCGGAAGAGCCTCCATCCAGCAGGACCACCAGGGCTGGCTTTGTACTCTGCAGCCCATCCAGGAGAATCTCCCAGTTGGGCACCAGTCTTTTCAGAGTTGTTTCTTCTGGTGTCTGATTGCCCAGCCTCACTGCCCACCCGCTAGGGTCCTGGGGCTGCCGGGTGGGGAGGGAACAGTCAGGGAGTCTGCAGTGTTCCTACCTTGTGCAAACCACCCAGGGAAACAGCAGGGAGAGGATAAGCCTCATTGGCAAAGCCCCTCCTTCCCTCCGCCTGTGCCCCTCAGTGGCATCTGGTCTACCTCCTTTCTACCTGCCACTTCCCACTTCTCCCCCAGCTGAGAAACCAATTTCCCAGTCTTGCCCTAAGTTCCTTGGACCCACCAGCCTCCCTCTGGCTTTTCCTACAGCTTCAAGTTGGTTGGGGGACCCAGGGCCCACATCTCTGCTGGTTACCCATTTCTTCTGGGAGTGGGATGGTGCCTTCCACCTGCTGGTTCCATCAGCATACTTCCACCATCTTGCTTTATGCGTCAAGTCCCAAGGGGCTGCATGGTCTTAAAAGAAAAAGGAGGACAAGTCATTTCCTGGAACTGGAAGCCAGCTGGGATCCTGTCACCCAGCTGCACAGATGAGAGCCAGGAAGGGAAGGCCAGGTAGGTGCCAAGATGGGCAGACTCTGAGGAGTCTTTCTCCTCTTCTCCTTTGCTCTCTCCAGCCATATCAGTCTCCTAAGCAGTTTCCTACCTCCTAAGCAGCCCTGCTTGCCCAGGGCTGACAATTTTCCCTCACAGGAATCTCAAAGGCTCTCTTCTGCCTTGGGATCGCCAGCCTCGCATATAATTCCCTCTGCTTTTCGACCCTATTTGTCTCTGCTCGTCAGAGTTCTCTGAACCTTGGTTTCAAAGGACTCCACTCTACACAGGCAAGTTGGTAAGTTCCTCAACAGTGTGTCTTACTCTGTAGTCAGCCACGACACTGGGTACCAGAACCACAGCCCCAAAACTTCTCAGGAGGCTGCAGTGCTGGGTCAACCTGTGCTTCCTCCAAGACAGACAGGGAAACAGAGGAAAGGCCAGGAGCCCCATCTGATAGTGAGGCCTGTGGTGAGCAGCCCTCTTGGGTTGCGACCCTACCCTTGCTACCGCCATCATGCCCACCAGGTCAGGCCCCTGCCCAAAGTCCCCTGCAACCTGGGCCTCCTCTAACATCCTAAGGATGTCCCCATGATCTCTCAGGACTCCTCTGAGTGGCACTCATCCGCAAGGCAGCCTCAGTCTTCTTTAAACTCCACTGTCTGTAAAGCTCCCTGCCCCTCTCGTGGCCTCACTTCCTGCCAGGAGCCTTCTCCCCCACTCCTCGTGGCTGCCAGCCAGCAACCTTGTGCTCACTCTGCATCTCCTTGTTCCTCTCCACGTCTGGAATGTGCCCAGCCTCAGCTCACTCCCCTGAGTGCTAGCTTTCTCTTGAGAGACCCAGACCTCCATGGAGGCATAGACTGTACACCCCTCCACTTGCTCACCTCCATCTACCCACTGAGCCCCACCCGGGCTCTCCAGGGAAATGGTCCAGGCCAAGGTCGCTAGAGGCAAGCTTCTACTTTGGTAATTGAACATTTTCTTCTCTCTTACCTTGACACTGTACTTGTCCTTCTCGAAACTCAATCTCTCCTTGGTCTCCGGGAAGCCATTCCCTAGAGGGTTTGGACACTCTCCAGGGCCTTCCCATCAGCCATCTCTTAAACATGTATATTTCCCAAATCCCAAACTTGGCCCTGCCCCCTCTGACTTCTTGTTCCTGATGTCCCAAGCTCTCCCTCATGGTGACCTCATGGTGACATCACCTGTCACCCAGACCCAGAGCCTCTGCCTTCTGGAGGTCTTGCTGAGTCTTGATTCTGCCTCATGCCCCACCTCGAAATGGCCAGCAGGGACTAGAAAGTCCACCCTTCTGCCCTCTCTGAGGTTGGCCCTCTTCCTCCATGCCTACTGTCACGGCTGTTGACAAGGACTCCATGCTTTTCAACTCAAACCACTGATGTAAACCCCTATCTGCTCTCACTGCCTAGTTTCTCTTTCCTCCAACCCATCCACTGAAATGCAGGCAAGTGGATTTTTCTAGAACAAAAATCTGTGTCAGCTCTTCTGTTTAAGGCTATCCGATGACTTCAAAATCAATCGTAAAGTCCTTAGCATGGCACACAGGGCCCTGTAGGATCTGGACACCCCCTGTCTCTAAAGCCTTCAAGCCTCTTAGCTAACTCATCTCTCTGGAGTGTCAGGCAGCCCCAGCCGCCGGGTGCCTCCCCTGTGCCACCCCTACTTCTGGACAGGAGCTCTTCCCAGGGCTCCAAGAGGCCCCCTGGGTTCACTGCTCACCAATACTGCTGATGCTGCATTGCACTGTCTCGCCCCCTAGGATACAGATTCCATGTTTTTTGATTCTGTGTTTCTAGCAACTGTTGTAGTGCTGGGTCCTCGGCGATGGATCCAGAGATGTTGGTTGGATAAATGGGTGGATGGATGGATGAATGAATGAATGAATGTTCTACTCTGGGGGCAAACTTTGCCTTGAGAATATTACATTACAGTTAGTGGATTCTTGGCACCAAACTGGAAAGGTTTAGATGATGTCAAACAGGGCCATTAAGTGACTTTATGTGACTTGACAAATTTAAAGAGGGAGGGGAACAGGGTAAGGGAAAGTGACCTATTATTTGTTGGGTAGCATTTATGGCTCCTTAGTAGGCATTTTTAAAAATGTTAATCTCATTTAACTCAATAAGAATACTCTGGAATCAATATCTTTGTTTTCTAGATCCACAATTACGACATAGAAAAATCAGCTTGACTGAGGCTATGCAACTAAGCGGCAGAACTCAAATGTAAACACAGGTCCCAAGCCAGATTCTAAAATCTGTGGTTTTTCCAGCAAATTAGGCCAAGAGACCACCCAGGTAACTGTGCAGGTTGGAGGCAGATGGCCAGTGTCAAGGCAGCTGCAAAGGTCCTGACAGTGGGGATGCGGACCATGGACCTGGATGGTGTGAGCCGCCAAGAGGCCCTCACTGGAGGTCCCGTTGGTATGCAGATGAGAGAAGGAAGGGTGAGAGTGATGTCAGGGACCACCGAATGTCCAGAGGTGTCATTTCAGAAATTTGTCTTCTGGGCTGAGATTGTGGCTCAGTGGCAGAGCGTTTGCCTCGCATGTGGGAGGCACTGGGTTCGATCCTCAGCACCACATATAAATAAATGAATAAATAAAAGTCAATCAAGAACTAAAAAAAAAAATTTTTTTTTTAATTTGTCTTCTGTGGACTCTAGAGCATTATGGGGAGTCAGATTTCTGCTCCCTGCGAGGAAGGACTCTCTGGCCAGGGTGAAGCAGGGATGCGGGCAGAAGCGGAGGGAGACAGCCCCAGCTCATTACCCCTAGGCTGGTATAGTGAACGGCAGGCTAGAAATATTGGGAAAGGCGAGTGATTGGAAGAACAAGCCTCGTCAGGCGCATCCCTTCCTGCAGCCTGTGGTTCTGGCTCACTGGAATAGGTGTTGGATGGGTGGCAAAAATAATGCCTTCTTTTTAGCACTTCCTCAACTTGCACAAAGGTGACGAGGATAAAGCTTTCCAAGTGCAGTTGGAAAGAATGGATTTTTAAGTTGAACTACTCACTATCAGGCAAATATGGGTGTGGCTTCCTTCCACTTCACAGCCAACAGTCAGTCTGGCAGGAACAGGAGGCTTTGTATTATTTATTTTTCTGCTTGGAAGAAAAAATATATGAAATTTCACACTCCCTTCCTTTAAATTCAATGGTATTCTGTGTGATCAAATAAACTTTCTTGGTTGAAATGAAGTATTTTTTAATGGCTTCTAGGGTTTTTCTTTCTTTTCTCCTTTGGGTTTTTTGTTCTTTTCTGTTTGGCTTCCCTCTCCCAACCCCCCAATCAAATTGCCTTCCTACACTGCCTTGAACTTGGATGGTCCGACCTCTGGGATCCGTAGACAGTCTAACTGTGCCCAGGTGCCCTCATCAGTGTGGGCTGGGATAGCAGCAGGTGGCCAGTTAACTTCCAGATAGCACAACCAGGGAGCTGCTCTACCAGCTTCCCTTGTTTATTACCCAGATAGACAGACTCTCATGGTTCTAGCAGGGCAGATCCCCGAGGCAGCGGGACATTTGTGCAGTGCCCTGTTGGTGACTGTAGATTTTAAAATGTCTGTTGAAATGGTTGATGAAAGAGTGGCTATGGCCCGAACCCCAAGATCCCAGCCTGACAGCCTGGCATTGCAGAGGCTTGTGGGAAACTGAGACCCACCCACAAAAAGCCAGAGTTAGACAGGAACTTGGGAACCATGGAGTCTTTTTCCTTCCTTTTACAATGAGGAAACTGAGGTCTAATGCTGGGTGGGGGCATGCACCAATTTCAGTGCCCCAGATCAGCCTCCTCTCCCTCCTCACAGCCTCACTCCACCCACTGCCTCCAACCCAAGAAGAGGAAGATGCCTCCCCGCAGGCTGCCCTCTGAAAGCCCGCCCAGGAGGGAAGCCCACTTCTCTGAGCACACATCACCCCAGTGGCACGTTACAGTTTTGAGACATTGTCCCCTGCAGATGCCGACACCTCATGTCCACCTCAATAGCAACAGCCTCAGCCATGGTCCACTGGTTTTTGCACTTAGCTCTTCATGGGTTAATGGCTCTGTTTCCACCTCAGTCAGCCCTGGCAACTTGTTCTTTCAAAATGTCTAACAATAAAAAACTGGAATTAAATACTGTGTCTTCAGAGTGCCTCCTTCCCAGACAGGGCAGTTAAGGGGGAACAGGTGTCGGGGTGAGGGCTCAAGAGCACGTCCTTTCTGTCCTCAGGGGCACGTCTCAGGCTCTTGTGCCTGAATATTTTTGCCAGTGCAAGAAAGAGTGCTTGGGCAACAAGAGTAGAACTACATATCCATCACATCCAGCCCAGACCCGGTAATGTGAAAAACTGGCTGGTGCCCAGCCTCACGCCGGCCCTGGCGCCTGCGTTATGAGCACCGGGGATCTAAACAAGCAGATGTGAGTGCGTGGACGCCCCGGCAGGGAGATCAGGGCTGCAGAGCCAGTCCCTGTGGAGCCACCGCCTCGAGGGGAAGCCCACCCTGCAGCTTTGAAGGTTTCCACCCCTGGAGGATGCCTGGACAGCAGCTGGAGGAGTGTCTTCCCATCCCTCTAGGCCACCAGATAAAGATGACACAAGAGGCTGCAGACTCTGGGCCCACAAAGCTGAGAGCAGGAAATAAATACCTGGTCCTAGATGCCAGCAGTCTCGAAATGGACATGTGCCTTACCCCATTTTTGTTAAAACAGTGATGTTTTTAAGCTAAATTTAAGACACGGAGGCGGAGTGGGAGGGCTCTGTGTTGGTAAGATAAGGAGGGCATCTTAATTTCCCTTGTCCCTTACAAAGCATATTCACACTATCTCAGCTTCACAGTGGGATACCTGATACTCAACATGATTACTGACTTGGTCACTTTGACCATTATCGTTTCCGCTTTATTTTAAACAGGTGTGCATTGCACACAGGATCCGGTCCAAGGGCTTCGCTTCCCACCTCCACTGAGCTGTGGTCCAACCTCACTGAAGTCCCATCTATGCGTCATGCTCTAAACTCACTGCCCTAGGAAGTAGGTGAGTATTTGGGCCACGACTCTTGGTCTTGTCCACAGAAATTGACTCTGGCCAACTTGAGACCATAAAGGGAATCTACTGGGAGGAAATCAGGCAGCTTTCAGAACTGACCAGAAAAATAGAAGAAACCAAGTCCATGCTACAGGGAGAGTTTGATATGGATACCACAGTACCCTCCACCACTGTCATTGTCCCTGTTACCCCCACTGCCTCTACCGAGATGATTCTCCACATGCTGGTCTCTCCGTACTACCCTTCAGATGCCCCGGCCCAGGCAGCTCACCCTCATGGCCAGGGGCCAGGTACAGCACCTGCCTTCTTCATCCTCCCAACAGGAGACAGTGTCCCCCTCCCCCACCATGGAGGCACACCCAGAGGGGACCCCCAACAAGGAAGGGGTTCCTGTGCAGTGTGGCCAAAACAGAAGGCCATCCACATAGTAGGTCAGCTGTTTGCCCATTCTCATAGAAGAGGAAACCGAAAATGCTCACAGCCTCATGACAGTAAAGTGACCCACCCAGCATCACATCACTGGTAAGAAATGTCATGCCTCTTAAGGGTCACCACGCTTTACTCACCACATCAGAACTGTCTGGAGAGAGAGAGAGAGAGAGCTGTGAGTTTGCAGTCTTTAATGGAAACCACCCACTTCTGAGCCTGATCGGGCCTCCCCAGGCTGAGAATATCCCATAGGAAAGGGCCCTTGCAGGCAGGCAGATTCTGTACAGCCGGGCTCTAAGCCTCTCTCTCCCTTCTTCCCTCTCCTTCCTCTCCTTCTCTCTCCCCATTCCAGTAAAATTCCTTTAGCTCCTTCTGGCCCCATCACCAAAGTACCCATAGTGTAACTGGGTTAGGGGACGGAACTTCATTCTGGCTGGTAAGTGGTGTATGAGGCAGAACAATGGACGAGTCCAGAGAGCCAGGCAAGAGCCTGTGACAAAGTGTTTGGGCTTTATTTAACCAGAGGCCATTGGGAGCCCTGGGAGGGTTTCCAGCAGAAGTGACCCAATCCAGTTTTAGTAAGTGGGAGAATGAACAAGAAGGATTGAGGAGGAGGCATGAGGAGGCTAATGAGCAGGCAGTCATGGTAGACAGGTGGCCAGTGGGGACAGAGGGCAGTGGAGTCAAATATTAAGCCAATGGAATTAAAGGTCTTGGTGATTGATCCAACACAGAGTGGGTGGGAGTGGGCAAAGAATTTTGAGCAGTGGTGACATTCTTCAGGAGAAAGAATGTTGGCAGGTAGGCAGGTCAAAGAAAGCAGGAGTCTTCAGGGGCCGAGGACTTAGGAAGGACGTTTAAAAGCTGTGTCTGTTAGCTTTCCATTACTATAACTAAGTACCTAAGAGAATTGATTTATAAAAAGAAAAGCTAGATTTTGGCTCACCGTTTTGGAGGTTCTGTCCATGACCAGGCAGCCCATTGGCTCTGGGGCCTGTGGTAGCATATCATGGTGGGGCACAGGTGGTAGAGCAAAGCCACTTGCCTTGTGGCAGAAGAAGGAAAGGTAAGAAAAGCCCAGGTCCCACAATCCCCTTCAAGGGCACATCCCCAATGACCTAACTTACTCCCACTAAGCCCTGCCCCCTAAATGTGGCCCCACCTCCCAATAGCACCTCAGGCCAGGATGGAAGCCTTGATCACATGGGCCTTGATCACATGGGTTTGGACATTCCAGATCCAAACAATAGCAGAAGCTGAAAGGTCCAGGACAGCCTTTTTCCAGGTCAGTGAGGGTCAGTCCCCCTCTGTTCTGCTAGCTGAAGGCTGTGGCCAGTCAGCCTCAGCATTCCTCCCTGAGTGTATAAAGGCGATTTAATCAAGCAAGGCAAAAGTTCCTTGCAGTTGACAGCACAACACAAGGGGACCTGGGATCTTCTTTGGCCCCGCAGCAAACTGTTTTTGTGACCTTGAACAAATCCCCCCTGGATCTTGGTCTCCTGACCATCACTCACTTTCCAGGGCTCTGTGGATGAATATTGGAGGAAGTGTAATGCTATGTAAATGTTGACTACTAATAACAAACCATCCACAAAACGACTGTATATCGCCTGGGCAACCCAACGGCTTTAAAAATCTTAAGTGGCTCTTGTTCTTCTGATTCATCGCATTCTATGCATTTAACTTCCAGAACAAATTTAGCCCTCAAAATATCTTGGTACATTTTCTACCCACCCCTTAACATTTAAATCCTCCATCTTCCATGCCACTTCACCATGCCTGCATCACCTGTTTCCCTGGCACACCCTCCTCCTTTTCCTCTTCAAGAAACCAGCCCAGCCCAGCCCACCCTTGGAGCCACCAGAGAGTGGTCTTGCTGAGTCTGCTCCACGCATGTCCTGAATGAGAAACCAGCAAAGCATGGCAGGAGGCTGGGGATGCATGGGCAGGGCAGGGGAGGAGAAGTTCGGACCCAGTGAAGGGCTAGAGTCCAAGTCAACAAGCAGAATAATCCCGGGCCACCCACACATCGTAGGCATATAGCCACAGGATCGGGGGAAGATTGCCTCACGGTGCCAACTTCAGAATCCGTTTTGAGCCATTTCGGTCACTGGCTAGAGAACTAGCCTCGTCAATGGTGGAGCTGGAGTAGCCTGGAGCCCCAGCTCATTTGGACTGGAAGATCAAGGAAGGACTGAGGTCGGCACTGTTCTGTCAGAACCATTTGCCTTAGCCACGCTCAGTCCATATCGCCTCTTTCTTTAAAAGCAAAAATTGTCTCCGTCACTTCCAAGATGTTAAGCGCAGGGCTGAAGGTAAGCCTTGAAGGCTGCCAGGGCGAGGGCTGGAGAGCCTTTCAAAGTGTTTGCAGCTGAGAAAGGCAGAGCCCAGCCCTAGGCACCAGCTCCTCCGTGCTGGGCTGGGGTTAAGATGGGAAATTCTTTCAGAACAGCAGGTGCCACCACCCTGGAAGCTAATAAGAATGATAGAAAATGTTTATTGAGCACTTCCTCTGTGCTAGAAACTATTCTAAGTATTTTCATATGAATTAACTCCATTAATCCCCACAACAGCCCTATGAAGCAGAAAGGTTTATTCTTCATTTGACAGAAGGGCGAATTCAAGCACAAAGAAGTTAAGTGACTGGTCCCAACTCTGCAGGCTAGCAAGCAGGCAAACTGCGTTTTGAAACCAGGAGGTGGTGACATCAAGTAAGGCCACCCTGAAGATTAAGCACACCCAAGGTTCCTTTCAAGGCAAAATAAGTCACACGGATGGGATTTTGTGGTGTTCCCACCTCTCCTCTTTCCAGGTGCTGTTCTATGCCCCTTTGATGATGGGAAGAGTAACTCTATAAGCCTCACTTGAGTACGGTCTGAACAACGAAATGAAACCAACACCTGATGATGAAATTTCAGGAACTGTGGCTCTAGAGTTTGGTCATATTTTAAGCTGGGTTCAAATTACCAGCCCCCTTTAAATTGTATGATGCTGCTTCAATGATACATAAAGTTCATCTTGCCCTGGCTTCCCTTCCCTCACCCGCCCTAAACATTTATATCACCCAAATGAAACACTTTTATGTCCTTTAAAAACCACTTGCAAAACCCACAGGGTCCTTATTCTTTTGTAAATAACAGGAGAGCTGGGGCTCTTCAGTCTCTTGAATTAGCTTTTGGTGAGTGACTAGCTATTCTGAAAGTTAACTCCTCCGAGCCTGGCCGCTGATAATCTGCCCAAACCCCCAGTCACAGAAAAGCCCAGACTGTGGCTCTCACCCCATTCCCAAGCTGCTACCTGACATTTGACTGTTAACACAGCTAATTCTAGTGTCAAATCCTTTTTTTTTTCCAAATAAACCTCAGTGCTGCAAAGAAGAGATCCCCCCACCCCACCCTGCCTTAAACGTCTGAACTCCAGGTCTCTCATTCAAACGTCCTTGGTTTATAAACCTTCTAGGCTTCGCATTCAATTACATGCCTCTGCTTAAATACCTATGGAAGCCATCAAAGACCTGAAAACTCTGGCTTCAGATCAATAGAACAGTTCCCTTGATAAGGTTCCTTCTGGTAAAGAACTAGAAGTACCCTCTCAAAACCCCAAGCACGCTGGCTTATCACTAGTATTTGCCACTAAAAATCTCACATACTGTTTGTTCTCTGCCCAAACTCGTGTTCCAGTTTTTGCCTGAGAAAATGTGCTGAGGTCTATAGGGGCCCACTCTCTCTCCAGGCAGATTCCATCTCTCTAGACCCAGGCTTCCATTTACACAGCTTCATCTTCACATTCTGTCTACCTCAAATGGCACAATTCATTTTTCTCCTTTCCCTCCCAACTCAGGGTTCTTGTAAGTCTTTCTGAAACTGACACTAGAATCAAAGGAGGAAGGAAAAAATAAAACAGCCACAGAAAACCTCAGTCTCCTTTAACGAGCTCTGAGCTGCACGCCCCTCTCCCAGCTACTCGTCAAAATTCTCCATGAGTTCTTTCTGGATGTGCCTCAGCCTCTCCCAAGCACTGCTCTTTCAAACAGCCCACCAGTCTCTCCACAAATTTACTCAGCCCATTTGTCAAGTCCATTTTGTGCAAGACATTGTCTTCTGTGCCAGGGAGCAGGGTACAATGCGGAAGAATTGATTCCTGCCTTTCAGACCCTAGAGTCTCTGGGAAAGGACTAGACACTTTCTCCAAAGTAGCTGCAACTCCTGGAGAATCTTTTTTAAATGATAGCAATGCCAGACACAGGCTCCATTACCTGAAAAGCTGAACCTTGAGGGGTATGAAAATTCCAGAACAAGAGGAGTAGGAAAGGGACCACGTGAACAAAGACATAAACTTAATCTGGGGACAGTAAGTTCATGACTCAGCACCAAATGACCCGAATAGGGCTGTGGAGAGGAGGTATGGAAGCGTCCAGATGTATGTCACAATATGGAGACCTGGGCAGGCTGGGGAAGGCTTTGAATGCTATACCAGCAAGGTGACTTGCAGACAGTGCCATTCCTGAGGAAACCAACTTCTCATCAACAAAATGGAAATAGGGCAAGGAGAAGGTGGCAGGGCCTCCCACCAACATCCATGGCCAGTGATTCTTCTGCCAAACCAGGCTGAGGCTTCACTTTCAGCCCTGGCCCCAAGCAGGAGTCCCAGCTCTGCAGGAGAACACTCAGACAGCCCACATTAATAGTTTTTTTTCATGGAAAGAGTGCTAGCCTGGGAACTGAGAGACCTGGCTCCTGCCCCAGAGCAACCACTAACCAGAAGACAAGCCATGTTGTTTCATGAGCCTCTGCTTCTTCATTTGTAGACTGACAATGGGGGATTTGAACCAGTCTTCCCAGCCCTCAGATGATATTTCAGCCCTCAGATGATAGCCTCTCTGTAGGGCCACCTCCCCTCCTCTACCCTCTCTTAGGGCTCCATAGGAGATTTTATTTTTCAGTTGCTGGGGTGCCATCTTTTTCTTCAGCTTTCTGTCTTCCTCTACCTACTATTTTCCAACAGATGTCTTTTTCAAAACTACTTTTATTAATGTGAAAAAAATCATATATACTTTGGAAAATACAGAAAGCATGGAGAGGATAAGAAAATTTCAATCTAACCATTCATAGAGAACCACCATGAACAACTTGGCATATCTTTCTGGTCTTTCTATTCATATACATACACACTGTTACGGTTTGGATCCAGAATGTCCCCAAAAGCTCCTGTGTTAGGCAATGCAGCAATATTCAGAGGTGAAAAGATAAGATTATGAGATCTGTGACCTCATCAGTGGATACATCTGATGTTTCATAATATGAATGGACTACTGGGTGATAACTGTAGGGAGATGGGGCCTGGCTGAGGAAATTTGGACACTGAGGATGTGCTCTTGGGGATTATATCTTGTCCCTGACTCCTTCCTCTCTCTCTATCTCTCTGTCTCTCTCTCTCTCCTCCCCCCCTTCCTTGCCCTTCTCTTTCCCCGCCCCAGTCTCTCATAGCCTCAGTCTGTAGCTGTGCCACTTTCCTTGGCCATGCCCTTCCACCATGATATTCAACCTCACCTCAGGCCCAGAACAATAAAGCCAGCCGACCATGGACTGAGCCTCTGAAACCATGACCCTAAATTAAACTTTTCCTCCTCTAAGTTGTTCTTTGTTAGAGATTTTGATCACAGTGATAAAAAGCTGACTAACACACACAGTTACATGCTTTTACTTTTAATTGAGTAAGTACCATACAACACTTACTGTTTCAAAACCTGCTTTCCTTTTTCATTTAAAAAATATATTTTGTGGAAGGATGGGGGCAGCGCTCAGCAGTAGAGTGCATGCTTAGCAGTAGAAGGCCCTGAGTTTGATCCCCAAAACTGCAATAAATGTACATATTTGGGAGTTCCACCTCCAATGTTGATTGGTTTGGTTGTTTTTGAGCCAACCCTCCAACTGAGAACTAGAAAAGCTGGATAATATGTAACAAGATCCTCTTGAAAAATCACCAAGGCAGTGAAATTTTGTGATGCTATGACCTGAAAAAGGAAAGAAATCAAGAAAAATAAACCCAGAATTCATTCCATGATGGACCTCTTTATCCCTCAAAGCCACAGCTAGACTCCATAAGCAAAAGCAGCATGCCAGAGGCTGAGAAATCAGTGAGCTTCAGCAGCCTTGAGGGCTGGTGTATCCTAGATGGAATTCAGGGTCCACAAAGGAAGAAGAAACTTGGTGAACATCCCAGGTCTTCAGCTAGGACCCCAAAGGGCTTTGCCCTAGTTACCAGAACAACCTGGGCCTCACAGAAAGTGAAGCCAAGCTTTTAACTGTCAGTTCCTCACTGAATTTGGGTTACCCACCCCTGGATTAGCTGACAGCCAGCCTAAATCCTCTAAATCCTCTCTGAGGGAAGATAACATCAACTAGAACCTCAAATCATCTCCACAATTTTTCAAACACAATGTTTGGCTTTCACTACCTAGATAGAAATAGTTGTAGCAGGTGAATGTCCCCATGGAATGCCCTTGAAAAACAAATAAACTGCAGAAGTTATGGATAATGGCATGGAAAGCTTCAGAGACAATGAGGACAACGGAGGATAAGATTCTGGGGAGGAGAAACTGCACAGAGAATGACCTGGAGCTGCTTGTTTTGAGGCTGCTGTCAATTCTGTGAACGGAAAAAGAAAAAAATACAAAGCTTTGCCCAGGCCATGTGGCACTGCCAGGTGCCTGAGAAACCATCAGAGCTTTAGAAGTTTCATGAGACTTATGTGATGAAAAGTGGAGACCCAGGAAGTCTCCAAAACATGGCCAGCTCATAAAGCAAATGGAAATTATGTCATCTGCAGGAAAATGGATGGAACTTGAGGCTATTATGTTAAGTAAAATAAACCAAAGTCAGAAGGGCAAGGGTTGGATGTTTTCTTTTATATGTGGAAGCTAGAGAGGAAAAAGGAAAAAAAAGTGGAGGCTAATCAAATGGAAAACAAAGGGAGATCAGTAGAACTGAGGAAGGGCACAGAGGGTAGATATAAGGGGGGGGGGGTTTTGCTGGGGAATGATATTGGCCAAATTATATTGCTCTATTGTGTGCATGCACTAATATGTAACAACAAATCCCACCACTGTGAACAACTGTAATGCACAAATAACAAAGGGAAAAAATATGGCTGACTTTTGCCCCAGTACATTTGCCAAATTCTTTAACTATACAAGCGAGAAAGCTGAAGTTCCAAGCAGATGATGTGGGGCGGTTTTATGGTTCTGAGGAGAGAAAGATTAGAATTTAAGACTAGCCAGAGAAAGGGATCTCAGCAAACTTTCCAGATATTCCAGGGGAAACCCTGAAGGTTTATGCCCAGGATGAAAAAACCAACAGGAGGCACACAGAGCCTTGCCAGACTGCAGGAGTCAGGATTCAGCTCTGTTCCTGAGTGGACTCAGGTGATCCGCTCCCACTCTACCTGCCTAATTATGACTTGTATCTTTAAGGAAATACAGGAAAAGATGGTGAGAATAAATGAAATAATAAAGAATTCCAACTAAGAACTGGAATCTATTTTAAAAGAACCAAGTAGAAATTCTAGAACTCAAAAATACAACATCTGATATTATCAGTTCAATATCTGACATCAAGAACTCAACAAATTTTACCAGCAATTTCAACACAGAAGATTGAAGTAATGAACTTAAATTACATTTACATTAATGTAAAATGTTCAAACAAGATAATTTTTAAATAGAAAATACACCAAACAGCATAAAGACCCAGAGGTAGTCAGAATATTCATCTTATATGAAGTCCCGTCAGGGGGAGGGGGAAGCAATTTCGGAAAAGATAATGACTAAGAATTTTCCAGAACTGACAAAGAATATCTGCTCACATATGCATAGAAATAACATAATACCTCACTGAGGAACATCACAAGTACTGAAAGAAAAGGAAAAAAATTAAAAGCATACAATAGAAGCCAAAAAATAATGGAATGCTCACACTTTTAAAGTATTAAAATGGTATAATCTCCAACCTAGAAATATATGCACACCAAAATTAGTCCTTTAAAATGAAAGCAATATAAAGGTATTTCAGACAAATAAAAACAGAGTTTGTTACTACTAGGCCTGCCTTAAAAGAAATATGGACGGTTTTATTCAAACAAAAGGAAAACAGACTCAGGTGGAAATACAGAAACATAAGAAGGAAAGATTAACAGAAAAGGTAAAAATATTGGAAAATATAAATGAAGATTGACTTTATGAAATAAAATAATATTAATATATTGTGGGGATTAAGGTATATGTAAAATTGAAATATATGAAGACAACAAGAAGTAAGGTTGGGAGGGAGCAACTGAATATAAAATATTCTAAGGTCTTGCATTATTTGGAGATTAGTGAACATCATAGTTTGTATTAGAGTGTAAGGGAGTCAAGTGTGCACAAGTAATCACTAAAAGAACAGTAATAGAGCATATATTCATGAAGTTAATACAGGGGTAAAAATAAAATAATCAAAATATTTTCTTCCTCAGAAAGGTGGTATGTCCAGGCTCTGTGGTGCACACTTGTAATCCCAGTAGCTCAGGAGGGTGAGGCAGAAGGATCATGAGTTCAAAGCCAGCCTCAGCAAAACCAAGGTGCTAAGCAACTCAGTGAGACCCTGTCTCTAAATAAAATACAGAAAAGGGCTGGGGATGTGGTTCAGTAGTCTAGTGCCCCTGAGTTCAATCCCAGTACCAAAAAAAAAAAGGTGGTATAAAAGAAAAGAAAAGGATATATAAAATAAACAGTTCAAATGAGGAAAAATATGGCAATTGGTAGATATGCAATCAAATACCACAGTAATTACAATAAATGTAAATGGACAAAATTCTAAATGTATTAAATGTAAAATTAAATCTATAAAGATTATGAAAGTGGATTTTGAAGATCCAGCTATATACTGCTTACAAGAGGCACTCTAAACATAAGGACCGACAGAATGGCAACTATCAAGAATACAAGCAACAATAAATGTTGGTGAGGATGTGGGGAAAATGTACACTCATACATTGCTAGTGAGACTGCAGATTGGTGCAATCACCAAGCAGTATGGAGATTCCTCAGAAAACTTGCATGGAACCACCATTTGACCCAGTTATTCCACTCCTTGATTTATACCCAAAGGACTTAAGATCAGCATACTAAGTGATACACACACATCAATGTTTATAGCAGCTCAATTCACAATAACCAAGCTATAGAACCAACCTAGGTGCCCTTCAACAGATGAATGGATAAAGAAAAGGTGGTATATATGCACAATGGAATATTACTCAGCCTTAAAGAAGAATGAAATTACAGCATTTGCCAGTAAATGGATGGAGCTGGAGAATATCATACTAAGCAAAATAAGCAAATCCCAAAGAACCAAAGACCAAATATTTTCTCTGATATACAGATGCAAATTCACTATAAGTTGGGGGTCTAGGGAAGAATAAAGACACTTTGGAATAGACAAAGGAAAGTGAAGGGAGGGGAGGTTGTATGGGGGTAGGAAGGATAGTAGAATGAATCATACATTATGACCCTATGTGCATATATGATTATACAACCTGTGTAATCCTACATCATGTACAACCAGAAGAATGAGAAGTTAAACTCCATTTATGTATGATGCATCAAAATGCATTCTACTGTCATGTATAACTAATTAGAACTAGATAGATTAGATAGATAGATAGATAGATAGATAGATAGATAGATAGATAGATAGATAGATAGATAAAGAAAACATGCAAATCAAAGAGTGGAAAAGATACCCAAAGACTAGACAAATGAAAATTGGTGCAGATAATCAAATAGCAGAGAAAGTAGACTTTAAGGTGAAAACATGATTAAAGTAATATATTTCATAGAGATCAGTTCACCAGAGACCTACCACAATTCTAAATGTAGATGTATGCAAAAACATAGTTTTAAAATATTTCAAGCAAAAAAATAATTGACAGAATTAAGAGAAACAACAAATCCAAATTCTTAGTGGGACAGTTTAATACATCTCTCCCAATATGTAATAGTGGATCCAATAAAATCAGTAAGGAAAGAGAAGAACTAAAAAACACAACAAATGAACTAATTGGCAAATATAGAGCACCACATGATTTTACATAATGTTCAAACACAGGAAAAGTGATATCATTACAAATTGTCACAGAAAGGGGATAAAACAGTTGTCAGAAGTGGCAAGAGGGAGAGTTTCTGGAGTGAAGTAATGAATGTTCTAGAATGTTCTATTTCTTGACCTGAGTGGTAATTAGGTGGATGTATTCTCTTAGAGATGACTCATCAGACTGCTATAATTCCCTTTAAAAGTTTATTGAGTATACTTGTGTAATTAGAATACCACATATAACAAAACAATTTTATCTACATATATCAAGATGAAAATTAAAGTGTATTGACTAGAAACAGAACACTGAAAGAGGTTAAAATTTTTTGTAAGTTATAAAAACACTATATATTTAAATGGACATACCTATAAATGCAGTAAAAGCATAACTCCTGAATAGGAAGGGTAGATATCAATTTTATAAAAATAGGGAAGTAGAGAAGAGAGGTTTGCAAAAGATGTCCTGACTGTGTCTATAAACATTTTATTAAACATTCCTAGGTAAATATGGCAAAATGCCATCATTTATTGGATTCAGCTAGAGGGCATATAGTTAGTTATTTGTTATATTTGTTGTAATTGTCTACATAAAATATTTTTGAATTTTAAAAATTGTAAATGTGTTCTCATGGCATCAGACATTCTGAAATAGCAATTTTTTAATGACTGTATGTTAGTATGAGAAACATCCTTATCTTAAATCCTTATGGTATCTCTGATTTCTTTGGAGACTTTCTTAGGTTTGTCGGATTCTTAAGTCAAAGTTGTGATTACTTTAAAGATTTTAAAAGTGACAATCACCATAGCACTATTACCCATGAACCCTTTGGGGTGAGGGGAAACCACAAGAAACCTTCCTGTCTGGCCCTGGAGTGCAGTCAGATCCACTCTCAGACCCTGTTTCAGTTGGTTTTTTCACTGCTGTGACTAAAAGGCCCGACCAGCACAATTGTAGAGGAGGAAAGGTGTATTTGAGGGCTCACAGAGGCGAGGCTGAACATCCTGCAGCAGAGAGTGTCGGAGGGAAGCAGCTCACATGGTGATCAGAAAGCAGTGAGCCAGCGCACTGGCCAAATATAAATATATACCCAAAGCCACGCCCCAATTCCCACCTCCTCCAGCTACACCCTACCACCTCTGTTACCACCCAGTTAATCCCTATCAACCCAGTCATTTCTTCTCTGAACCTTCTCACATTGTCTCACACGTGAGCTTTGGAGGACGCCACATCTAAACCATAACAGACCCACATGTCCAATCTCGCCTGCACCCTTCCCCACACCCTTCTAATCTTCACAGTCTGAATCCACGGTGAAGGTTCTACGGGTGCTCCTGGAAGGAATGAATAGGAAGGGCCAGGTGAGTTCATCTCCAGAGCACTCAGATTGCCTGGAGACAATGAGCCAGGGTCACAGGGGACCTCCCAAGGCAGTAAGGCAGGAGGTGCTGCCATGGTCGTCCCTAACTTTAATGTGAGAGAGAGTAGGATCCAGGCCCTTGGTTGACCCAAGGATAACATGTCAGGTAGAGCTGTGCTCCTCATGTGGTTTTATGTCCCCAGGATGGTCATCGCCTCCCCGGGGCCCCTCTCCTTCCACCATGTCATTTCAGTACATTGCAGCTGAGGATACGGCTTTGCCTTCCCTGAATTCACTTGAAAGAAAGCTGGGGACTACTAGCAGAAGTTTCTCCTTGTGCTCCCCTAGTTCCTTGTTATTTACTTAAACCCCCAGAAAACTTGATATGGGGGTCCTCTGAGCCATTCTTCCCCTGCCTCATTCCCCACACTTGAAAGCTGTGCACTATTTAAAGTATTGTTCCTCTGTACCTGTCCTGTGGGCCCATGAAGCCTAAGTAGGCTCTCCAGGTCCAGTAACACAAGGTCGAATCTCATAGGTGAGAAGGGTGTGGTGGTGCACGCCTGTAATCCCGGCAGCTCGGGAGGCTGAGGCAGGGAGATCGCGAGTTCAAAGCCAGCCTCAGCAACAGCAAAGTGCTAAGCAACTCAGTGAGACCCTGTCTCTACATAAAACACAAAATAGGGCTGGGGATGTGGCTCAGTGGTCGAGTGCCCCTGAGTTCAATCCTCAGTACCAAAAAAAAGAAAAAGAATTTTAAAAAATCTCATGAGTGAGCTGTGCTCAGGTCTGTTCCATACAGAGCAGGGACATGGTGGAAAAATCGGGTGAGCTCTGTCAGTCAACTCATTCTGCATTGGAGTGGACTGTGACCGTGCGGGACAGCCTCAGTGGTGCAGTCAGGGTAGGCCTGTGGGAGCCTTCTGCTTCAGCCTGGAAACAAGCCCACCCCCTCAGAAGAATGGCTGCCAACTCTCAACTTGACAGGAACTCTCATCTCCATTTCCAAAGGCCATTTCCCTACCACACAGGCCATGTACTCAGAACCAAGGCAGTACAATGGAAGATCTAGCCAATGGCCCCACCCCCCTGCATTCTCCTACCTGGTGAGACCCAGAAGCCTCGTAAAGCCACTCTGACTAATCCCTGGCTTCCAGACTGGGTAGCAGTGGAGCTCCAGGCCACATCAGGACACAGCAGGGCGTGTCTGGACTCTCCACTAGCCTCCTCCAGCGCAGAAGGAGAAATCGAATAAACCCAGGAGCCTCGTGGCTGATTGGTTTCACATAAGGCAGTATGGGTTGGGCGAGCAGCGTAATGAGATCGTAGCTGCTCCTGAGCTGGACACAGGTGTCCATTGGAAGATACCTGAGTGTAAACTGCTGAATCTCTCACTGTGCCACGTCAGAGGGCTCCACGAAGGACAGTCCCCACAGGCTGCCATGAACTGATAGACTCTTTCCATCTGTGTGCAACAGTAATTCTAGAATCACAGTCTGCAAAATACACAGGGCTGCACTGTGGCCACAAAGTGAGGCCCAGCCTGCCCTTATGCAGCACCATTCTTGGCACCCCCCCGCTGTCCTTGGTGGCCACAAGCCAGGACTGACAGCCAAGCTCAAAGGGCTGAATCCCATCCTCCAAAATGAGTACACCTATAAAATCCTGCGGTGGCCCCCCAAGGCCTATAGCAAGAAACCTAAACTACTTATGTGGCCCACACGTCACCACAGGTCCTGGCCCTGTTCTGGAATTCTGGCCTCTTTTACACCAGGAACATATTTGCCTGTTGAGTTTTCTTGATTTTCTCTGCACCTTCATGCCTCCAAACCTGTGCTGCTCTTCCTTGCTCAGTATCAAACACTCTTTGCTCTCTGCCTGCAGAAAACCTTCCCATTCTTCTAAGCCTAGATTAAAAGGCACCTGGTCCCATAAGACACCCCTCGTTCCCATTTCGGAATGCATGGGTCTCTCCTCAGGGGCTCCCATTTGCACCCAATTCAATTTGTTTCCATTTTTGTATTTTTCATGTGTTCCGTCATTTAATAAGCATGTATTGAAACATCTCCGTGCCGGGTACTATACACAGCGCTGGGAATGTACACATCAACCAGGTTTGAGAACCTCACAGACTATGTGGGGAGACAGAGACGCAAATAGCTACATTACAGAACACAGAAAGTCAGATCATGTCCCTTCTCCTCAGCCAGAATCCTCCAGTGGTCTCTGCCTTTCTCTGAGTGAAACCTACAAGCCTTACACAGCCTGGCTCTGGTGACTTCTCTGAATTCTTCTATCACTCTCTTTTCTCTCTTTTCTCACCCCGTGTCCTCTGACCTTCCCCTGTTCCTCTAAATTCCGGCATGGCTTTGCCCCAGGGCACTTGCACTGACCATCCTATCTGCTTGGAAAGCTCCCTCTTGAGGTCTCTGTATGACTTGCCCCTTTATTTCCTACGGTCTTTTATCAAATATCACTGCTATGGTTTGGATATGGCTTAAGTGTGCCCTCAAAGGTTCATGGATTAGAAGATGAGTCCCCAGTTTGGTGATGTTAGGAGGCAGTGGGACCTTTGAGAGGTAGAGCCTCATAGGAGATCACCAGGTCATTGGGAAGGTATAATGTAGTTCTCATAGGACCCTGGCTTCTTGTCTTGCTACATGATCTCTCCCTCTTTCCATGCACTACAAACTTTGTAATGCCACTCACCATGAGCTGGTGCCATGCTGTTTGACCTTTTGGCCTCCAAAACTCTGAGCTAAACAAACCTCTTTTCTTTATAAGTTAGCCAGCCACAGGTATTTCATTATAGTAACAGAAAATGAACTGATAATTTACTAGCCATCTATTTTCCTACCCTTAATATCCTTTTTCCTTAACACTTATTCCATTGTATGTATTGTATATTTTACTTACCCATCATTCATTATTTGCTCCTCCACTGGATTGCAAGTTCCATGTCGGAAGATATTCTTATCAGCCTTGACATGCCTGGAACAGCTTCTGACATATAACAGGTACTCATTAAAGATCTGTCAAGTGAAGAAATAACAGAATAAGTGCATGCTATATGAAATGGAAGTGAGAGCGAAAAAAAGAACAACTCAGTAAATCACCTCAAAGCCCTCTCCCCAGAGCCCAGATAGCTGAGGACACAGATCCAGGCCTACATTCATTGGCTTCTCTGGCTAGTATCATCAGCAAAATATTAAATAGGCAAAGTGGCCTGATCCATGGCTTCTCATTCAGTCCAAAAAAATGTATGAAGTGCCTACTATGTGCCAAGAATGGTGCCAGGCTCTGGGGTCTCAGTGGTCAACAAGACTGGCCTGCTCCCTACCCTTATGGAGTTTATATTCTAATGACAACAAAGTGAATTAGCAAAGTAATTATGAACTGTAACAAATGCTGGAACTCCTGTCCCAACCACATCCTCCTGGGACTGAGAGACAGTGCTTAGTGGGTAGGAAGGCAGGTTCAGAAATCACACTACTTCAGTCTTGGTTCCACTATTTATTAGCTGTGTGACCTTGGGCAAGTGACTTACTTTCTCTTAGCCTTGGTTTCTTTCTGTACAAAACAGGAATCTCCATAGTACCTAATTATTTGGGTCATTGTGAGGATGGAATAGGTAATCCATAAATAGTCTGGCACAGTAAAATGTCATTCGATTGTCACGGATGTTAGGAGAAGAGAAGAGCTCTCTCCAAAGGTCAGCATAGCCCAAAGCCATGCTGGGTGATGGCATCACTTGGGCTCAGTGATAGGTAAGCAGATGTCTCCGAATGGGTCTGAGTTATGTAATCGGTCAACAGCAGGGACAGAAAAAAAGCAGCCAGAACTTTTCTGCCATGGTCTAATCAGCACAGTGTACTCCTTCCTACCAGCTTGTGCTGTGATTATTCCCCGGTGTGGAATAAGATTCGGGCCTAGTTTAGATCCCATAACTGAGGGTCCATTATGCAGTGTGCTGAGCAGCAAGCAGGAAAATCAGAGGACCTCCCGTGGCTGGAGCTGCAATTAGTGCCCTAGGGCAACCATGTCCTGGCTTCTCTGCGCCGCCTCCACTTTTTCCCCCCACTCCTGCCCCTGCCCACAAGCACAAGCCACTCTGGACACCAGGCAGCCTTGGAGGAGGCTCTGACTGGCTCCTAAACCTTTGAACCCAGCCAAACCAATAACCAGCTTTAGGCCTTTAATGGCGGGCAGCAGGTGCAGCTGCCCCGCCACACCCATTCCTGTGTGGCTTGCAACCCTTCCCCTGCAGGTACCAAAGGGCCACCATATTTCCCTCCCACCTACACAGCCACCTCCTTAAACGCCGATACTATGTTTTCCTTTGCTTTGTACCTCTGTGCCTACCATGGATTTGGTACACAGTAGGAAGATAATAGATGTTGGTTATAATAAACCAAGAGGAAGAAGGGAGGGAAGGGAAGGAAAGGGAGGAGCAAATACCTTCAGAGAACAAATCTGGTCAGGGAAGGGGGACCAAGGGCAGCTTGGTTTGCTTGGACCTGGGCAAGAACCGAGCATAACCTAAGTGATTTTGTAGCATAATAAACATGGAATTCATAGTCCCTAATCTGCTGGTCACCAGCTATGACCTGGACAGTCCACTTAACATACTAGGGCTCAGTTTCTTCACCTGGGGAGTAGGACTCAGCTCTTTCTCAATGTTAACACATTATGACTTTTTGATCCAATTCTTGACTGGTAAGTTAGATACTACTAGAAAAGTATATTCTCTGCCCCCATCCCTGGATCCCCCAAAATCCCCCTCTATAAAAGAACCCAGAAAAAAGTTCACTGTAATCCGACCTATGGGTCACATCGTGGTCTATCTCACACTTGAACGGACATTGCCAAGTGTGATTGCCTCACGCACAACCAGACTGTGGCCGGCACTCAGGGTCCCAGACACCCTGGGATCAAATCCAAGCAGGATTCTAGCTTAGGAGGTGTTGAACAAAAGCATAACTTACTCACTGTGTTTCAGGTAATAGGAGTGAATTGAGACACATTAGGCTTCAGGGAAAAAAAATAGTGCTTAGGGAATAAGAAGATGAAATAAATTATGTTTTATGTGACCTGAAATATCACATTTTTCTTGTCTTGCCTGGAGCAAAAGAGATGAGAAACTCTACCTCCAGACAGTCTAGTGTAGTAAATACCAAGAGTACAGGCTGTAGAGGTGGCCAGACCTGGGAGAAAAGCACAGCCCTGTCCCTTACTAGACCTTGAGCAAGTGTGACCTTCAGCAAGTTTCTTTCTCTCTCCGAGACTCAGTTTCCTCTCGGTTAACCACCGAATGAATACCTGACAGAGGTCTCATACAGGGATATCATCAAGTGATGTCATAGCCATCCTCACTTGTGTGAATTTCCTCCATCATGTTCCCATGATGATGGAATCACCTAACAACGCATTGCTCAGAATGTGGCCCTGTCTAACGACACATGCTGTATTGGGGTAATTACAGTCTCTATTTCACAGAGTTATGGTAAGACTCTAAAAGATAATACACGACTATCATCAGTGGATACTGACACTCACAGGATGAAAGACTGATGTGGAATATCCACACAACCCCAAAACATCATCACACAGATTACTTATTTTTTATTGGTTCTTTTCAGTTATACATAGCAATAGGATTCGTTTTGACATAATTATAAAAGCATAGAATATATTTTATTCTAATTCAGTCCCCAGTACTTCCCCTTCCGCTGTCCTCCTCCCTCCCCATTTCCTTCCTTCTACTCTACTGATCTTTCTGCTATTCACATATATATATGTATTTTTTTTAATTAGTGTCTTGTGGATGTACATGATGGTGAGGTTCACTGTGGTATATTCATATATGTACATAGGAAAGTTAGGTCAGACTCATTCCACTGTCTTTCCCTACTTATTAATTACAAAGGAAAAGGTACCTCAACCACATGGGAATCCTATGGGGGACCCTACCTCAGCCAGGCGATGGAGCCTCATCAGTGAGGGACATGCTGACATTTGCACCTCCCCCACCCTCCCGCCACAGGAGGAACTGAGAAGAACACGAGTCTCATGTAATTTTCTTGCCGACAATATTTAACTTGAATCTTTCCACGAGGAAACATCACACAAATTCAAATCGAGGGCATTTTGCAAAACAACTCACTTGGACTCTTTGAAAACTGTCAGTGTCACGAAAGGAGGAAAAATTTAAAAAGGCTGAGAAACTGTTCTAATTAAAGGAGACCAGAGCCATATGAAAAGCAAAGGCAAAATGTGAGTCTTGATCAGATCCTGGGTTGAAAGAACAAAGAGAGGAAGAAGAAGGGAGGGAGAGACTGAGTGAAAGAAGGAAGAGTAAGGAAAAAAAGGAAGGAAGGAAGGAAGCAGGTAGCAGGTAGGAAGATTATTTTTTTTATTTTTTTTTTATTGGGAAAACAGGAAATTTCAGGAAGGATTGCTTTGGTTTGGATTTGTCTTCCAAACTTCGTGTGTTAGAAACAACCTCTAATGCAACAATGTAGAGAGGCAGGACCAAGAGAGGCGATGAGGTCATTACTGCCTTATCCCAAGAATGGGTTAGGTATTGCAGGGATGGGCTCCTGATAAAAAGCTGAGTTTGGTCCCCGCTCCTTGCTTATTGCCATGGGGAACACAGCAAGAAGACCCTCTCCAGAGGGTACCTTGATCCTGGACTTGCCAACTTCCAGAACTGTGAAAAGTAAATGTAATTCATTACCCACTCTGTGGGACACACACACACACACACACACACACACACACATTGAGAGAGACAGAAAAAATGTGAAAACTAAGTATAAGAAATGAAGTGTAAGAAATACAGCAAATTGTGAAACTCGATGTTTCATCATACATTCTTGCAACCTTTTGCAGTTTTTAAATATTTTCACAACGAAAACTTGGAGGCCAAATAATGCATGTTAAACTCTTCGGCACACTTCAACAAAGAGCAATGTGATATGCTGGTGATAACGATGTTTTAATGTGACTGAAATTATGAAAATGTAACAATGCCTTTCTCATCTCTACATCTGGGTTTCTGTCATGCCACACAAGGTGGCTCAAGCCACAAGCCAGTTCAGGGGTTCCATTTTCCCATCTGTAAAGCAAAGGGGACGTCAGGGCCACATGTGGAGTGCCAGGGAGAAAAGGGAGGCTGAGGGGATGGTGCCGATGATGCATAATGAGGAGACTGGATTCCTCACAGGGGTTGGGATCAATCCCTGCACATTATGGGAATTATGATAGTGACTCCCTCTGATTATTCATATGAGCCCTACCCTGGTTTATTTTTCTCTTGTTGCATCCTCTTTCATACTCTGATGACATTACCATCTCTCTGTGCTTTTTAAACATCCTATGAAGGGCATTTCCAAGGAGAAAAGTGATGATAGTTTAAAAAGGCTAGAGGAGAAGACAGGCCCTATTGGAAGGAGAATATAATTCCACAGACATCGATGGAGTTCCTTTTTCTATGTCAGGCACTTGGGATGCAGAAGGAGCAATCAGACTCTCTCCTCTCCCTGCTGGAATGGTTCATAAGCTATCAGAGAAAAAAAAACAGAATCAGGAAACCAGACAAATAGCACTTGGCATATCAAGTGGATATTGTAGTTTAGATAGGAAGTGTCCCCCTAAAAACTCATGTATGAAATGATGCAAGAATGTTCATAAGTGAAATGATTAGATTATGAGAGCTGTGCTCTGATTGGTAGATTCGTCTACTGATAGGGACTAACTGGATAGAAACTGTAAGCAAGTAGGTTGTAGCTGGAGGAAGTAGGTCACTGAGGGTGGCTGTGCCTTTAAGGTTTTTTATTTTATCCTTGGTAAGCAGAGCTCTCTCTGCTCCCTGGTTGCCATGTCCTAAGCTGCTTTCCTCTGCCATGCCCTTCCACTATGATATTCTGCTCACCTCAGGCCCTGAGCTTTGGAGTTGGCTAACTGGACTTAACCTCTGAAAACATGAACCAAAATAAACTTTTCCTCCTCTAAGTTGTATTTGTCAGGTCTTTTGGTCACAAGGATGCAAAGCTGACTAAACAGCATAATAAATTCATAGTAAGTAAGTATTCACCAGGGGCTGAGACTGTAGCTCAGTGGTAGAGCACTTGTCTGGCATATGTGAGGCGCTGGGTTCGATCCTCAGCACCACATAAAAATAAGTAAATAGAATATAGGTATTGTGTCCATCTACAACTAAAAAAAGAAAGAAAGTATTTACTGATTCACTCTTTAATAAAAGAACAGTTGAGTGGGTGGTGGGTGGATGGATGGATAATTGGGCAGATAAAAGAATAGAGAGGACAATATGAGGAAGAAGAGAAAGAATGATTCCACATGAAGACTTTAGAAGGTTGGGAGAAGCCACTAGTTTTTGATATTTAAACTGGACATCAAAGGACCAGGAAAATTTCATCTGGGATGAAAGCATCTTAGCGGAAACAGTGTAATCTGAGGAATAATTTTTGACTTTTCAATAAAATCTGCCCTACTTAGAAGATGAAGTCAGATGAATACGATGTTAGCCATGTAATCACCAAGGTAAATCTACTCTGAATCAAAAGAGAATTATAGAACTTTCTAAAAAAAGAACAGTTTTGTCCCACAAGCATTTCTGGGCTTGCACATTTGCAGACATTGCTCATGCTGGAGACACAAAGACAGTAAGATGTAGATATGCACCTGAAGGACCCGCAACTTGGTAATGAGGTCTTTTCTGTAGATTTTCCTCTTCTGCTCTACAAAAGTCCAAGTTGAAGAACCAGAGAAAAGCATTCTGAAACTAATAACAAAGCTTTTAGGTAAAGATGTTTTCTGAGCCTTGTGTGGCATGTAAAACATAATAGGGTCATGGTAAGTAGAAGTCAATAAATCATTATTGAATGAAAGAACAGCTGAGTGGATAGATGGGTGGATGGACAGACAGAAGGATGGGTAGACAGCAAGCAGATGAAAGAATGGAGACGTTATGAATTACTCAAAATACAGACAATGTAGAAAAGCCCCGAGAATTGCCTTCCTCAGAATGAGTTTACACCCAAACTGCTGTTTCGGTTCCTGGAAGCCTGGCACATTCAAAAGAGCATCACAACGCCTGGAATCACTAGAAAACATAAAAGAGTAAAGAAAGCCAAAGCTTAGAGATGGAGCAATTGAAAACAGTGCTTGAGTGAGACAACTTATACTCATTGCCATATTTTAATTTTGCCCTAATCATATCTTTTCTTAACAAATGCAAAGCCTAGGTTATAATTAAGACATAGCCTAATAGTTAAACTGTTGATCTAATGATGAGTTTTCTTTAAAAAAAAAAAAAAAAAGCAAAATAATATGGCTGAGTCATGCTTTTCATCTCTTACCCCTTCTCAGTCGTGGAGAACAGGAGCACATTTTTTCCTCTTCCTCTGCGATTCCTCCAATTGGCAGGGAGGCAGCAGGAAAAAGTACAGGACCAAGCTAGGCGGAAGCACCTGCCCTTTGGAGAAAGCCTCGCTATCTCGCTGACAGAAAAAGACAATCAAAGCTCATTGTACTGGGTAATCAGTAGAGCAGCTAATCTTGCTGATTCTGAAATTCCACTGAGGAGAACATCCTTAGTCTGATTCCTTACTCTGTGAGATGAAGACAATTGATTAACTATCTCATAAAGTTGTTATAAGAATTAAAATTATAAAGAGTATCAATCAATGAGCCCAGTATGTCTCATAGTAAACCCCCTGTCCAGATATTACTTATCACCAAGAGATGATAAATAAAAGTGCATGGCTGGGAACTCAACGTGTAGAGTTCACTGAACAGGCCCTGTCCTAATTGTCCCACTGGCCATCCATGGGCAGATCTCATTACCCTGGCCTCCAGTGTCCTCATCTCTAAGATAATCTTCATGAACTCTGAGCACCCTTCCTGTCTAAGCTTGTTCACTATTAGAACACGATCTAATAGAAAAAGAAGGAAGCCTGGTTAAGACACGCTCCCTCTCCTGTGGTCAGCTTGCTTACCATGTGGCCAGAGTTGGTGGGAAGCAACATGGACCTATCCAGTGGCAGAAAAAGGAAGTCCCACTGGATTTGAAGGACCTGAATATAATGCTGGTGTCTCCTGGATCTCATTATGTTTCAGCTCTCCTGAAAGATGCTTCTTTACCTCTAAGGACTACTAACGCTGCGGGCTGTCTACTCCAAAGCCAGGTCATCCTTCTTCCTTGAGATATCACAAGGCTACAATAGGCCCATCCCCTGGGGGGGAATCATGATTGGTCCACACTGATGGTTCTCAGTGGGAGGTGGCAATGCTCTCCAGGGGAACTTTGGAAGAAGTTGTCACCCTGACTGGAGGGCTCTACTGGCTCTGAATAAGAGAGGGCAGAGATGCCATACATCTCACATTGAGCAGGACAATGCTGCTATAGCAAAAGCTTGTCATCCAAAATGCCAAATGCACCCCCATTGAGGGGTACTTTACTAAATTGTCCTTTCCATTCCCTTTGGTTTATCTTAGACAAGGGTCTAATTTGACTAACAAGAATTTCTGAGAAGCCAGGCTTGGTGGTCCATGCTGTAATCCCAGCACTTTGGGAGGCTGAGGCAGGAGGATGAAGTTCAAAGCCAGCCTCAGCAACGGCGAGGCGCTAAGCAACTCAGTGAGACCCTGTCTCTACATAAAACACAAAATAGGGCTGAGGATGTGGCTCAGTGGTTGAGTACCCCTGAGTTCAATCTCCAGGACCACCCACCCCCCCCCCAAAAAAAAGAATTTCTGAGAGATTTTCCTCATGATTAAAAAAAAAGAAAAAAGAGGTGGTGGATCTTCTACTTCCTACTTTGTGTGACACTTGGAGTCTCAGCAGTCAACCTGAAGCCACAAGGGAAAGCCAAGAGAGTCCTGGGACACTCAGAGCTGTGACATCACTGAGGGTCTGAACCAGCCAGCCATGGGACTGCCTATTTTGTTTAGGGACAAAAATATCAATTTTTATTAATTTGATCAAATTGTAATCTGGTTTAATCTATTCCTTGTGGCCCAAAACATTCTGAATAATACATTGTTTGACCTAGAGAAGGCTAAAGAAGAAAAATCATGTGATCATATCCACCAAAACAGAAAAGCATTCAACAAAATTCAACATCCACTCATGATTTTAGAAAAATAAAAGAAACTCTTGGAAAAAACGGGAATAGGGGAACTTCCTCAGTCTGATAAAGAGCATCCAGAGGAAATATTTACAGCCAACTTTATACTTAATGATGAAAGACTGCTTCCTCCCAGAGATCAGGAACAAGGCAATGCGATCCTTTTGCCACTCTTACCCAGCATGGGACTGGGTGTCTCAGTCAGTACAATAAGACAAGAGCACGAAAGAAAGGTGTGTGTATTGAATAGAAGGGAATAAAACTGTCGTATTTGCATATGACATGATTGACCATGTAGAAAATTCCAGAGAATCTACAAAAAAACTCCAGAACTAACACATGAGTTCAACAGGGATGAAAGATACAAAATAAATACACAAATTAATTCTTTTCCTATATCCTAGTAAAGACACAGGCATCTAAATGAAAATTCAATTCCATTTACAATCACTTAAGACTGACAAAAGGAAGTATTTGGGTATTAATTAATCTAACAAAATACGATCGGAACTTTCTCTTAGTCCATTTAGACTGTGGTAGCAAAATATGTTGGATTTAAAAACAAAAGAAATCTTTCACAGTTATGGAGGCTGGAAACTACCAGATGAAGACATTAGCAGATTCAGTGTCTGGTGAGGGTCACTCTCAGCTTCTGAAATGGCATCTTCTTGTTGCATCCACACATGACAGAAAGGCAGACAAGCTCCCTCAAGCTCTTCTGTAAGGGCACTAATCCTTTTGGTGATGGATGGCTCCACCCTTACAGCCTAATCACCTCCCAGAAGCCCCGCCTCCTAGCACCATCACATTGAGAGATTAGATTTCACCTATGAAACACAAATATTCAGACCATATAGTTATAAAACACTGTTGAAAGAAAGCAAAGATCTAAATACATGGAGAGATATGCTGTTTTGGTGGTTTGGGAGACTCAATAGAGAAAAAATGTTAATTATCCCTCAAATGTATATACAGTTTTAATAGAAGTCTATCAAAATTTGAGCCAACTCTTAATAAATATAGACAAGCTTGTTTTAAAATTTATATGGAAATTCAAAGGAACTGAAATAGCTAAAACAATTTTGAAATGAAAGAATGAAGGGGGAGGAATCAGTCTGCCCAATTTTAAGATATGATATCAAAATATACAGCTACAGTAATCAAGATTGGATGGTACTGATGGAGGAACAGACACACAGATCCCTAGAACATAACAGAGAATCCAGAAATAGACCTGCACAAAATATGCATGAGTGATTTTTGAAACAGGTGCAAAAGCAATTCAACAGAGGAAAGATAGCCTCCTTAACAAACAGTTCTGGAGCTATTGGACATTCACAGGATGAAAAAGAATAACTTGGCATACCAAAATTAACTCAAAATGTATCATGGACTGGTGCACAATGGTAAAACATTTTGTTAAAAAATGCAAGAGAAAATCTTCCCAACCTGGAATGGGTACAAAGGCTTTAGGCTTGAGACTAAAAGCAAAATCCATGAAAGGAAAAATTGCTTATACTTTGTGAAAGACTACATTCAAAAGATAATAAAACAGAATAGCATGCACGAGGCCCTGCGTTCCATCCCCAGCACAGCAAAAGCAAAAACAAACAGGGAGAAAATATTTGCAAACCATATAAACAAACGTAACACCAAAGGAGATATATAAATGGCAAATAAGAACATGGAAAGATCTTCGATAACACTAATGACTAAGGAAGTGCAAATTTAAACCATCAAGTATCATATATACCAGAATGACAAAAATAAAAGATAATGAACAAATGCAAGTTAGGAGATAGAGAAACTGGATCCCTCACATATTCCTGGTGGGATTGTAAAATGGTACAGCCACTTAGGAAAACAGTTTGGCAGTTTCTTTAAAACACAAATGTGCAATTACCATATGACCCAGCAATTGTACTCCTGGGCATTTATCCCAAAGAAATGAAAATGTATGTTCAGACAAAAACCTGTACACAACAGTTCTTAGCAGCTATTTTTATGAAAGCCAAAAACTAGAGCTAGCCCCAATGTCCTTCAATGAGTGAATACTTAAACCATACCATGCCATGGGATGCTGCTCAACGATAAAAAGAAATTATTGATACAAGCAAAAATTTGGATAAATCTCCAGGGAATTATGCACCACACACACAAACAAAATCCAGTCCCAGAAGGTTACATACTATATGATTCCATTTGTATCGTGCCATAGTTTGGATCTTGAATGTCCTCCAGGGGCCTCTATAAAGGCTTGGTCCCTAAGTTGGCACTACTAAGTGGTAGTACCTTTAAGAGGTGGAGCCTAGCGGGATGTCCTTAAGTCATTGGTTGAGCTTAAAGAAGATAATGGGACTCTGGTCCCTTCCTGTTCCTCTCTCTCTCTCTTTTGCTTCCTGGCCACAGGTGAATGTTTTTTCTCAGTCACACACTCCCACCATGATGTGCTGCCTCACCACAGACTCAAAGTAATGGGGCCAACTGATCGTGGATTGGAACCTTCAAAACTATGAATAAAGATAAACTTTTTGCTTTTTAAGTTAATTATCTCAGGTATTTCATTATAGCAACAGAAAGCTGGCCTATATATAGCTTTCTTTAAATGATGACATTAAAGAAAACGAGAATAAATCATAGTTACCAAGGGTAAAGAAGGGGGACAGTAGGAGGAAGAGAAGTGGGCATGGCTATAAAAAGGCAACATTAAGAGCTGGGCGCGGTGGCTCACGCCTATAATTCCAGCACTTTGGGAGGCTGAGACAGGAGAATCGTGAGTTCAAAGTCAGCCTCAGCAACAGTGAGGCACTAAGCAACTCAGTGAGACCCTGTCTCTACATGAAACACAAAATAGGGCTGGGGATGTGGCTCAGTGGTTCAGTGCCCCTGAGTTCAATCCTCAGTACCAAAAAAAAAAAAAAGGCAACATTAAGGATCTTTGCAATGGAAGTGTTCTGTGTCTTGAATGTACCAAGGTCCTTATCCTGTTTGTGATATTTTATACTAGTTTTGTAAGCTGTTATCATTGAGGGAAACTGGATAAAGGATATATGTAATCTCCCTGAATCATTTATTACAGGTGCAAATGAATCTACATTTAAACTCATAATTAAAAGTTAAATTGAACTAGGCACAGTGGTACAGGCTTGTAATCCTAGCGGCTTGGGAAGCTAAGGCAGGAAGGTGGCGAGTTCAAAGCCAGCCTCAGCAACCGTGAGGCACTAAGCAACTCAGGGAGACCTTGTCTCTAAATAAAATATAAAATAGGGCTGAGGATGTGGCTGAGTGGTTGAGTGCCCCTGAGTTCAATTCCTGGTACCAAAAAAAAAAGAGGTTTAATTGAAAAGAAATTGCACCAGTGTGTGAGTCCACAAGTCTGTTGAGCCCAAAGCCCATAGCAGTATGGTATAGACTTAGAAACAGGTCCTGCAGATGAATGATAGGGGAAAAGCCAACAGCCCACGTGGGTCAAGATAATTGTGCGCTGATATTTCACTTGCAGGAAGAAGAAAAGAAAGAAATTACCATGCAAGCTGATTTACAAAAGAAACCTCTTGCAGCCCAAATCTATCCAAAGGCAGAGGCTCCATTCAACCTGGCACACATTCAAATTGCTAGTCCCCACCCCTCCCTGGTACAGAAATGGGCCTCTCCAACACAGACTGAGTAATTTGATCCATTTACTCCGAGTCAGCGGTTTGGACATATGTTTGCAATCTGAAGGCTTCCTGTGAGGTATACAGGCCCTTAATAACATTTCTTACGGGAAATGTTTGGCTTGGGATGCCAAGCCAAGCTGGAGTTGGACCCAAGTCATGGTCATACATAAACAAGGGTTTTAAAAATCAGTTCCTCAGCCAGTGGGTTGGATTGTGAGGACTGTGGGGGCAGGAGTGGGGGAACTGCTCTCAATGGGTTTTTTCAGAAAATGACCGTTTGCACACATTCCTCTTGTATCACAGAAGAGAATCCCCGGGTGGGAGGGGGATTGACTTTTCTGTTTCTCCACTGCTGCCTCTGATGAGGGGCAGAAGAGAGGGCACAGAGCCCTCACCCCACCCTGCAGCCCACTTCCTGGTCCAGCCCTGGGAGAAGCATTAGCTCAACCAGGCCCAGCCACATCTTAAGCAAAGCCACCACTGCTAGTCCCAGACCCAGATGGCTGCCATACTCAGCTTACCTTGGCTTTTGTATAGGGCCCATTTTACATGAGTCACCCCAGAGGGACAACTCTCTTCCTGATGCACTGTGCAGGCATTTCAGGTGATTCTATAAGCACACACATACAAACAAATGATGTCACATATTAGTTCAAATAATATTCCATCTGATCTGCCCCTACTGTTCTCAACTTCTTTTTGGGGGGAGGTATTGGACTCAGGGGCACTTGATCACTGAGCCACATCCCCAGCCCTATTTGTATTTTATTTAGAAACAGGGCCTCACTGAGTTGATTAGTGTCTCACTTTTGCTGAGGCTGGCTTTGAACTTATGATCTTCCTGTGTCAGCCTCCCAAGCCACTGGGATTATAGGCATATACCACCAAGCCTGGCTGTTTTCAACTTCTTTAACCAATCAGAGAACAGAGATTTGAAACAGCCCGTTCCTCCTTACCCAACACTAACACCCATTTAACAAGTTCATGGCCTCCTTCTGCTTCAGGAAACAAAAATCAAAGTTGGACAGGACACCTCCGTTAAGCTGCAGATGCAAACACTGCCCCATCCCTTGGTCTCCTGGAGGCTATCCTCAAAGCCCAGGCTCCAGGGCAAAGGAAAGTTGACTTATTGGCAAGAGACACTTGACCAGGGATTCCTTTGCTGCAAATTTCTAACTGAGTGGCCCACAATCTGAGAGCCTATTGGCTTATGGGAAATCAGCATGAATATATATTCCTTCCACATGGAAACTGATTTTTCTCATCTCCTGTGCTTTGCTCCACAGGAGCTAGGGAAGGGCACAGAGAGGAGAGGAGGAAGCAGGACCGAAAAACCAACTACCCAAATGATGAGGAAACCTGGGGCCAGAGTGATTGGGTCCAGGCTCTGGGCCCACAAGATTGAGTCTCTTGTCCCGGTGAGTCACCAGGGGAGTGTCCTCCTGAGTAGGAGAACAGGGGCAAGGGCATGGCTGTGGAGTCACTCATCATTCCTCACAACCATGCTGTGAAGGTCACCACAGGCAGGAAATGGAATGGAGCAGCCAAGGTACAGGATCAAGAACACTAGATGTGGGGTTCCTGAGTCTAACTGTGGGCTCAGCTCACATTCCTGACCTGCATGCCTCTAGGCCAGGGCAAGTCCACTGTCCTTCTGTGCCTCCATTTTCTCATTAGTAAAACAGAGATATTGAAACTCATCTCAGAACATGATGACAAGTCAAGGTTAGGAATATGTTTTGCTGCAAGTAACAGACAACCCAAAAACTCTGCCTTAAAGAATTAGGAGTTTGTTGTCGTCACTTAAGAAGTTCAAACGTAGCTCTTCCAGGGTTCAGACACCTGTTCAATTCTTACAGATTCTAAGACCCACTTTTTTTTTTCTTCCACATTTTAACCTCTTGGGAATCTGTATGTGTATTACAAATGTATCAAGTTATAGTTCAATTAGTGGCACATTTTTCTTTCTTAATGGTACTTTAAAAATGGTTTATCCTACAACATTGTGTTTCCAATTAAAAACAACAAGCCATCAGGAGCTGGACTCTTTCTTTTATTCCTTCCATCCTTAGGCTGGTGGAAGCTTTGCCTTATCCTCATGCCTTGCCTCATTGTTGCAAAATGGCTGCTGCACCTTCAAGCATCACATCTATTTTACAGGTAGGAGAAAGAGAGGAGTAGGAAGGAGACAGAAGGCTTTCTTCTGTTAAAATTTTGTCTTTGTAGTTAGACTAATAAGCTTTCACTTTTATGCTGTTGGCCAGAACTATGTCATATGGCCATCTGCAGAGTGCTGAGAAAGTTGATTGTGTAGATTTCCAGGGTCTATAAAAGAGGAAAGTAGGGCTGTGGGTGTAACTCAGTGGTAGGGAGCTTGCCTGACATGTATGAGGCCCTGGGTTTGGTCCCTAGCCCTGGAAGAGGTGGGTGGCAGGAGGCAAGAGAGAAGGAGACCATTGGGTGGTAAATGAGCCAACCTTATTGCATCTGCCGCAGTATTTACAATAACTAGCACTCTCTCTGGCATGTGGCAGAGGCTCCACAAAGAACAACCCTGTGACTCCACACACACACAAAAACCCAAGTGATTCGTGTTGGGGATGAGGAGAGCCAGCCCACCAAACAACTTCTCTTCTTGGAACAGCACAATCAACATGCTACAGAAATGCAAATGAGATTTCCCCAGGAAAGAGTGATAAACACACTTCTCTCCCTTCCAGCTCTGCAGAGCCACTTCTGTGGGCTTAGGCACCAGAAGATTCTGGTGCAAAATAAGTACACAAACTGTTTTGCTTTTCTCACAAATGAGTTCTTTTGGTTTTCTTCAGCACCACTAAGCCTGTCTCCTACTTCGGTTCTGAGGTAGACACAGCCCACTGCCTCCGATGGCTTCAGTGGGAACAATCCATAGGCTGGCACCTGTGACCCAGGCATTGGACATTCCTGAGAGCACGACTGAGCTTTCTGAGATCACAGGAGGGAAGCCAATGTCTATTCAGTTTCGTATGTATTAATTCAGGGCATCATCACTGAAAACGGGTGATCCAGGTATAAGCTAAGCAGTCTGATGTGCCAAAGCTATAGCTCAGTGAAATTAGGAAACTGTTTCTGGTCATCCTGCTGGTAAGCAGGGGCTGAGACACAAACCCAGGCCTGTCTGGTGCTGCCAATATCCCCGACCCATCACCTCCAGAAGTATTGCTTTCTGTTTGACACTCAGTTTTAGGACAGGAAAAAAAATTTTTTTTTTTTTCAGGCATCTCCTCCAACGTCAGTATCCCATAGAAAGGCTGTCATAGTAGCTGGGCATGGTGGTGCACATCTGTAATCCCAGCATTTTGGGAGGCTGAGACAGGAGAATCGTGAGTTTGAAGCCAGCCTCAGCAACGGCAAGGTGCTAAGCAACTCAGTGAGAATCTGTCTCTACATAAAACACAAAATAGGGCTGGGGATGTGGCTCAGTGGTCAAGTGCCCCTGAGTTCAATCCAGTACCAAAAAGAAAAAAGAAAAAAGAAAGAAAGAAAGGCTGTCATAGTGACCATGCAAAGTAGAGGAGCTACAGACACTGTTGCCTTGGAACCTCTGGTCCTCAGACGAAAGCTGGCCTCTTCTGTGCAGCTGAAGGTAAGTGTGTCCTGGAATCTGACCTCAGAGACCACCCAGTCCAGTCCCCTCCAAGCACAGTAGGGGAATGAAGATGAGAGAGAGGCTAATGACAAAAGCTAGAAAAGGTACTCAGTCCCCTTGACTTCTGGGCCATTGCTCCTTTGGGCACAACTGTCTTCTTCTGGTTTTAGGTTCTCAGAAGAATGCTCCTAGTCAATCAACAGGCCAGGCTGGGAAGCCACCACCTCCTGATGGAGTTCATGTATTCCTTTAATCCATATTCACAGAGTGCTCACCAGGGGCCTAGCTCCATTCTGAGGACCAAAAGGTAGTCAAGGACTACAACCATAATGCCCAGCTTTCACAAAGCCTCTTGTCCAGTAGAGCAGACAGGTGACAAGTGAAGAAATATAGAGATGTGACATGACAGACATCAGCTAGGGAGGAAAAAAACAAAGAGACGTTAGGATGAGTGATGGTGTAGACTTTAGAACCCAGTCAGGGTGGCATTTAAATGGAGACCTGAAGGATGAGAGGAAAGTAGCAAAGGTGAGTGGAAGACAGGAAGCCATGCAGGAAGATTGGACCAGGCAGAAAATACCCCCGGTACAAAGGACGAGTTAGGTGTGAGGTTAGCTGCAGGAGGGAGAGGAGGAGATGCCTGGGGCCTGTGCCCAGGGGCAAGCGGGTGGGGGCACAGGTAGGAGATGCCGGCCAACAGCAGTTTCATGGGGCCCAGCTCTGTGGGCCAGAAACAGGAGAGTTTTGTTTTGGTTCTCAGCAGTCAGAGGTCACCAGAGGGTCTTAAGGAGGCTGTAGCTCAGCGAAATATGTCATGCTCTCACATAAGCTTTGAAAAGATCATTCTGAATGCTGTGGAAGGAACCAAAAAGAGGAACAAGAAGAACAGGGAGATGAGTTATCCAGAAACGCTGTGGTTCACGGGGTCAAATCACCTTCAAACAGCAAACCTGGGTCTTTACAAGGATGCCACTGCAAGCAGCCTCTCTCCAAAACCAAGGTAGGAACAGCATCCTCTGAAGCTGTGCACAGTGGACCTTGGTTGTCTTAGTCCCTGTCACAGTCATTGATAACCCTTATATGCTCATATCAGAGAAGCAAAATAAAAACACCTTTAACATAATTTTTCTACATAAAAGTAAGGCAAACAACAGATCACTGTGTCTCAAACTTGATCATTAATTATGTAGTAATTACTGTAGTAAATATGAAAAATAGTAAAATCTAAAATTGTCTTGTACTTTTCATTAACTCACATCCCTCAGAAAGTATTTTAATTCTTCGATTATCTGACTCAGCTCTAGAAGAAGAATCACAGGTGATCAATAAAAATTGCTTATGTAACTTATATTTGGTGTAAACTTGTACTTGATAATAAGTACTCAAAGACAAATTGCAGCTATTTAATGGTCAATGATATTTTGGTTCATATCATTGTCTGAACTGAATTATGAATGTTTAAAAAATTATCATTTTTTTTCAACAAATTTTGCTGAGTGCCTGTTCTAGTCAGGCCTTGCTGGGTCCTGGGGTAAGTGAAAGCCAATATTTCCAGCATTTATGAACTTTACAGTCCAGTGACCTGGAAAGATATTAAATAAGAAAAAACATACCAAGAAATAGTTAAAATTGTAATAAGTAGCTGGGCGCAGTGGTGCACACCTGAAATACCAGCTACTTGGGAGGCTGAGACAGGAGGATTACATGTTCAAGGCCAGTCCAGACAACTTAGTGAGATCCTGTCTCAAAATAAAAGAAAAAGGGCTGGGGATATAGCTCAGTGGTAGAGCATTTGCCTAGCATATCTGAGGCTCTGAGTTCAATCTCTACTACAGAAAAACAATTGTAATAAGTGCTATAGTGGAACACAGAAAATAATGAAGAGGGACCTCATTCGGATAGTGAGAGTCAATATAGGCCTTTTTGATAAGGTCATTAATATTGCCAAGCCAGATGTGTTGGTGCATACCTATAATCCCAGCGACCCGAGAGGCTGAGGCTAGAGGATCACTAAGTTTGCAGAGGCCAACTCAGCAATTTAGGGAGGCCCTACACAACTTAGTGAGACCCTGTTTCAAAATAAAAAAAAAAATTTTAAAGAGCTGGGGATGGAGTTCAGTGGTAGAATACCCCTGGATTCAATCCCTAGCACTCATCCCCAAAAAAACACACAGCCAAGAGCCATCATGACTATATCTTTCAATTGTCCCATTAAGGTTTAGATATGAGATGCCCTCCACAAAAGCTCATGTGTGAGGTGATGCAGGAAGGTCTAGAAATGAAATGATTGGGTTATGGAAGCCTTAACCCTATCAGTGAATTAATCCTCTGAAGGGATTAACTGGGTGGTGGCTAAAGACAGGTAGGGTGTGGCTGGAGGAGGTGGGAATTGGGAGAGTGGCTTTGGGGTATATATTTTATATCTGGCAAAATCCGTATCTGTATCTCTCGGCTTACTGATCACATGATCACATGATTGTGAGCCACTTCACTGCGCCACATTCTTCTGCCATGATGTTGTTCTGTTTCACCTCAAGTCCTGAGGAATGGAGCCGGCTGTCCATGGACTTAGACCTCTGAGACCAGGAGCCCCCAAATGAACTTTTCCTCCTCTACAATTGTTCTTGTCAGGTCTTTTCATCACAGCACTGAAAAAGCTAACTAAAACATCCCCCATCTCTTTCTCCCCTCCTATCTCTCTTCAAGCAAAGCCAAGGGACTCATTGTCTTGCCCATTGTCCCTCCCTCTCAACTCATGTCCTCCAAGATACATTCTGTCCCTCCAAGTGCAAGCAGATAACCCCAAGAGCCAGCGTCTCCAATGAAAGAAGAGATGGAAGCTGGGGACAGCATAGAACACTGTCTGTCTCTCACACAGGGTCCACTGCTTTTATGACCTTTGGGAATTATTTCCTCTTTCCAGAAGGCTCATCATTGTCCATCTATCAAGTAAAAGGAAGCACACAGTCCCTGGAGTCCCCAGATGAGCCACCAGAGATTAACTCTGCTGCCCAGATGTCCTTGGAGGGTCCCACATCAGGCTGGTAGACCTGGGAGTGTAACTGAAAATCCCTCAGTCTCACTGGATGCCCCGAGGCCCTGAGCGGAGGCAGGGCTAGACCCCAAGCATAGACTTCCAAGCCTGTCTCCTGGCTCCGCCTTGTCCCCTTCGAATCTTCAGAAGCAACATTTCTGAGACACGATGAGGAATGTGTTGGAAACTCTGTGCTGGAGACAGTGTGTGGGTTTTGCTTCTGGATGATGCACTTGACCGGTAGCCAGATGTTAACGGATCCCCCTCACTGGCAGTCTTCTCACAGAGCTGACGCCCTCACCCCAGCCTCCCGCCTGGCGAGAATCTGGCTAAGAGTGCTCACAAAATCCAGCAGCACTATGTGATATCTGCAGACAGAGGCCCCGCTGGCTCTGGGCCCCGCAGGCTGGGGAGGAGACAAACCACATGGCCAGGGGCTCTCCCGCTCTGCTAAGGCGTGGCTCCGCCATCTCTGAGAGTAGATTCTGAAACCACTGAGCAGCTCACAGGGCGGGTGGGAAAGGAAACTGCTGTGTACAGGAATGAAAGGAGGGACTAAAGCCTTACACGGCTGCATTCTGCCCACTGACCTGAGAAGTCACTTCCCCTCCGGTCCCCATCTCCTGATTGTCGATGGGATTAGACTAGGTGGCCTCTATGCCAATGTACAGCTCAAGGATTTTCAGATTCTCAGTGGGGGCTGGTTTCTGAAGCTGTGCTCATCTCAGTAAGCCAGGAAGGAAACAGGGCAGGGAGTGGGCAGGGAGTGAGAGGGCGGAAGCCCGTGTGATAAGCAGGAGGCACATGGCTGCAGCAGTGCCCAAGTCCTCTTTCCATGGCAGCCACTGGATGAATGACTCCTGGAGCCTGGCACATTCCCAGGGAGTTGTGTGAAGTTCAGCACAGACATGCAGGATCCAGGGCTCTGCATGATTGGGGGTGGGGTGGGCAGGGCAGCTATAATTTACCGCATTGTGCCAGTGTATCTGACGCGACATTTAAGAACCAGCAGACCAGATTGGAACATTTATGTTAACAACTTTATAGACCAGACCCAAATCATGTTGCACACCACCAACAGAGCTTCTTGATTATTTTGTAATTTATTACACATGCATTAAGTTCTGATATTGTTCAGCACAGGACTAAGTACAGGAAGGAGAGATGGCTAGAATCTGTTCCTTGCTCTCCAGCAGTTCCCAACAGACCTGCTATGGCACCTCAGGATGCCCAGAGCCAGAGCATCATTAGTCCAAATGGTACCTGTTGTGCAAATTAGGAAAAGGTGTCCCTTCTGGGCAGATGCAGTCCAGGGGGCACACAGTCTAGCAAGCGCTGGTTTCCCTTTTTCCCCTTCAGCTGAGCCCCATGGTACAGTTAACAATCTGTACAACTGATCTTGGTGACCACAGTGGACTACCAAATTTCAATCCAAGCCTAAAATATATTTATTTTTCTAATTGAATATACATGTTAGCTAATGTCTGTGCAATGGAGCACAGACCCAAATGAGTCACCTGACATAGGAGAGCAGGCACACTAGCTACGAGAGGATATTAGAAATATAACAACTGGCCAACTTGGTGTTTATTGGAACATAAGAAAATGGAACACGTGAAATATGCTAGAGCACACATTTAGAACAGAAAACCAGTATTAAAGGGAGAACAAGGCACAGCAACCACGATGCTTTATGGTCACCGTGAGACCCTGTCACACTGCAGCAGTAATTGCGTTGTAATTATTCCCGACTTGTTTAATGTGTTTTTAGTATTTTAAGGCCTTTGAGTGTGCCACAAAAAAATAGTAAACACACACAAAAAAAGATTGGGAGCCATCCATTTAGTAGAAAGGGGATGTATAAAAATAATTTCCACTCCATGATTAAGTTTTTCTTGCAGATATGAGCAAGCCATTTAGAGCTACCTAGAGAGAGGCCAAGCAAAGCTTCCCAAAGGAGGTAATGACTTGAAGCAAATTTTGCAACTGAGTAGGAGTTAGGGAAAAGGACATCCCAAGCCACCAGAGCCAACTGGACGAATGTACGGGGAAAAAAAGGACAGGTCTTCCGGACTGAGTGGCAAGCTGTGGTGTGAACTGGAGAGGACATGGAAAGAGTATCCAGAGGTGAGAAAGAAGCCAGCTCATGAAAGAGCACTGGAGTTCCATCCCTGGTATGAAAAAAACAAAGAGCACTGACAAGCAAGGCTCCTCGGGTCATTCTCCCTCCCCCTAAGTCACCCCTCCCCCCCAACCCTGAGAAAAGGTAACCGTTTTGCAGAGATACACATGGTGGAGCCGTCTTTGTTTTTCTGTGAAACAAACATACAAAAAACATTGTGCTTAGATAGCAGCCTGTGTAATAGCTGTTTTAGACATTTTGAGATCTTCCTATCATCAGGTAACGGATCAATTATAAATATTGCATGACTGAAAAGAATGTAAACTCGAATAGTTAAAAAGAATTTAGATTCGAAATGTTTCTTTCAAATAGTCCATATTTGTTATTTGTAGTAATTTAAATCTTCTTTAGCATTGTCCATTAACAATAGAGTGTGAACAACATGTTATTTTAAATTTTCTAGTAGCCACTTTAGGATAGGTACTGTAAGAACAAAGGAGTGAGAATAATGTTAATAGATTTTATATCATATCTAAAATAAGATATTTTCCACATGTCATCAATGTTTTAAAATATTAATGAGATGTTTTATATTTTTACACTAATTCTTTGAAAATCGATGCACATTTTACCCTTCCAGCACATCTCAATTTGGACTAGCTGTATTTGAAGTGGTGCGTAACCTTTTGACTACTGGCCATACTAGGTAGTAGTGACTACTCTATTGGACAGTGCCCCTCTAAGTCCTTGGTGTTTTTTGTCTATTGTGCCGTCATTTTTGCTTTGTACCTTTTGAAGCTGTGCACAAGAGTACAGAGAGCCTGCCCCACAGCCAGTTATAGAAACAGGCTGTAAAAATTTTCTCAAGAAAAATCAGAGAGGATTAGTCTCATGTTTCACATGTACCAAAATTTTTCCAGCTGTACATATTTAAGTGTCTATCTTCATGTTATTTATATATTTGCTTAGCTGTCTGTATTTGTTTGCTATATCCTAGCTGTATTTTTCTGTGTTTTGCCTTAAATAAAGTTCTCTTGGGAAAGAACCAGGCTGTGAAGTCCTTCACACAGAATGTCAAGAGAGCATGGCAAGCAATGGGACATTGAGCCAGGCTTTTGACACTGCTGATAAGATCGATAATTATTTCAAGCACTAATTAGTGTAACTAATGTTCTCAGTGTCTTTGGAAGTGTGCCTCAGAGCGACTGAAAAACTCTTGCTTCTGGTGTAACAGCTGTCTCCTGGGAATGAGACTCAAATCATGAGGTTTGATTCCACAATCATTTCTTTCCTTTTAAGCACCTTGCAAAAACAGGCAGCCTCGGTCATCAAGTTCATGGTTAAATACAGGTTGAATTTAAGCTGGTCTTCACGGATCAATATTTAATATCTGATAATTTCTCAGTCCTTCCAGAAGAGGAAAAGGTGCCAGCCAGAGGCTATGTACCCATATTTCTAAGATGCATGATGAAGCCAAGGCCAGTCTCTAGTCTGCACAAGGGCAGAAGCAATCCTAGGAGGTGTTTCTCCCCATTTTAAAGATGGATAAACAAGTCTAGTCAGACAAGCTGTCTCTGATGATGTGTATCCAGCAGGGAGTACTACCTTGGTGTTTCCATCTCCAAGAATGTGACTGATTTTTCCTAGAACGGCTCAATAGAGAGTCTATATACAAAGAGTCTCCCCAGGCCACATCAAGGCAGCAGCTTAACCAAGCAGGGCTGGCAGGCAGGAGTTGAGGTTGCCAAGGGAACCTTCATTTCCTTGCAACTCTCCTAGGGAGTGACTGGAAATTGTTCTGAAACACAGGCTTATGATCAGGATAGAGAAATCCGAGTTGTATAGCTCCTGACCTGGGAGGGCTTATAATACAACCTGAATGCTAGTGGGCCATGTATCCTGGGTTTGACAACAATAACAGATCATCTCCTCAGTGTCGCATGTGTGTGTGACCATCCGCAAAACAAAAACAACAAGATAATATGACTCTATCTCTAGAATGGATATAGATACCATGGCTGGGGAGAAAGGATATTGGGCCCTGTGTAGGTATGGAGGGGTCCCACACAATCTCCCTTGTACATCCAAGTAGCAATAGATGTAGGCCACTTTAGATAAAGAAAGGAAGTCTAAGAATTATTATATTTCATCCCTAAAGGAATGCTTTACAACTTCCAACACTCCCACATCCTATGGCAGATATTACAATTTGAATCTTAAATGTCCCACAAAGGTCTATGTGTTGAAGGTGTGGTTCCCATCTGATGACACTAGTGGGGGGTAGTGGAAACGTTAGGAGTTGGAACCTTGTGAGAGGAAGTCAGGTCATTGGGGGCATGCCCTTGAAGGGGATGTTACACTCCTGGCTCCTTCTTTACTCCACTTCTTTCCGGTTGCCATGAAGTGAACAACTCTGCTCCACCACATACTTCCCATTGTGATGTTCCTCCTTGCCATAGACACAAAAGCAATGGAACCAGCCAACAGAAACCTCTAGAACTATGAGCCCAAACAAATTTCTCCCTTTTAAGTTGATTCTCTTGGGTATTTTGTCACAGCTATAGAAAACTGACTAATACAGTACATCCCTATCAGATATTCTTAAAAGGCATATGATGTCAGGGAGTAGACTGAAAGCAGAAATTGCAGGCACCAAGCCAGTGATGGAAGATGGGCTATCAGCCTATATGTCAGGCACAGGCCTCCAAATGTGAGGTGAGTATTTCTCCTTTACTGCGTTTTAGTTCTTGGACTGTCATTGGCTCCTTCCCACACACCACACACTCACACACACACAAGGAACTACTCTCCCTCTTTTACAGATGCAGAAAACCAGGCCCAGATTAATCAGCTACATCCCCATGTTTGTGACTCAATCAAGGCTCAGAGCTCAAGAAATCTATTAAAAGAGAGATCACACAAACAAGAGTGTCCTGTGCATTATCACAGTGCACTGTCCATCCCATCTCTGGAGTGCACAACTTGACAAAAAAAAAAAAAAACCATGAGCCTCATACAAACACTAACAATCAAAATGAAATGCTTCCAGCTCATCTCATTTTCCTCACTCCTCTTCTAGTCTGGTCAAACCCTCTATTCCCCTTTTATACACATTGGATTCTCAATCTCCTTCCTCTTCTTCAAACATGTTTGTGAAATAATATGGCACAGATCAGGCTCTTGTTAATGTGCACTACTCTGGGGGAGTGGAGGCCCATTCGTCCATGAAAGGTGAAAACAAAGCAAAGGCCGAATCCCAAAACCTAGGGAATAATGTTCTAGACCCGTCTGCTCTGTTCTGGTGGCCACAAATCATGTGTGTCCCTTGAGCACTTGAGATGTGCTATGTGCAAGTGAAGAATTAAAGTTTAAAATTTCCTTCAGTTTGATCGTGGAACCAGCCTAGGTGTCTATTAACAAATGAGTGGATAGAGAAGTTGTGGTTTATATATACAATGAAGTTTTATTCAGTTATACAGAACAATGAAGTTATGTCATTTGCAGGAAAATGAATGGAACTAGAGACCAGATGTTAAGCAAAATAGGTCAAACTCATAGGGTCAAGGGTCTTATGTTTTCTTTGATATATGGAAGCTAGAGAGAGAAAAGGGAAAGAAGAATGAGAGGGTCTCATAAAAATCAAAGAGGGGCTGGGGCTGTAGCTCAGTGGTAGAGCGCTTGCCTAGCATGCGTGAAGCACTGGGTTCAATCCTCAACACCACATATAAATAATAAATGAATAAAATAAAGATCCATCAATGACTAAAAAAAATTTAAAAAAAAATCAAAGGGAGGTTAGTAGAGGAAAGGGACCAAGAGATGGGAGGCTAGGAGGGAGAGGGGAAGTGCTGAGGAGGGATCTTGGCCAAATTATATTGTTACATTGTGAGCATGTACAAAAATGTGACAACTAATCTCATCATTATGTACAACTATAATACACTAATAAAAAATGTGGAAAAAATTCATTCAATTTGAATTAACTTGAATTTAAATTCAAATACTGATCATTCAATTCAGTTATTGAAATCTCAAATATGTCTGGAGTAACTTAACAACTTAGTAGGTTTGTAATCTACTTCTACTGTAAATGTTGTAAAATCTAAACACAGATCTGGTATTCCCAATGAAAATTCAGTGTGTCAACTTAGACGAGTTATTAGTGGAATATACTCACCAGAGTTAAAAGAAAAAAGGGGAAAAAATGTAAAATATCTTATTATTCATTTTTTATTTTGGCACATGTTAAAATAATAACATTTTAAATATATTGTATTAAATGAAATACACTATTTAAAATTAATCTCACTTTTTGACATTGTGTTTATTTTTATCATATATTGGCAAATTACAGTTGTATATATATGGGGTATAGTGATGTTATGATTTTTTAATCCAGTGTGGAATGATTACATAAAGCTAATTAGCCTACCCATCATCTGACTTTTTTTGTGATGAGAACATTCAAGCTTTACCCTTAGTAACATTGAAATGTTCAGTGCTCAACTGTTTGCTGCTATGGTGTGAATATGGTTGACCTTCAACAAAAGTCAGGTTGAAATATGGTTGCCAGGGTAGAGGCTGGCGGAAGGGGCCTCTAAGAGGGATGCAATTCTTTCTTGAGAGATGCAATTAGTTCTTCTGGAATGGATGTGTTCCCTCGAGAGTGAGTTGTAATTGACTGTCTGGGCCTGTTTGTTCACTCTCTCTTCCACATGCTCCTACTTGCCTTTTGCTTTCCACCATGAATTGAAGCAGCACCGCACCAGAAACCAGGCCGATGTAGTCACTCAGTCTGGGCTTCCTGCCTCTAAGAACTATAAGCAAAATAAATCTCTTTATAAATTATCCAGTCTCAGGTATTCTGTTATAGTAACAGAAAACTAGGACATGAGCTGTATTCATCACACTGCAACACATCTTTAAAAAATTTAAACGTATTCTTCCTAACTGAGGCTTTGTACCCTTTGATTATCATCTCTCCACTCCCCCCATTTTCTATGTTCACATTTGAAAACATGGCTCCTGGGAAACTTTTAGTTACATAGTATATTAACACTGGTTCACTACTCTAGATGTTTTAATGTTACTAGGGATAGTACTGGAGAGGGAATATCATGGTCCAGAAGTTCATTTTTCACTTGCTCTCTCATATGACAAAAAAGTCCTTCTGGGCCATTTTTGGACTCTCTCTTTCCCAGTTGCTATTTTCAGATTATTAACTTGAAGCAATACCAACTTCCCCTCATCCTTGCCCCACCTCAGTATTCTTGCCCTGCACAAGCCTGGCTGCTGAACACCCATTGCCTACTGCAAATAACATCCTCTTTCTCAGTCTTTTCCCGTAACACCGCCTTCCCTGATCATCTCTAACAATCCTCATCTCCTGAACCTGCTTCATTACAGGTCAAGGGGAAGAGCCATCAGTTCAGGTGTTGGCCCAGCCTTCACTCCCTCGTGCTCACGCTAGGCTTATTTCACCTGTTTTTACCTTTATCCTACTGTTTTTCTTTGTGCCCTCACCCTTTCTCATTGACCCTATCTCTCAAATTGAATCTGCAGGGCATGGACTCTGCATGGAGATGGAGATCTGTAGACAGGAGGTCCACTGAAGGGTACTTCTGGGTATGACACCTTAAGAGAGAGGAAAACATGATTTGGCCAAGAACGAACTTGAACTGAGATGAGGTTTCCACAGAGGCCTCGACTGATCCTTTGGGAAGCTGTGGGGTTGGACTGACCTTTCAGAATTCTTCTAAATTAAAGCAAGTAGATGTACCTTTTTATCCCTGCATCAACCAAAATGGATCCAGGATCCAGATATCCCTCTAAGGAGTCAGCTTTCCATCACTGTGAGAAAATAGCTGAGATAAACCATTTATGAAGGAAAGATTTATTTTTGGCTCACAGACTTAGAGGTTTTGGTCCATGATCCCTTGGCTCCATAGCTTTGGGCCTGTGGTGAGGCAGAATATCATGGCGGGGAGTACGTGGTGGAGCAGAGATATTCACACATGGCAGCCAGGAAGCAGGATGGTGGGGGCAGCTGAGATCCCAATACCCCCTTCAAGGATATGCTCCCAGCAACCTAACTTCCTTCCACTAGGCCCTGCCTCCTAACGGGTCCATCACTGCCCTGTAGCACCACAGGCTGCATGTACCCAAGCCTCCAACGTATGGCCTTTGTGGAACATGTAAGATCTAAACCATAACAAGTGGCAATCTGGCTTATACTAAGTCATTATTTTGAAAGTCTGCGAAGGTCTCCTCATTTCCAAATCTAAGCCCATTTTCATGAGCCCCCTGCTCCTTGGTGCTCCTGTAGTGTGGGCCCCTGTTGAACACCCCTTCTTCTCTTGAGTTCTGTGGCCTCACCTAGTCCAGACCCTCCTTCACCATCTCTCCTGAAGGATTCAACTCCTTCATGGACTTCCTTTCTTCCTTAGACCTAGGTTCTGTTTTCAGCCCCTGTCCTCTCTTCCTTTTCTACACTCTGCTCATCTCACCTTCTCACGTCAGCCCAGCTCCTTCTCAGATGATTCCAAAATCTCCATCTCTTGCTTCAGCCTCTCTCCTAATACCTCCAGAATTGCCTGCTTCTCCAACTCAAGTTGCCACCACGGAACTCAGCTTCAGGCCAGCCAGGCCCTCCTCAGACTCCCACAGGTTGCAGCACCATGACCCACTTCCTGAGACCTGTCCTCCCCAGCCCTCCTTCCACAGCACACTCAGAGAGCTCTGCAGACTCCTCACCACTGCATCTTAAGTTTTCATCCCCCAGTTCAGATCTTCATCACTCAGGGACTATTGCAATCATCTCCTGAGATTCTCATTGCCTTCGTCCATTTTCTATCGCTATAACAAAATACCTGAGACTAAGCAATTTATAAAGTTTATTTGGCTCACAGTGTTGGAGGCTGAGAAGTCCAAGAATGAGCAGCCATATCTGGCAAGGGCTTCGTGCCATGTCATGGCAGGAAAGGGGGAAAGGAAACCATTGCCTTCAGGAGACATGGAGATGCTGTGCTTTATAACAACTTTCTCTCCAAGGTAATGGATCCCATACTGTCAGAACAAGAACTTTTCCAGAGACTTAGCCCGGTTCCATGGAAGCAGCATTAGAGCCCTCATGATACAAACACCTCCAAAAGCGCCACCACTTCTCAATGTGTTACACAGGGGCCAAATTTCAACATGAGTTTTAGGGAGGACAAACCAGAGCATTCACCTTACACCCCATGTTAACCCTCTCTGGGCAGCCAGTTGGGGTATTTAGGACACTGGTACTTCAGTAGCCAGTGACTCTATCAAAGCTCCCTGCCTCCAGTGGCTTCCCTGACCTGGCAAGCTGGAGAATGGGTATCCTCCCTCACTGCAGTTACATTTCAAAAGCACATGGCTGATTCACACAAGGCCATGATTTACTTGGGAAGTTACACAAGATGCATGCCCCTCTACTGGAAAACTCCCTCTGCACCTCCACCTGGCAGGGGACACATGAACTCTGCTATGTGCCCTTCCCTTTTGTTGCACTCTAGGAAGAGATCTTGATTTCTCCCTAGGCCAGGGAGTAGAAAGCAGATGTCCACAGGCCTCTGAGAGGGACAGGGCAGTGGTGGAGTCTTCTGTGTGTCTGGGGTGGGGGGCATAGGGAGGCTCCCTTTGTGATCAAAGAGGCTTATCCCTAGAATGCCCGGGAACCCCAAGAACCAACTTCTCCCAGGACGGTGTGGATTTCCCCACTCCACCAGGGGGCCTGACCTAAGTAGGGGGCCTGGGAGTGAGGGCCCAGAAAGGAGGTGGGGGGGGCTGCGAAGGACAGGGAGATTTGCACACACGCCCCCAATCTCTTCCCCCACCCTACTCCCACCCCGTAAGGATCCCCCAGGCAACAGCACAGCTGCCCCTGATCCGACTTCATTGCTCTGTGTGCTCTGAATGCAGAAAGGCAAACTCCCGAACAAAGAGCAGGCCCCCGCCCCCCGGGTTCTGGGCGCGTCCCGCCGGCCAGTTGAGGAGAGAGGGGCGCCTGAGAGCCCAGCAGGGCGAGGAGTTGCAGGCAGCCGCGCGCAGGGCAGAGCGGGGACCCGCACGCAGCCGGCTCCAGGTGGCAGGGAAGCAGCACAGTGCTGACCGGCAGTGGTTGAGCAGGCGCTGGTGATCGGCGCTCCTCATCCCTGTAGACTCCGTGTCCCTCGCTGGCTGCGTTGCGAGCCCTGAGCCCTTCGGCCTGGTAAGTGCAGGTGGCCGCTGGAGAAGCGCGCCCTGCTGGGGCTGGGACTGGGCGGCGGGGAAGTGGGTATCCTGGAGAGGCGCCCCTGAGGCTCCAGAGCCGGGGACCAGGGTTGGGGGTGGCGGCCGGGGTTTAAGCTGACAGGGAAGGAAGGTAGCAGGAAAGAATCCTCCGGGCACTCACGGTGGATGCGTGCCCACATTGGTGTCTGTATGGGTGCGCGCGGCACTGGGGTCCATAACTGTGCTCTGAGTCTGCCTTTCTGCACTTGTGGCTTTGGAGGGAGCCTGGGCCTCGGAGGGCCTTGTGTAGTCCAGGGTTCAGGGTGCATGACTGTCCCTCCTGGAAATGTCTCTCTGTCCACTCTTAATTCCAGTACCTGCCTCTTCTGTGTTAACAGAGGCGACAGGCCTGGAGTCATCTTAGCTAGAAGCGTACAGTCCTTGGCTGCAGTACCCCAGGCAAAACAGGGTCTGCTAAATGCTGGCAGCTGCTGTGTCTGGCGCAGGCATAGAATTGTTCTCAGTAGTCTGTCTCCCTTCCTGGGCATGCCTGTGTATTTGTGGGTGCATGGCTCTGCAGGTCCTGTCACCTGGGTCTGCATGCCCATCTCCATGCCTGCAGCTGGCTGGCTACAAATGGAAAGAAGGAAAAGCAGGGGACACTCTGAAATGTATGGTTTTCACCCACAGTATGTGGTGTGTTCACATGTGTGAATTGGCTGGAAAATAAGAAAGGGTGGAGGACCCAGTAGGCATGGGCAGGAAAGCATCTTAACTTGGGTCTAGTCTGCTGAGTGTGCAGGGAAAAGTGTCCAGAGGTCTCCAGCATATGGCACTTATTGGGGGAAGGGAAATTGGGAAGAAGGGGCAGCTTCTGGAAAACTCCTAAGCATACACCAGAGGATAGGGTGGAGGCAGAGGAATGGGGGGGAGGGGGAATGAGGATGGTCTTAGGTAGGCCTGTGTTTAATTTGTGGGCAGCTGGATTGTAATGAAAAGCAGCTTTGGAGTCTGAAGACCTAAGTTTGAATTAGAACTCAGTAATCATCCCTATATCATAGCACCCTGCCCTACACTGGTCATCTGGGGCTCAGTTGCTTTGTATGTATAGTGGGACCAATAATCATGATCCTTCCTATGTCCAAGGCAGCTGGAGTCACAAATTAGTAAGGCCTGGGAAAGTGCTTTGGCCACAGTAAGGTTCCTAAGAGGAGGGGCACTGCTGGGTGCCCAGATGCCAAGTTGGTGGTTTGAGGAGTCCTTTGGTGACCTGGAGTTGTTTGTTTTCCGGGTGGTGGAGGGATCTATTTGCATCTCGCTTCCTGAAATACTCAGCCTAACAGGAGTGTCCACCTAAAGCCCCTTTTTGGACTCTTGATGTGGAAACTATGTGCAAGCCTGTGTGGTTTCCTGTAGTTTTTGTGCAAATGCCATCTGCAGCACAAGAGGAAAACGGATGGTCTTGATGGTCTTCCAGTTGTTCCCAGCACCTTGACTTTCCAGATGAGCCCAGGGGGCTTTATACTCATCATCTTGCTTTGATCTCGCACTCACCAAATGAAGCAGTAAGGAGAACTCCCCACAATTTGCAGCCCGGGAGACAGGAGAAGAAGCTTTCTCAACCAAGGTCACAGGCCCAGATGTCAATGTCAGGGTTCAGTCTTTTAGGGTACAGAACCTTTAGATGCAGGGCCAGCCCTGGTCCAGGCTAGGGAGAGGCAGGAGGGTATTAACAGTGACACATAGGCAGCACCCCAACACCAGGATGTGGTTGGGTGACTTGTCCACCCATGAATGTCACCTATCACAGAGACTTCTTTGCATGTTCGTGAAGGAAAAGCCCTGGACACAGGGTCCTGGAAACTCCAGGTTAAGTGCTGGCTGTGCTCCCTGCCCACTGTGTCTGGGCAGAGTTCCTTCACCTCTTTGGGTCTGCCTCCTCATTGGTCAAAATTAGGACATCTTCAAGATTATCATTTTGTTCTAAGCTCATGTGTCACTTCCTTGAGACCTTTCCTGATAGCAGCCCCCCATCTAAAGCAGCCACCTCCCAGCTAGCTCACAGCCCCTGATCTGTTCCCTTCATAGCACTATCTTCTGAACTTGGCTCTGCTCTATCCTACACAGTGAGAGCAGAGTGAAAGCAGAGACCACCTTTATCCTACATCCTGCTGGCTCCCAATCACCGAGATCAAGCAGGGGCTCAAAAAATACTGTTGTGCAAGTAAGAGAGTGAATTAAGTCAATAAGGGGAGATGCCTTTGTGTTTTTCTAATTATGGAGCATTAAGGGGAAGAGCAAACCCCATAGGCAGGGCACTAGGGGCTCACAGTTCATCCAAGTTACATGTTGGCTTCTGGGGAGGATTTTCTTTGACAAAAAGGTTCTCCTACTAAAACAAAACTAGAAAATCACTGTACCGGAACACCCACAGACATCTTTTCAGCTCCAATCTGAAATAATAGTACTTCAACTGGAAATAATACTTTCTTGGCCTTCAGTGAAGAACAGTGATTCTGACACCCAAAGCAGTTATTCCACAATTCGTGTCTGCTTGGCCGTGGAATTCATCCTATAGTTGTATGTAATTGGTTTAGGATTCTGAATTTTTGGTTAAGGTCGCCAGCAAAATGATTTTGCATATAACACAGCATGTGGGAACTCTGGTCCATGTGTGAGACAGACACTAGACAAGCAGGAAACATTCAGTGTCCACAAGGTTGATAAGCCACACATGGATATTTGAAAGCTACCTATTGAGGGTAACTTTGCCATTGTCCTTCTTGGGTTTGTCTCCAAGCAGACTGCCCAGATGTGCCTGATCCTCAGTATATGCCCATCATTTTCCTGAGGATTAGTGATGGAGAGAAACCCTTTTCTCAGTGATTACTTAGCATAGAGGGGAGCCCTACTCTATGGAATGGCCCTGGCCTGTAGTTACAGTGGCCATACTTGTGGCATTTCCAAGCTGACCTCCATGTAAGATATTCTCTCCTTCTATTAATACAGTTGCAAATGGAAGCACAACTGCTGGGTATAACCTCTGCCCAGGTTTTTGGCATGGAGTGTACAGGGAGTAACACTGCTTTTCCTTAAGCACATAGGAGGAGCCGGAATGACCATCCCCACAATGGAGAAAAAGGTTTCATTATTTCACTTGGTTACTATAGATGGGTTGACTCCATAGGAGCAGAAATCTGGACTCTTCTGTAAATTCCTACAGAGTGCTGACTGGTTTTGTTGTTGTTTTTGTTTTGTTCTGGTTTTTGTTTGTTTTTGGTACTGGGGATTGAACCCAGGGGCACTTAACCACTGGAGCCCCATCCCCAGCCCTTTTTATATTTTATTTAGAGATAGATGCTTAGGGACTCATTAAGTTGCTGAGGCTGGCTTTGAACATGTACTCCTTCTGCCTCAGCCTCCCGAGCTGCTGGGATTACAGGTGTGTGCCATTGTGCCCAGCTGACTGTGCTTCTTGCACCTGTCTCTGGCTGACTCTTTTAGGTTCCTGGGTTCGAACGATTTAGGCTTGCAAGACAGCACACTGAAGAGCAGATAGAGCTGGGCAAGGGGCTGACCATATACAATGTACATGTATTCACTGAGCACCTGCAATGAGCCTTGAACTTCCAGGTTCCTGAGAAATAATTCATCAGGACCCAGCACCTGCCCTCCAAGCTCTAACTGTTGAAATTAAACTCAATCCCAGGAAGAGATGAGAACACAGCAGAATGCAGACTGCATGGCACACACCCAAGCCACAGCTGGAGCTCAGAAGAGGAAAGGGCGGGTGCAGGCCAAGAAAGCAAGCAGCCCGCTAGCAGAGCCCACACGGAGGCCTGTGCTCGGCTCCCTCAGCCCCAGCTTGCATCCTGGCTCTGCCCCTTCCTCTCTATGTGACCTTCCATGTGTTATGTGACCTGCTAAGCTTCAGTTTCCTCATTGTAAATCGAGGAAAGGATCCCTAACTCTTGGCGGGGTACGTGAATGCCTGGGTTCAGCCTGGAAAGCTCCACTTAGCAGAGGGGCACCAAGCCCCCAAGTAAGACACAGTGTAGCAACTTGAAAAAGCAATCAGGCTGAGGAGGTGACTCCTGTCCATTGTGTCCAGTCTCCCCTGTCAGTCCTCAGGAAGCTGGTAGCCTCCTGCTGGATGACCCAGACCAGCCAAGCACCTCTTTTCTCCCTTCAGGTGCCTTTCCAACTGGGCCATGCCCCCTCCCCACACACCTGGCAGGGCTGGGAAGATGCAGCAGTAGTCACCAGCCTTGCTGTGACTTTTCCACTGTCCCCTGAGTAAGCAGATGGCCCAACTGAAAGGCTTAAGGGTCCTTCCTGTAAAATACCAAGAAAGGTTAAGGAAAATAGCTTTGATGGTTCTCTGATCTGTTTTGAAGTGTTGAGTTGGGGGTCCCTCTTTGGTGATGATGTGGGACCACCTTTCAGTGGTTCAACCTCAAATATCTCTCTCTCTCTCTCTCTCTTTCTCTCTCTGTCATATGGATTTCATGTTTTGAAAGATGTTTGCCTGCCAACATCACATCAACACACATGAAACTTCTGTTTATCTTTAAAAAATAATAAAAAACCACAGAACTGATAGCTTGATTTTACTCTCCAGGGCCCACATTTCTGCTTTTTATCATTTACTAACAGAGCTGATCGTGTTTAAAAGGCTCAGAGGAAAAAAAGAGCAAAGGACAGAAGCGGGCTGTGTTGTTCATTTTGTCTGAAATTGGGAACACATTGCAAAAACAAGCAAAAAATTAAATCATCCTATTTAATTGTGTTGCTTATATGGTAGCTAGACTATCAAGCCTTCCTGGCCAGTAAAGGTCCAAGTTTATTTTCCTTTCTTCCTTCCTTCCTTTCTTTCTTTCATGTACTGGGGATTGAATCCAGGGGTGCTTTACTACTGAGCTGCATCCCCAGCCCTTTTTTTACTTTTTTATTTTGAGACAAAGTCTCACTTGGTTGCCCAGGCTGGCCTTGAACTTGGGATCCTCCTGGCTCAGCCCCTTGAGTAGATGGGATTACAGGTATGCACCACTGCACCTGGCTAAAGATCCAAGTTTCTCTAAGTATTCTTGAAATGTTATAAAGAGATTTCACTCTCAAGTGAGAAATTGAGATTCTGCTTTTTATAGATAGTAGAAATTGAGATTCTGCCTTTTATAGATAGCCACTAGACTTCTGACATTTGGAGATGACTGTCCTGGTTTTTATTTCCTGGTTTATAGAAGTACATTCATTACCACTACTTGAGGATAGAATTATATTTGTTAAGGTTTTATCCCTAACAACTCACACAAAGCTTGGCAAACAGTAGGCATTCAATAAATGCTCACTTAATGGACATTTCCAGAAGGAACTCATCCGTTATCCCTGAGATTGTATTTTAGGAAATTTTCTCTACCAGAGCCAGCTACATAATTTGTAGGACCCAGTACAGCATGGAAAAATGGGGGCCCCTACTTCAAAAAGCAGGAGGAGATACCAATGGAAGTACCGAGATACAAAGCCTTTTCCTTTTTTCCCTGGTCTCTCTTGACTTGACATTCTGTTTTTATCTGCTAATGTTTAATGGCATTCTAAGTAAAGAAAAATAAAGATTTTAAATGATTAATATGACGTTTACTGTTCATCTTTAGATGGTATAATACCAGCTTCAAAAGCAAGTACACAAGCATTTAACTCATATATGGAATCACCAAAATTACACAATTCATATTTCATAGGTCATATATGCTCATGTATTTTGTTCTTACCAGAAATTTGGCTGCTTTGGGTTCACTTCCTGCTACATTCCATCAGCACTCACTACCTTCAGCTAATAAGAAGGATGGAGAAAGGGCTGAAAGGAACTATGGACCTCTCCTCCGGCCTGTCTTTTCTTTCCTTCTATGTCAGCTGCATATTCAGTGCCAGTAGTTGGTTAATGCAGGAAGTAACACAAATAAGAAAGGACAAGCTATCATCACCTGTTTCTCAGAATGCATAACTTGCCTTTTGCATTTGAACCAAGCTCTGGTTCCAACACTGACTGTGGCTTCTCAGGGCTAGCATGACTCATTTACTCTATCCAGATGAAACACCTTACCTACTACTAGCTTTTTATTGTTTGTTTGCAGATGCAGGGTATAGAACTCAGGGCCTCGCACATACTAGACAAGGACTCTACCACTGAGCTCCACCCCAAGTCCCCAGTACTTGCTTAGAGACTCTCTGAGCTCCTGTGCATCTTAGATTCCATGGAATCTCATGTTTATGGGGAGCATGAAGCTATATGCAAATGGGACTGCATAGAAAAGTGGGAGCCTATGTGGTGAATATCTCCTCTGCTCACATATATGTCCCACTGGTCCATTGGACTTCACCTATAAAACACAAGTTCAAAGTTAAAATTATTTCAAAATGCCAATGGCAGAGCATTAAAACCAAGCTTCTGAACTTGAGGTGCTCTGAGCCAGCAAAAGTCACACACCCATGAAGACAACATGGCTTCAACCCCTGGCCTCCCTGTTTGGCTACATTTTTTAATGGTGACCCAGTCAGGGCAGAACAAATCCTTTCAGTGTATGGGCCATTATAGAACCCTAGGATTCCAGTTAGTTGTTTGTATGTTTGTAAGACAATGGAAGCTTCCATTTCTTCCCGTATGTCTTCACTCTTCTGATTCCAAATTTACATATTGAAGAGATAGTGTGGGTTGTTTCTAGTCTGTTTAAAAGATGCAGAAGAACAAAGGGTAGGAATGGAGATGAGCATTGTCCATTTTATCTGAGGTTTGCAACAGACTGAAAAGCAAAAATCTTTCAGGAGTCCTTAGGCCTGTTCAAAGATGTTCCCACGCTGTCCTAGCTAGGCCTGATCATTTTTATATCAAAGCTGAGCAGATAGGTGGGAGGGGGTGTGAAATTTATTATTGTGTTAGCCTCTCATTGCTGTGGTCAAAATTCCCTGCAAGAATAGGTTAGAGGATGAAAATTTTATTTGGGGCTCATGGTTTCAGAGGTTCAGGCAATGGTCGGCTGGCTCTGTTGCTGTGGGCCCCAGTGAGGCAGAACATCATGGCGGAAAGGTATAGCAGAGGAAAGCTACTCAGCTCATGGCAGCCAGGAAGCAGAGAGAGACAGAGAGGAGCCAGGGACAAGACATAGTGCCCAAGAGCATGCCTTCAGTGACCTACCTCCTCTAGCCACCCTCACTTGCTTAGAGTTATGATTCAACAATTCATTCACATTATTAGTTGACTAAATGGATTAATCCACTGATGAGGTTATAGTTCTCATAATCTATTTCCTGACACATGAGTTTTTGACAAACAGTCCTAGATCGAAACCATAAGAATTATCAAGGGAATGTTTTTTTACGTTAGAGAGAAGACAGACACAGAGAAGAGGGCATGTGAAAGTGCCCTCCGCATTTGAGGGTGCTTTTTGCACACACAGAGGCCAAGGGCAGCCACATCTTCCAGAAGATAGAAACTCCTCTGTGTCTGAGAAGAAAGGGGAAGATGGGTAGTTAGATCCAGAAGCACTGGGAGAGAAGGAAGACATGAAGAGGCCAGTTAGCACTTCTGACACCACTGAACAGGTAGCTAAGGCTTTTAACTCGGCTGGAAACCTCGAGTTCCAAGCAGGTTCTGGGAAGCAAGTACTAGTATGGAAAATGGAGAAGAGAGCAAGAGATGAAAGTAAACACTTCTCTTCTTTTAATGTGGAAAGAAGAACAGGTTAGAAAAAGCAGTGACAGATCACAACAGGAAAAATTTAGCAAGGAGAAGCCACATTGACACTGTCCCTCTGATTCCTTTAAGTTGGTCTACATTTTACCTTGGTTTTAATTTATTATATAAAAACTGCTAGCTTTGAGTAGCTATGTTATCATTAAATGGGTAGATGCATGATTGGTTGATACAAGTTCCCCAGGAATCTGCACAGTATTTTCTAACAACCTGCAAACTGAAAATGGGTTGTATATATTTAAAAATCTAAAAGAAACTAAAGGAAAACAAAGAAAATGTAGCAGAGGGTGTAGGTGGCCACGAATCCTGTGTTAACTAGTCCTTATCACACAGCTTGTCGGAAATGTTTAATACTGTGAAAGAAAGGAAATTTTAATACTGTGAAAGAAAGGAAATGCAGGAGGGTGAGGAAGGAAAGAGAACAGAAGTGAGGGGAGAAAGAAAGAAAAGGAGAGAAGGAGGGAGGGAGGAAAGGGAGAGGAGAGGAAGAGGAAAGAAAAAGAGAAAAAGAAAAATCTCAGCAACCCCCCACCCCGCCCTAGCATTCAGATGCACAGTCGAGTGAGTTCAAGAACACAACTCAAAGGCTTTGTCTTTCAAACCTAAATCACTAGGTGAAGACACACCCCACCCATGGGTTAGTTTGAGGGAGCAGAAGGACGGAAGCCCAGAGGCGGATAAGGGAAAGCGCAAGGCCTCAGGTCTATATAAGGAGATAACTGAGACTGTTATCTTACCCATAACTGGGGCCCTAGGAAGTAAAGTGGGCTGCAGGAACCAGAACTTGGGACAGAGTAACACCACCACCACCAGCAATAATGAATTCCTTCCGCAAACAGTCATCTAGAATAATTTTAACTTTGGGCTCTATTTTTCATTGCTATATATACCTTTATCCTTTTGTATATTAACTGTATTAACTGATTAGAAGTACCAGTTTAGGTAAATGCAGGAATTTAAATACAACTTCTGGACTATATTCAAATAATTTAAATAAATATTATACATGGCTGGGAAGTGGAGTTGGACTGTTAGCTTTCACCTCACAATTGATGAGGGAATTCTCTCCTTTTCCCACTTGAGGAAGGGTAGATTCCCACCGGGTCTTTCTTCCTCATTTCCTGCCCTCCAACAATGTAGCATGTGGAGGACTTACAACAATGTAATCGAATTACAAACTACATTGTGCCAGGTACTGCATGAGATTTTAGCTTATAGTTGTCACAACCCTACAAGGTCAATGTTATCATCCCCATTTTATAGTTGAGGACCATACAAATTTTGGATTGCTGGTTTTGGATTGCTAGTTTTAGATTGATAGTGTGCCCTTAGAAAGAATTCAAGGATCAGAGCTTCATGGAACAACCAGAGATAAAAATTCCATTTTGGACTGGGTGCAATGGCACATCCCTGTAATCCCAGCAACTCAGGAGACTAAAGCAGGATCATGAGTTGAAGGCCAGCCTCAGCAACTTAGCAAGGTCCTAATGAATTTAGTGACACTCTGTCTCAAAATAAAAAATAAAAGGGGCTGGGGATATTGCTCAGCCCCTGGGTTAAATGATACTACCTTTCCCATTAATAATAATGAAATCTTAAGAGGTCTTCACATTTCCAAAGCACTGTATGTTCATAGCTCCTGATGTTCTAGCACTTGGCTACAAGAGAGGCAATGGGAAATGAGAATCCAGGATGGTTGCAGGCAGCACTGTAGAGTCTGAAGTCTCCCCATACCAGGAGCGCTGGACTGAGAAAGAATCAGAGATACGGGTTCGAATTCCAGGTCATCTCTGATTGGATCAACTTGAGAATGGAGAAATGCTTCTACTTTCAGGATCTCTCTGACCAAAATATGGGAGTGGACTGATTTCTAAGGTTCCTTCTCTACCTGGGACATGCAGGTGGCTTTCCAAACCTTGGAAACAATGGCTAGTGATGATGGTAGTAATGATGTCATCAATACAGGACTAGAGAACCAATTTGGGCAATACCTAGGGTGTTCTGAAGCCAGATCATTTCTCCAACATCCTCCCTCAAAAACTCATGGAACCAGCCTGGCATGGTGGGGCATATCTATAATGGCAGTGGCTCAGGAGGCTGAGGCAGGAAGATTGTAAATTCAAAGCTAATCTCAGCAACTTGGCGAGGTCCTGAGCAACTTAGTGAGACCCTGCCTCAAAATAAAAAACAAAAAAGGGCTAGAGATGTAGCTCAGTGATTAAGCACCCCCCTGGGTTCTAGAAAGAAAGAAAGAGAGAAAGAGAGTTAAAGGTGAGAGGGAGGGAGGGAAGAAGGAAGGAAGGAAGGAAGGAAGGAAAGGAGGGAGGGAGGGAGGGAGGGAGGGAGGGAAGGAAAGAAGGAAGGAAGGAAGGAAAGAAAAGAAAAGCTCATGGAACCAAAGTCCTTCTCCTCTTTTGACAGAAATAGGGTAACAGTGTGGGGGTTGTTGGCTAGTTGCCATGTGATTGCATGATTTCCTTGCCCAGTAAAGTCAAATATCTTTTAAAAAGACAAGTATCTTATGTGCTTGGCACACTTGTAAAAAGATTCTAATGCTTTGCAAAAGAGTTAATAAGTCCCTAGGAAATGTTTTCATTGACCTGCGATGAAGAAACATGATTTATTTATCAGGGAGTTTAACAGCTTCCAAACTTTCTTCAATGAATCACATCACCTTCTAGACTTAAGACCTACAGATTTACATCCAAGTCCCAAAGCGAACATTGGAATTTCAATGTGCATGCATGAGTGTCCTCTCCCTCACCTTCGCACACACAGGCACACAGACTCATCGGCCTATGTGGCAGGGCAGACTGCAAGCCAAGCCAGGAGTCTGGATACGTGAGGTATGTGGCTTCAGCTCTACCTCCACCTCTGGTAGCATCCCTGGGCCCACTGGGCCTTCAACCTTAGATCATGGCCCTTCTCTTGGAAGTTGATAGTCCAAGGTTTGTTTGTGGCTACCCAAAAACAGGTGTTTCACCATCCATGTAAGGGAGTCATAAACCTCTCTGAGAATCAAACCTGTGAAACTCCAGCACATCAATGGTAAAATCTTTTCATACAATTTCCAGGGCCCCCCAAGTTACCAAGTTCTAGGGAAGGAAAAGTCTTTTAGGCTTACAGCTAAGCCATGATATCTTGTTCCAAAGTCAAGACAGGCAGTATTTTGAAAGCAAATGAGAAATTGTACAAATCCTGCTGTCTGGGAAAGGAAATGAGTTTGTACGGCACATTTTTTTTTCATTACTGGCCACCTGGAAGGGAGTATCTATGCACCTCCCTGATCCCAGCAGGCAAGGTGTGCCTGTCCTTAAGCATGAAATGCTGTGTGCCACAATGAAGGTTTTGCAAGGAGACACCCCCTCCACCCCAGAGCAAACCCTCCTCCAATATGGGGCATCTCTGCCAGAGCCACAGAGCTATAAACTGCCATAGTCCCTTATTGCTGCTGTTGCCATGGGAAGGGGAGGTATATAGCTGGAATAGGCACAGGCTTGGACCATGGTAGTCACTGTTCCAGCGACCCTCACCCTCTTATACCTGCTGGGCAGAGAAGGACATTGGCTCAAGTACATTGAATGAACTACTAAAGTTCCAGAAGCCAGTAAGGATGACATTAATTTTCCCTCATTGTAGGTAACAGCCCAACCCTCCAACCAAACATCAGAGAACCAGGCTCATATTTATGAGCAGGATGGCAGAAGAGGGAAAGCCACACTCCTGTCTGTCCTCAGGGCTACGTGTAAGCTTGCCATAGAGGAAATCTTTCCTGAAGCCAGTAGATGTCCTCTGCAGTCTCCAACCAGTGACATTTCCTATCCGGTTCTCAGAAATCCAGGTCATGCAAATAGTGGCTGCATCCGTGGAGCTGGGCAGAGGGTTGCTTCCGCAATCCTGACCTTGGGGGGCAGCAGAGTTGTGGCGGACCCTGAGTCAAGCCTGGTGGTGAGCCCTTGGTTCAGATTGAGTCTAAGATCTGGGACCATCATTGATTTGGGACCTGGAGTGGCTCACATATCTTCTAGACTTGCTTCCAAGAGCCATATCTTTTGCCTCTTCCGACCTGGGTACTCAAGCCCCAGTCTGAATCGAAATCCAACCTTGGGAAGCCCCCTGAGCCTGAAGTGTCGACTATCTAGGCCTGGCTTCCCAGGGGGTATGGATGTTGGCTCTCAGGGTCACAGTCACTGAGCTCTTTTGTCCCTCTTGGATTTCTGCAAGGCTTTAGCACCAGCTGAGGGTGGACAGCAGGACAGACCTGCTTGTGATGCTCCTGTCCTAACACTTGACCTGAGGAGGTAAAGCAAAACCAAGTGGAGAGGGTATCCTGCCCTGGAACTGCCTAGAACTGTCAGTGTTATCTGCCTCATAGTGACATGAAGTCCTATCCCAAGTCTCAAAGATCAGATCCAGACTCAGAGTTGCTGGATTAACTATGGGGTCTGGAAAGCCATGACAACAGCATGAGTCCAAATGTCTAGAAGTTGCCTTGCTAAGAGGGAAGTGAGCCAGGACCAGTCCCTAGCCTAGTGTCACCAGGGCCCAGCTGAGAGCACAGAGCAGACCTGGCCATGCCAGAGCTTCCTGGGCAGAGATAGTTCTTAGCATCAAATGAGAGCTGGGCTCTATCAGAGAAGCCTAATGCAATGATAGAACTGGAAAGCAGCCCAGCCCCAGCAAACAAACTAGGACATGTTTCTGGGAGGCAGCACCAGGAGCCTGGGCAGACTGTCTCCAAGCCAGGCTCCTCCTGAGCAGTACACAGAATGGGTCAGAGGTTTGAGTCTAAGATCTGGGACCATCATTGATTTGGGACCTGAAATGGCTCACACATCTTCTAGACTTGCTTCCAAGAGCCATATGTTATGCCTCTTCTGACCTGGGTACTTTCAACGTTTGCATTTCAGACATGAAATGTCCTTGACATGCATGTCCTTGAGTAGGTTTATTCATCTATTTACGGGGATCCCAAAAGAGTTTACCTCTTAATTACTGGGAGAACTACCCACGTGCTATCATTATTATTCCCACTTATGCAAGTAACCAGCAAGCTACAGCCTGGAGGAAAGAAACTCCATTGCCCAGCTTGCAAGAGCACCTGCTATTGCCTGACAGGGGGACCCACTGGACCAGGGCAGAAACCATACTCAAAAAATGGGGTGAGTCTATGTGACCCAGTTTGGTTCAGGAAGTTAAACATAGAATTACCTTATGACCTAGCAATTCCACTCTTGAGTATCACCCAAAGGAGTTGAAAACAGGTGTCCAAACTTGTGCACATACTGTTCTTGGCAGCTCTGTTCCACAGGAGGCAAAGGTAGAAACAACCCAATTGCCCGTCAAGAGATGAATGGATGAGCGAAGAGTGGCATGTGTGTGCAACAGGATGCTACTCAACTGTGGAAAGGAAGGAAGTACCCATACAGGCTACAAATGTGAATGATCCTTGAGAACATTATGTTAAATGAGAGAAGCCACACACAAAAGATGGTATATTGTATGATTCCATTGATATATTAAGACTAGGAAAATCCATACTGATTGAAAGCGGACTAGTGGTCTCCAGAAGCTGGGGGAAGAAGAGTGAGGCAGGACTGCTTAATGAGATTTCCCTTTGGGGTGATGGAAATTTCTGGAACTAGACACTGGTGATAGTTGCACAACATTATGAACATACTTGATGCCACTGGATTACACACTTGAAAATGGTTCCAATGGTAAATTTTATGTTGTGTGTATTTTATCAGAATAAAAAGGAAAAGAAACCACCTGAAGTGGGGCCGGGGCCAGGTGGAGGTCAGCAAAAGACTAACTGCCTATAAAATGAAGGGCTTCTCAGATGACCTCAGAGGTCACTTTCGGTTCTAAAAATATTTTATGGGTCTGTAACATAGTCTCAGCTCTTCCCTGGGTCATTTTGACCATGGGCAAGTGTTAGGTAATAATATCCAATTGAAGAATAAAAAAGCTGATGTCTACATGTGGATCTCAGAGTGCTAGAGCTGGTTGGTTTTTTGTTTGTTTGTGTGTGTTTTGTCTCAGCTTTAGGGTAGGTGGAAGAGGAAGACAATGATCAGAGGAACTTAAATAGAGGGGAGGGACTTAAACATGCCCCTCCCACCAGAGAAGCTATGCTTTATCTAACGTATAGACTGAAGGCTACATAAAACTTTGTCTGAAAGAGCATACAGCCAGAACACCAACCTTCTCATCATACAGGAAAACAAACTGAGGTCCCAAGACAGGCACTGACTTGCCCAAACTAAAGAATCTCCTGAATCTAGATGCCCACTAACATCCTGACCTCTGCTTGAGCCCCCAACCACACCCCACCATGAAATGCTGTCATCGCGAGTGCCCCTTGCATGTGTCACTGGACATCCACTGCATCCCTTTAGCAAGTCCCCTTTCTTGGGTAGTCGTGGGGAGCAAGGACTTCCCTTGCCCAGGCCCTCTCCAAGAACATATGCTGTCCCCAGCCAAATTCCCCTCCCTGCCAAGCACCAGTCCACCCCTGGGTAATGAGCCAGAAACTCCTTTGGGAATAAGGCCCTCTTCTGTGTCCTCACCAGGGCAAAGAAAAGAGCATCTTTTCTTTGAGGAGATCATAGATCTGTTCATTCAAGAGGATCAAGGAGATTATAATATAGATCTTCTCTGAATGTAGGGAAAAGCGTAGTCTCTGTTAGAATGAGCCTGGTGTTAGAGGGAGTGCTAAGTATATGAGGAAATGTGTTGTGCTTTTTGAAAGGCATTATTGAGACCTGGGGTGCCAAAATTAAATCCTCGTGCTCTTAGTTCAGAGAGACAGTGATCCTTCTTCCTGGGGCTTAACTCGTCACAACAGCCTCCTCTGCTCCCCTACCTGGGTCTACTCCTGCAGTCAGGCAGCCTGGGAACTGTTACCAGGACTGATAGCTGGGCTAGGTTCAATTGTCCTGTAGAACATGGGCCCTGCCATGTCGGACAAAGCCACAGGAAATCAATTAACATGCGCCTGATTCTCACATCAGATAACTGGGCTCCTGGGTGTATTTTTAGAATTTATCTAAATGAATGCTCAATCCCCAGTCCCAGACTCTGCTTCCATAACTTGCTAAACCATTAGCATTATTTAACCTCATAACTGCTGACTCTAATTCCGACTCTGTGGGTCAGAAGGTCTCGTGGTTTCCCATCGCCTACACAGTAAAATCCAAACCCTGGAGCCCGGCATGTACCTATCTTGTCAGCTTTTTTGCCCAGTTTCTGCTCATCCTCTAAAACTCCTGTCCATAGTTGTCTCTTCAACACTCCTGTAAACAGTGTTTTTTTCTCCTTGAACGTCATACATTGTGTGAAAGTGATATTCATCTGTCTCCCCAGCCATGACCTCTTTGAAGTTGGGGACTGTTTCATTCATTCTTTTCTTCATCTTTTTTTTTTTTAATATTTTTTAGTTGTAGATGGACACAATATCTTTATTGATTTATTTTTATGTGGTGCTGAGGATCGAACCCAGTGCCTCACGCATGCGAGGTAAGCGCTCTACCACTGAGCCACAATCCCAGCCCATCTTCCTCTTTATTTTTAATCTCCAACTCCTAGCACATTGTGTGCCACACAGTGAGGCCTCAGGTGTTCAATGAATTAACAGAGTGATCAGTTAATTCATCTTAGAGGGCAAAACGGATATATGAACAACTGACCAGACCACCACAGAAACATGGGGAGGGGGCCTAAGGTGGGCAGTAGCCGTGAGAAGAGAGGAATGGGCAGACTCAATGGTGTTGATTTGGGAGGCTGCAGAAGGGCGTGTCTTGGTAAAGCACTACAGGTCTGGTGAGAAGTGGTGACTGAGATAAAGGGATGAGCACTGAACAATGGATGGAGGGTCACTTGCTGAGTTGAGAGCCATGGTATGGATAGGTTGCAGGGGACAGATACTGAGTTGGGACGTGCTGAAGATTAAGGGCCTATATCCACATGAGTGAGCCTAGAGCTCCCGGGCCTCCTGGTCATCAGGTCCTTGGCTTGTTCCCCACCTTACCCTGCAGGGAGCACCAGGCTTAAGGGGCTGAGCCAAGAGGAGGGTCCAATTGATGAGACAGGAAGAGAAGACGGAGTTATAGACTTGGTGGTTCTGAGATTCAGGGTCTTCGTCTATTTTACTCTGCTGTGATAGAACATCACAGACTGGATCATTTACAATGAACAGAAATTTACTTGGCTCATGGTTCTGGAAGTTGAAAGTCCAAAATCATGGTGCTGGCATCTGTCAAGGGCCTTTGTGCTGGGTCCTCTCCGGCCAGCGGGCAGAAGGATGAGAGAGAGCAAAGGAACGAGAGGCCCAAACTTGCTTTTAAAACAAACCTCTTCTCCTGGTAATGTCATTAATCATTGGCAAGGACAGAGCCCTGGTGATCGCGTGGCCTCTTGTTGGGCTCCACCTCTCAGCGTGGTTACGATTGGGGAATCTCAACTGTTGCCTTGGGGATTGACCTTCTAACACATGAACTTTGATTTTGGGGGTCATGATCAAACATGGCATTCAGATTAAGGCACATGGGAGACACAGGAGAAGAATCAGGAGATGGTGGCACTGTGAAACCAGTAAAGCCTGAAAGGAAGCTTCAAAAAGAAGGCATAATCAGGGGGTGGGAGTGTAGCTCAGTGGTAGAGCCCTTGCCTAGCATACAAGTGGCCTTGGGTTCCATCCCTAGCACTGCAAAAAAAAAAAAAAAAGTGATAAAGTGATCAATGTTTCACATTCATCAGAGGTGAAGATGAAGGAGGTTGAAAAGCCATCTTTGTCTTGGGCAAATAGGAGTGATTAGGGATGAGTGAAGGGGTGGAAGTCAGACAGCCCTGGGTGAAGAATGACTGGACTAGGGGCTTTAGACCTTGGTGTGAAGAGAAGGAGAAAGATCTGGCCAGTGGGAAGTTTGAGAGATAGAATGCATCGCAATCAAATGGAGCTTTGGAATCTTACACCTGAGGCTGCACCCTGGCTCTATGTAGTAAATCATTAAGAACCAAATTGTTGCTTCTAGAAGTGGAACTGGAGTAGGATTTTTTTCTTCTTCTTTTTTGAAAGGGGCATTATCTAGACAAGACTCTAATTCCCAGAGATACAATCCAGTTAGGGAGAAGACTGAGCTGCTTTGCCAGAGACACAACAGTTCAGTGGCTTAAAGTATAAAGAAGTTTCTTTTTCTCTCACGTAGCAGTCCAGGGTGAGCACAGTTCTGCTCCGTGCTCCATGAAGGATCCAGGTTCCTGCTGTCTTATTTCTCTACCATCCCAAGAGCAGCATGCGTTCTCAAAATATGGTCCTCAGACCAGCAGCAGCATCTGAACACTTGGAAATATACAGGTTCAGGCCCCACCCCAGACTTCCTGAATCAGAATCTCTGGGAGTGGGACCCAGCTCCCTGTGCTTTTGGGAGCACTCCAGGTGATTCTAATGCGCCTTGAGTTTGAGAACCAGTCTCTGCATGGTTGATGGGCTTCAGATACATCTGTTTTCCAGCTGTTGGGAAGGGGAAAGATAGTGGAGAAAGATGGTGGGCAATATTTTAAGACCCAGAGATGAAGTGGTACTTCCATTCATGCTTCATTGTCAAGGATTACTATATGGCCAGATCTTTCAGCTTGAGGGGATGGTTGAGTATCTATGTACCCAGCTACAGCTCCATTATAATAGAAGAAGGGGACAATTTTTGTTAGATCACCAGTGTCTTATCTACCCTTATGAATCAAACTTAACTAAGTTTAATGCTGCTACCACCCATCCCCTGCAAGAGAGCAGAGGATGTCTATGTACAGATGGAAGTTAAGGTCCTCTATTTAAGGACACATTGCTGTTGTTGATGTTGTTGTTTTAATCTCATGTACCAGCCCCCAAATGTCTGTCTCCCTCACAGGACTTGGGCAGCCCAAAACTTAGACCCCTGCCTTACCTGCTCAGCCCATTATATATTGTATTGCCCAACCCTGGCTTAGCAGCTTCCCGCAAAGGTCAGGATTTCACCCAACTGGTCACATCAGAAGGAGGGTACCCAGGCTGGGTAGGGAAGGGTGGGTGGCGAGGAGGAGTGCTGATTTACTAGAAATGAGAGATAGAAGAAAGATAAGCAGCTTAGTAATTGAGCAGCTGTGCACAGCTGTGCAGACAGCACCCCACAGAGTTCTAGGAGTAACCATTCACACGGACCATGATGTGGAGCTCCTCCTGGAGTTGGAGGACAGAGCAACCCTGTCTTTGTCTCGTCTCCAGGTCCCACTTCCCTCCTGAACCCAGACACCCTGGGCTCTTGGGCCTTCCTGAGGCTGCTGCTCTGTGTACCTTACAAACCCACCCTTGAGCTCACTCTGAATGGGTCACCTCTGAAACCTCCATCCCTATCCTGAGTGGCTTCTCAAAAGGGATCTCAGTGCTCCTGAGACCAAACCTGGACAGAGAAATCAATTCTGGGTGGGAGCAAGTTCTCTTTGCTCCTCAAAGCCACCCCTTATAACCCAGAAACCCCCAAACCTGAGAGACCTTGACTGGAACGTCACAGCCGCGGAGCCTGATCCCCATTAAGGACCCATTGCTGTTGTGGGCCAGAGGACCCTCAGCCTACTTGTTTACAGAACAGAAGTGACAGCACCTGCCTCACTGGCTTATTGAGATAATGAAATGACCCCTGGACCAGGGAAGGACCCTCTACCTTGGCTGACACTGCAGGGGCTAGGGTTTCAAGCCCCTGACCAGAGAGTCTAGGAGAGCTGCTGGGGCCAGAGATGGTTCCCTGGAGCCCTAGAACACATTATTTCAGGAACATATGATCCTCATCCTGGAGACAGAGACAGAGTGACCTGCCTTCCTGGGATCTGGTGTTTGTGTATTTAATAAGCTACTTTCAGTGCTCACGCGCTCTCTCGCTCTCTCTCTCTCTCATACACACACACACACACACACACACACACTCTCTCTCTCTCTCTCTCTCAGCTCTGCCGGCCTCTGCGAGCCCCATAGGAGGAGGGGAAGGGAGCTTGTGTTTGTCAGTGCTAAAACTCCGCTGGTGGAAGGCCTCAGGGGCTTCAGGCTCTCCAAGCCTGTGCCATAGATCCAGTTTCAAGGGCTGGAGCAACAGCAAGGAAAAGAGGGTGGGGTGGCTGGGAGGCGGGGGGCAGACTGCATACCCATTCTCAGGATCTGCCAAAGCTGCCCAGACCTTCTGGGGCTTCTGCACTCCGGCTCCTCTGAGAAGCGCCTGATTACACTCGCAGGTGTTTCCCATCCGTGGAGATGCCCTGTTCCCATTTGTGTCTTGTCAGGCTTATTTTCAAAAGGACTTTCTTTCTTTGATGTGTGAGGGACATGGGTCTGTGTTTCTTATCTGAGGCTGAAATTGAAAGCAGAGGGAAAAAGAGGACACTGCAGGGAGGGCAGAGAAAGCTCAGGAGAAAATGGCAAAGGGAACTCCCTGCAATGGCTTGAGCAAGACTCTCTCCACAGACCCTGCTGGGAAGACAGGCTGTCGCCTGTGCTAACCCATCTACCCGGAAATGCATAGGCACAGGCCACAACAGTGATGGAGTGAGCTTCGCTTCTCTCCTTTCCATCATCTTTGGCTTAGGTTTCCTGGGGAAGTGGCCGAGAGCATGAGCACAGTGAGAAGTATTTCTGTAGCTCTCCAAGAGTTCAAGAGCTTCCAGGTGATGATTTCATGCGCTTGTTCCTTCCTTCATTCATTCAAATCTATTGACATGCGTGCATCAGGCGTGCTCTGTTGCATGTTCATGACTCTGAAGTGAGCTCAGATTTTAGCCACTGATGGAGCCCAGGGGCACACCTGGGGCTTCATCAATGGGGGTCGGCGATCCTGGGATGTAAGAACAGGAAGTGGGTTGGAGAAATCTCCAGAGCTGGAGGGATGGCATAGAAAGATTCCAAGCTTGAGGAGGATTGACTACTGTAGACAGGCGGCATGACACAGTGGTGAAGGGCCAGGCTTTAACATCCATCTGGGACAATTTTTAAATGAAAGGAACATTACTAATAATTATGTCAAAATGGTAGGTTTAAACTGGGACATCGTGTGGGCGCACCAGAACAGGTGGTCACCCTGCTGAGGGTTCACCTTGAAGCCGGTCCACCTGACTCCCACCCGCTGCTTACAAACAGCGTGACCACGGATGAGCTCTACAACCTCTGTCTCCCTTTCTGTATCTGTGACGTGGGAACAATGCCCGGGCCTACCTCATAGGTACTTAGAACCTTAGGCAATGGTGGTACGTTGGTGATAAACACTAGTCATTGCTATTGCTAGCCATGGGATGAAATACATGGAGCCTTCAGTGACACAGAAATGGCCAGAAATTACCATTTGTGGCCATAAGACTTGGAATGGGGGAGCATCTTTACCCAACCCACTGAGAAAGATAGTAGCTCCACTCTCATAGATGGGAAGAACTGAGGCCCAAAGTCACAGAGAAGGTTGGAAACAGAAGTTGGACCAGAATCCAGGTCTTGGGGTGTGCACTCAGCCCTCCTAAGTCACAGGAGTGTGTCATCCAAGCACCAAGGCAAGTGTCACCATCTGGCCTTAAGGACATCATTATGCTGCTGTGATGGCAGAGGCCTCGTGGGTGCTACCTGCTGGAGCCCCGGCCGCAGGCATCCAGGCTGCAGCCCTGCCTTTGAGCACCTCCTCCTCCCGCGGCAGGAGCACCCCTTGTGTACGGCACGCTGCCGCCATGTTGAGAACAGAGATGGAGCGCTCAATGCCCACTGTCTCCATTGCCTCTCCTCCCCTTCTTTCCGAGTGATTTTCCAGTCGGCACCAGCTACTCTGGTAAATTAACACCTTGATTTTGTGCAAGTGGATTCTTCACAGTCACCTGAAGACAGGGTCTCCTATAATGGACATCTGGATAGAGTCTGCTAGCAGGCAGTGGGCTTAGGTAGAGAAGCCCCGAGACTGCGACCTCAGCTATCACATGCAGGGACTTCAGCTGATGTATTATTTAGGATCACCTGCCTGCTAGAGTTTGATCTGGAAAGTTCGCCAAAGGTCCATGTGTTGAAGACTTGGTCCCAGGGTGTCTCTATTGGTAGGTGTTGGAACCTTTAGGAGGTGGGGCCTAGTGGAAGGAAGTTAGGTCATTAGGGGTGTGTCCTTGAAGAAACTGTTGGGACCCTGACCCTTCCTCTCTCCCTCTTCTTCCTGGCCACCATGAGGTGAGTCGATCTCCTCTAGTACACTCTCCCCACTGTGATATTTTGCCCCATAACAGGCCCAAAGTGACAGAGTGAAGCAATCATGGTCTGATACCTCTATAACCCATGAACAGAAATAAACCTTTCCTCCTTGAAGTTGATTAATCTCAGGTATTTTGTCACAGTGACAGAAGGCTAACACCACAGCCTCGTTTTATTGTCCTTCATTCAGGAGGATCTTAGAGAACTGGGTTTAATTGTTCCTTTAACATGACAATGTAAAAGATTCCTGCAAATACTCCATCCATTTGACTCTCACAACACCCTGTAAGGGAGAGAAACAGCCAGTTCAGCATTATCCCCATTTGACAGAGCAGGAAACCGAGGCCCTGACTTGCCAAGGGTCACTACGCTGTAGGTGACAGGTGGTCTCCACACCTAGATGTTCTAACCTACTGACCAGTGCCGTTATTTTGTCTGTCTGTCCACTGCTTCTTGTCATATGCACTGGGACATCCTCATTTCATAGGTCAGACTGTAATTTGGAAAAAGGAAACCAAGAAAAACATACCAAAAAGTGGTCACTGCCTACGGGCAGAAGCTACAGGGCTCTGCATATGTGCAAACAGGTGCGGGAAAGGAGAAGGCCAACCGCTTGCCTCAAGATGGGAGCCAAGTCCTGATCATACACACGATGCATGTTGGTTACTTGCAAATAAGTAAAAAATAGTCATGTACTTAGGAAAACAGATGTCTCAAGTTGTAGGAACTATGAATTCTTAGCTGGGATTTTAATTCAAGGCCCATTTACAGCTTCATCCACAGGATTCTATAGCTAGCAATCAAGCCCTAGGTGAGGTCCTGAAGAGTTTCCCGCATTCATCTACCTACCTGCGACAAAATAATGTAGATATAAAAGAAAAAGCCTGCAGGTGCCCAGAGACTCACAGCCGCTGGGTCCCAGGCCTCACAGTCAAGGAGACAGATGATCAGGGAGAAGGGTGTGGTTCCCTCCTGAACATTCCCCAGGGAATTGGGATCTCTGTCATGCTGGTCATTGTGGTACTCCTGACCCCAGGTCCTGCTGCCTTCCATAGGCCCCAACTGGGGTCTTTGCGCAGGATAGATCCTCTCATTCTTAGCTTCCCCCAGAAACCACCAAGCTAAAAGACTCTACAAGAAACCAAGCTAGACCAGCCTAGCAGAAACCAGACATCTGCACCCTGCCCTGCACCTCTCATGTGTCGAGCTCTCCACTTATTGTTCAGTGCCTCAGTTTCCTCTTCTGTAAAAGGGAAGAACAATCTCACCATGGAATTAAGTAATAAATCTATTAATGCACATGTAGCCCTTAGTTTAGAGCTTGGCATGTACTTAGCATGTAGTAAAGGTTTGTGTTGTTGTTGTTATACATCAGCCAACCACAATCTTGTTCATGGCCATGGAGAGAATGCTGGCCTGGGAGCACCTCTTTGGCTCCCTCAGCTGTCACACTCAGAGGGTCTGAGGAAGTCCCACTTTTCTCACCACTTTAGGAGGATAGTCACACTGTCCACCCACCAGGAATGGGTCACACAAGTGGAAATTAGATAAGAGGAAAGGAGCTAGGGGTGCGACTCCGTGACAGAGCACTCCCCTAGCATGCGCAAGACTCTGGGTTAGATCTCTAACACTGCAGGAGATAAAATTAAGTCAGAGGAAGAGAAGAGCAAGGGCAAGGTGGTCTGTTGGAAGAAGGAAATGTACCCTGTGGGGACGATGACCAAGTTTCATTAGAAGCCAAATGAAGTTATAAATGAAGCCGCTGAGGTTGTTCATTCCTGTCCTACTGTGTTTGGCCCTCATGCAGGCATGGCTTCTTGCTGGCCGAGAACTCAGAACTTGAAACTGGCACTTAACAAAGGGGTAGGGACAGGGCAGGATCTGGTTTTTCCCAGAGTGAACACGTGCAAGGTGGTCTTTTGCTAAACTGACAGAGAAAGCTGTATAGATGGCCCATGTGTAGCACTGTGTTTTGAAGTGTGTCTGTGTGTTGGAATGTCTTAATCTAACTAGGACTTGCATGACCTCACATAGTTATCATTTCTGTGGTGAGATCACTTTACAGCCACTCTCTTAGCATCTTTCAAGAATACAAACCATTAACTATAGCTACCATATTGTACAATAGATCTCCCAAACTCAGTCCTCCTCGCTGACTGAAATTTGATACTCTGACCCAAGTCTCCTTAATTCCCCAGCCCCAGGAAACCCCTTTGTACTCTTTACTTCTGGAAGATCAACCTTTGTAGATTCCACGGAAGAGTGAGATCATGCAGTATTGAATCTCCTGTGCCTGGCGTATATCCCTTAACACAAGCCACTCCCAGGGACATGTCCAAAGGAGATAAAATCAGTACGTCCAAGGGACATCTGCACTCCCATGTCCCTTGTAGTACTATTCACAATAGCTGAGAAATGGAAACAACCTAAGTGTCCATCACCAGATGAATGGATAAAGAAAATATGGCATGCAGATGTGACGGAATATAATTTAGCCATAAAAAAGGATGAGATTCCATTGTTGGAGATAACATGGATGAACCTGGAGGACATCGCATTTTCATTTTATAATTGACAAGATCCCTGAAGCCCTCCCTTAATAATGGGGTGTTTTCCTCTCATAGAATAGAGAATCAAGGCACCCCCAACCTGAGCTCTTGCTAATGTAAGCACACATACATTGGTGAGATCTCTGGGGTCAAGAATGTGGGGAAGGAGGAGAGTCACAAATAAGTGTGGCCAAACTTGGATGGCTTGGGGACCCAGGCTAATTTCCCAGCCCTTCCTGAAGCCCAGGCCCACTCTTCCCCACCACCTCTAGGATTTGGCTCACACTGTCCCCCTCTTGAGCATCCTTCCCTTCTGCATAGCCTACAGAAACCCTGGCTGTCCTCAAGGACCAGATTAAATGCCCCTTCCTTCTCCCACCCTCTCCCAACCTGGCAGAATTAATGTCATTTCCTCTGTGCCACCATCAGGCTTAGCCAATGTCTCTGAGAGCACACTCTGGAATATCAGGAGGTTATTTCCATGCCTGCACCCACCTTCCACAGTTGCCCAGAACTCCTAGTAGAGTAAAGCCAGTGAGCCAGGGTGAATCAGTGAAAGATGCAGCAGACCTGGGCCTGTGCAGTCTATAAAGCCAGCTCCAGGCACTCCACACCCCTGCTGTCCATCACATTAAACGACTCAGCTCTGCCCACCATCCAACAGCCCTGTGTGACCCTTCTGCACCTGGGCACTAGTGCTGGCTGGAACCTTGCCTTACACTGGGATTTCAGGTACCTCTGGGCGTCTGTACAGGTCCGTCATCTTCTCTGATCTTTGAAACTCATTCACTTTGTGTGGGGGCAGGGCTTACAGTAGAAAAGATGATAATCCCCAAGTCTCACACGCCATGATGCTGCATATAGATCCCTGATGAAAGTCCCCCAAATGCATCACTTCACCTCCCAGGCATTTGCAGTTGCTTCTCTGAAAGATTCTATGGAGTGGGGCCTGAACTTGGTATTACCAGCCCTCAGGCCTGGCAGCTGCCCCTGAATCCAAGCTTTGTTCTACTGTCATAACCATGGCCTGGAGGGGAAGGTGCCTGAGGCTGCTGCTTTCTGGGGAGTCTTTGGCATCTCAATGAGGGCTGTGTCCTAAATGTGAATTTTGTGTGAGGACATGCCCTTGTGCCCATCCTACCCCTCTCACGTCTGTGGCAGAGTGGAGGACACTTACATTGCAGGGCCTTGGACTTTAATGAGGCACTGATTCAATGGCAATATCTGGGAGTACGGTGATGCACCATCCTGCTTAGCCTGGGATGATCCAGGTTTAGCACTGAAAGTACCATAATCAAAAAAATCCCTCTGTCCTGGGCAAATCTAGTCAACTTGACTGGGAACGAATTCTCCAAGTTTTCTCCAAGTTCTCACCCCAATCCTGATGAATCAAAAACCCTAGGGGTAGGGTCTAGCAACCTGTTGTAATGAACCATCCAGATAATTCCATTGCAATGCATGCCCAAGAGAACCATAGCCTCCCCCAGGATGGGGAGACAGGCTTACTGCCTAATCGCATGGGTGGCAATTAAAGGGCAGAGCCAGAAGCAGGGCCCTGACTCCACTGTGCAGTCCTTAGGCTTACAGCAGAGTTCCCAAGCAGGAATCAGAGAGCCTGTGAATGTGGATCAGTAATTAAGGTACTGAAATGACCCTATCAGCGGCCATAGTCCAGGGCCACTGGTCATTGCCATGGAGGTCAGAGAAGATGAGGACTGCTAGCTTCCAAGAGGGTAGGATCCCTCTGAACCTTGATGCATTTGGATAAGTAGAAAATAGAGGCATTTCAAATAAAGAAGAAAGAAATTATGACATTTGCTGGTAAATGGATGGAACTGGAGACTATCATGCTAAGTGAAATAAGTCAATCGAGAAACCAAAGGCCAAATGTTCTCTCTAATAAGTGGATGCTAACACACAATGGGGGAGGTAGGAAGAATAAAAGTACTAAGGATTAGACAAAGGGGAATGAAGGGTAGGGGGAAAGGATGGAAATAGGAAAGACAGTAGAATGAATTGGGCATAACTTTTCTATGTTCATATATGAATACATGACCAGTGAAATTCCACATCACATACAAGCACACAAATGGGAAGTTATGCTCTATGTATGTATTATATGTCAAACTGCATTCTACTGTCATGTAGAATAAAAATAAAAAGAACAATATAAAAATTTTTTAAAAATACATTCTACTGTCACATGTATCTAAAAAGAACAAGTTTTTTTTAAAAAAAAGAATATACCTGAGAAAATATCTCATGAAATAAAAAGAAAGAAAGTAGATACATTTCAGACTCAGGGCAGTGTGAACAAAACCTCAGAGTGAAGACACAGCGTGGCGTCAAGAAGGCCAAAGGAGAGAGCAGCAGCCGGGTATCTGGAGGAGCAGTTACCTCCTGTCTGTGCCCAGGCTTGGAGCAACCAATGTCCATTACCATTCTGGGTGGGTGTCTCTTTCGCCTGCCCCCACTGTCTAGCTTTTACCTACTAGGGACACTTCCTCCCATTGGTTCAGGAAGTCCAAGTCCCAGTTCCTATGAACAGAAATCAAATCCACTTAGGAAGGCAATCTGCCTCCCAGAAATCAGAAGGGAGAAAATGGCTCAGGTGGATTATCCAAAGCCCTGCTTTTCATTCACTGGCAGAGGAGATAAGACCACTTGGGGGGCTGTGTTTGCTTTCTCCCCTCCAGGAGCTGCTATAGCCATTACCCTGTTCCCCATGAATTATCCTCTGGCCAAAGGAAAACCGGGGAGCCCCTTAGGACAGCTGGGAGGGTGGGCTGGGGATGGTTGCCCGCTCACCTGCTCCAGCCTGCCCCCTTTCACTGAAGGCAGTCCAGTGCCTGGGCCCTTCACTCCCCTCCCAGGGAGCTAAGCATTCCCAAGCCTCCCTTTTTTACAGCCCACAAATGTTCTTTGGGGTTGGGCCTTTAGGATGCTTCTCTAGCGTTCTCACTGGATAATATCTACCCCAGGTCTCCACTTCCCCGGCTCTCTCACAGGATCCCTCACCCACCACAGGCTTCCACCAGTGTTGCTCTAGCCCTTGCTCGTCCTCACTTGGCTGGGACCTCTTGGAGGCATGTGCCACTTTGGATGCCTCTCTTCTCTGGCTTCTGGGGCCCCATGTTCTCCTCTCACCATTGCTCATAAGCTTCCTCCTGACTCCTCCCTCCTTTTTTTGTTCCTTTCATGGAAGTTGGGGCTCTCGGGAGCCCCACCCTGCTTCTTGCTTGCCCAGACTGCCCACCCAGGGGACCTCCCTCTGTGCAGCAGGAGTCTGTTTCCTGCTCACCCTTCAGACCTCCACCTCTTCCTTGGACTTGAGTGCCAAATTCTTAACAGTTCTCCCTGTGCCCAGGAGGCCCCGCTCCTTTTCTTCCTCTACAAGGAATTCTTTATGAAATGTGTGTCTCATCTTGGGACTGCCCAGCCAAACACTTCCTGGGGTTTAGCTGCCTCTTTTTTTTTTTTTTTTTTTTTTGGTACCAGGGATTGAACTCAGGGACTCAGGGCTCTCAACCACTGAGCCACATCCCCGGCCCTATTTTGTGTTTTATTTAGAGACAGGATCTCACTGAGTTGCCTAGGGCCTCAATGTTGCTGAGGCTGGCTTTGAACTCATGATCCTCCTGCCTCAGCTGCTGGGATTATAAATGTGTGCCACTGTGCCCGGCTTCAGCAGCCTCTTTAAGACATGGATCTGAGTCCTTGAGCTTGTCAAATAGGCTGCTCTTGATCTGACCCCTCCTAAGTGCATACCTTCAGCCCTCAGCCCTCCATTCTTACCTCACACCAGTGGTCTCCCAAGTGGGTGCAGACAGGTCCCTGGGCATAGAGAAACTTACTAGAATCCCTATTCCTAGTTATTTTGACCTTTAAAATAGGCAAAATTACTCCATGAGTGGCAGTACCCACAAAAAGGGCAAAATTAAGTTTTGATGAATATTCACTATGTTGATTGACAATAGTCTGTGAACAAATGTATAAATAAAAACATATTTATATGAACTGTTCTCAAAGCATTTTAATGATGGAGAGAAGTACACTCAAAGAGCTTGATGACTACTGCCCAGCATCATCCTCTGGTCTTACTGCCCCAACTGCAGTGTCCCCAGTATACCATGGCCTCCTCTACCACAGCCAGGTGAAGTCAGCTGTAGGTAATAGCAAATCCAAACATGCAGCTTAAAGAAGCTACAAGTTTGTGGATCTCTCACGTAAACTAAGTCAGGAGGTGAGCAGCCCAGGGATGGTATGTCAGTTCCAAAATCATCTGAGACCCAGGTTCTTTGAGCCTATTGCTCTGTCCTTTTCAATCACTGGTTTCCAGTACAAGGCCCAAAATAGCTGCTTTAGCCCCAGCCATATATCAGCATTCCAACCAACCAGAGGACAGGGTGAAGAGAGACATGCCCCCTCTACTTTATCCTTCCAATTATTTGAAATAAAGAATGATGTTTATAGAAGGTGCCGTGGTGCACACCTATAATCCCAGCACTTAGGGAGGCTGAGACAGGAGAATCGCAAGTTCAAAGCCAGCCCCAGCAACGGCGAGGCGCTAAGCAACTCAGTGAGACTCTGTCTCTACATAAAACACAAAATAGGGCTGAGGATGTGACTCAGTGGTCGAGTGCCCCTGAGTTCAATCTCCAGTACCAAAAAAAAAAAAGAATGATGTTTATGAATGATAGAAGGATCATTCCACCAAAATGGTATCACAACTCCAAATCTGTGTGCACTCCATAAAATAGCTGCAAAATAGATGAAGTGGAAATTAACAGAATTAAAGGAGGGATAGACAAATGCACAGTGATAGTGAGTGTGTGTCATGTACCTTTTCCAACAACCAATAGAACAAGCGAATGCAAGATCAGCACAGATAGAAGACAAAAAAGGGCGGTGACTAATTTGGCCTATGAGGAACCATAAGAAACCTGCACTTCACAGTGAGAATTCTGCACCTTTGAAGTGCATAGGAAACATATGCCCCCAAAAAGGAGACTTTTAAGAAGTTACATACAACTCTTCTGCTTAATAGCATTTGCCTACCAGCATTTAATCCTGTCTACATTTAGAAGAAAGGGAGGCTGGGAAATGTCATCTCCAGGTGACCAAATACCCAACTAAAACTGAGAGGTTCTGTTCCTCAAGAAGAGAACAAATGTGAGGGACCCCAACAGTCTCTGGATCTTCCTTCCTCCCTTCCCCTGCATGCTCTGGTCCTGAGAGTACTACCCCAAGGCAGAGGCTCCTGATTCTGTTATACTGCACAGAGAAGTTAAGTAATTTGCCCAGAGTCACATAGCTAGTAAATGGCAAGGCTGGCACCTGGCTCCAAGTTCCTTGGGGATTCTGCCACCCAGCCCAAGGTCCCACAGATGGTAGATGAGTCACGGGGGATAGCCATGTGACTTTAGAGAAGTCATTTTACAATATCTATCTTAACTCATATTTGTTAATTTCCACATACCTTCTGCAAAAGGTGGAATTGAGCCCAGATGTTTCCCCTGACCAGGATATTTTGTGGTTCTCCCTTCTCTACCACTAAGGTCTGAAATTTTGCCATTAGAAATGTGTTTTTTTGGTTAAGTGCCATCTTTCACCTGAAGTCCTTTTTATTTTTATATTTTATTCTTATGAATGTTCCCAGCAGCTTTGTTTATTTTGACTTATTTTTTTCCAAATATGAAGTCCTTTTTTGTTTTTGTTTCTTATTTGTTTGTTTTGTTTTGCTACCAGGGAATGAGCCCAGGTGTGCTACCCACCAAGCCTCATCCCCAGCCCCTTTTATTTTTTATTTTGAGGCAGGGTCTCACTAAGTTGCTTAGGGCCTCACTAAGTTGCTGAGGCTGGTTTTGAACTCACGATCCTCCTGCCTCAGCCTCCCAAGTCTCTAGGATTATAGGTGTGCACCAGCATGCCTGGCCTATCTGAAATTCTTTTAAAAAATGCAACCTTCCTTACCTGGGTCCTGACCCATGACGTGGAGTGAGTTTTTCAGGTTCCTTTTCTGTGGGTCTAGAGAAATATCTGTGGTGAGTCCAGTGGGCCCTAGCTGGGAGGGTCATGGGGTAGGGGACAGGTAAATATGTGCCCTGTGATTGTGATGAGATGGGAGAAAAGTAAGAATAACACTAAGACTGTGCAAAGTTTATAGAGGCCTTTAGGTTAGACCTGTGATCATAAGGGAAAACCAAGATCCAGAGGTCTAGAAAATTCCACCCAGATTGACCTCCATTAGGTGTCCAGTAGCTTCTGTGTCTCCCTGATTTTTGCTCCATGTTGCACACCCACAGCCTTAAACTCTCCCGGTCACACACGAGACCTTGTCAGGCAGCTCTGGTTCTGGGAGGATGAGGAAGGTTCCTGTGTCCTCCCAGGGCCCAGCATGTGTGTGTCCTTTGCAGGCCCAGCAACCATGGCCCATTACAAGTCCGAACAGGAAGACTGGCTGATCGTCTACCTGAAGTATTTGCTCTTCTTGTTCAACTTCTTCTTCTGGGTAAGTGAACTCTGCACACACATCCCCTTCCCAGGTGCCAAACGAGTCAAGCCACCTTGATTTTTTGTGGGTCACCACTCCAAGGTTGATTTCTTCCAAATGAAAGGCCCCCCAGGTGCAAGTTCTGCTGACTTTAAAGCAAGCATATATGCTTTCCACTGAAGGGGATGAAAAGAATCCCTCTCCGGGCTGGCGTGGAGTTGCTCACATGGCATCTGACTAGAGAGAAGTGTAACAATGCACTTTATATGCCAGTCCCCACCCCCTGCAGAGGTCAGGTTCTTTCTTCCCTGTCACTTGTACGATGCCCTGTGGGAAACGCAACTGCCTGAAATAATGACTTGTTTCCACTGAAGCCCCTCTGCCTGCCGTGATTCACATGGTTCTCTAGACCCCGGGCAAAGATACAGACGCCATGGGGACCAGGCCTGCCTCTGGCTGAGACAGGAATGATCTCTGTAGCGACTCCCCCAAGAAACCTGCCTGGTTGAGACTTTCCAGAACAGTGTAAACGCTATCCACTAGGCACCATTATCTGGTTACTTGGGAGCATAATGCCATCCGTCACCCCAAAATTCCCTGAGTCTGGAATGTATTTTGTATTCCAGCTTACTAATTCTGGAAAGGTAGGAGACACTAAAGAGAGCAGGCTTTGCCATCAGCCACACCTGGGCTCTGCCATCTACTAATGGTGTGGCCTTGGCCACTTAGGTTTGAGGTGTCTGTTTCCCTAGCTACAAATTGGGGGTCGTTTCTAGACTCTTGAGGTTGCATTCAACAAATGCAATATTTTGAATATGGATGCATATACCTGAAAATACTTGCAAAGCAACAAGCTACTTATGACAAGGCAAAGCTGTATTTTTTTTTTTTTTTTTTTTTTTTTTTTTTTGGTCCTGGGGATTGAACCCAAGATTGCTTAACCACTGAGCCACATCACCAGTCCATTTTTATATTTTAGAGACAGAGTCTTGCTGAGTTGCTTAGGGCCTCACTAAGTTGCTGAGGCTGACTTTGAACTCAGGATCCTCCTGCCCCAGCCTCCCAAGCCTCTGGGGTTACAGACATGCCTTTCTGCACCTGGGCAAAGCTAGGTTTCTTGCCACCCGAGGAAGAGAGCTCTCCCTTGACAGACTCATAGGAACATCTCAGAAATGCAAACGCAAGGTGGACCATGTCTTAGCTTTAAGGCCCTTTCCTTCAGGAGCTTGATTATGATAGGGAAGGGTCATGACAGAGTAGTCTAGGATGGGTGGACACAGACAGACAAGGGTCTTAAGGAGTCTTGGAGAACAGTCATTTGATGCTATCTATTCAAAAGCTGAACAATATAATGTTTATTTAAATGTGTTTTGCAAAGTTCCTGAAATGAACAATAAAATTATCTGCAGCTTTTGTCTTCCCGGGCAGGACTTTCCTGGAATAGTGAGGGTGTGGTGACGAAGATGGTAGGATAATAAAGCTGTGTAATCAGGGACTGCAAACCATGTTGGTATCCATGGTTTCAATCCTTAAAGGTAAATCCAATGGGGCATTTAAGATTCCTACAGAGCCAGGCGCAGTGGCGCAAGCCTGTAATCCCAGCACTTAGGGAGGCTGAGACAGGAGAATCGTGAGTTCAAAGCCAGCCTCAGCAACAGCGAGGCGCTAAGCAACTCAGTGAGACCCTGTCTCTACATAAAACACAAAATAGGGCTGGGGGTGTGGCTCAGTGGTCGACAGGGTGGGCTTTTCTTTTTAAGAATGTTTTTCCTAGGGCTGGAGTTGTGGTTCAGTGGTAGAGCACTTGCCTAGCATTTGATTCTCAGCACTACATATAAATAAACGAATAAAAAATAAAGGTCCATCAACAACTAAAAAAATTTTTTTAAAAAATAATGTTTTTCCTAATCTTCTAAGCCCACTACAGATAATCTCTAAAAAATTGAAAAGAATAAGAAAAAAAATTCACCCCATGTCTCCCTATGTTGGTTTCCTAGAGCTGCTGTAAGCAAGTACCACAAATGGGGTAGCATTAAAGAGCAGAAATATTTTTTTCTCACAATGCTGGAGAGTAGAAGTCCAAAATCAAGGTGTTGGCAAGGCCATGCGCCCTCTGACACTCTGGGTAGACTCTTCCTTGCTTCCAGAAGCAGCTGGAAATCCTTGGCATCCTTGGCATCACAGCTGCTGCTCTCCAGTTGCACCTCTATCCCCATTGCTGGCAGGCACATACCAGTCTTCATGTGACATTTCCCTCTTCTCATTAGGACATGGGGCATATTGGATTCAGGTCACCCTAATGACCTCATCTTGATGCCATTGCATCTGCCAAGACCCTATTTCCAAATAAGGTCACTTTCACAGGTACCAGGCAGTGAGAATTCCAGCGTATCTTTGGGGATGGGGCGCAATTCAGTCCATGCTACTTGCCATCCCAGAAGCAACCACTGTTACACTTCCTCCTGACTTTGCATTGATCAAGTCAAGAGATGGTGGTGACTCTGGAAGTGATGGTGAGAATAGAAATATTTGTAGAGAGTTAAGGAGTTGGAGAGGTAAAACTGAGAAGATTGGGCCATTACCAGATGGGCAGAGAGGGAAGAGGGCTCTGGGACATGTAGCTCCTCAGCGGATGGTGGGACTCATCATTTGTGCAGGGGACCAGAAAAAGAAGCAGTTTGGGGTGGGTGGTAGCGTCAGACTTCGACACGTGGGTTTGTGTTTCCGGGAGACATCTAGGTGGAGACGCCCAGTGGGAAGTTAGCTCATGGCTCAGGAACCAGCCAGGCCAGTGCTGCAGACTTAGGGATCATCCCCACCTGGAGGGCAACTGCAGCCCAAAGATGGGTGACAACAGAGTGGACAGGGAGACTGGGAAGAGAAGAGAAGGAGAAATGAGGGCTGGGCAATCTCCAGGGGCCAGGGCTGAGTCTGGGTGGCCTGAACTGAGGGAGTTACTGAGGTGCGGGGCTGTTAGTCCTGAAACTAAGAAAGCTCCAGGCAAATTGGGATGTGCAGTTACCTTTGAGCAGTCAGAGGAAGAGGCTCCACCATGGAGGCTGCAGAGAAGTAGCCTGAGAGAAGGTCGTGAAGCCAGGAGAAACTTAGATCATAGAAGCTGGAGATTGAGCAAAGCCAACAGTGTGGAAGGTTCAGGAAACATGGAGCATCTACAGGCTTGGGAAAGGCCAGGGGGCTTAGCAACAGAGAGTGGCAAGTGTGAGAACTGCGGAGAGTCAGGGTGGAAGAAGTGGACTCCGTGGAGAGGCTGCCCACGGACACACGAAGAGGAGTGGCGGGCAGTGGCCCAGATGCTCAGGGGGTTGCTGGTCCTTTAGTACCTAGGGCTATTATGGGATGCTTAGCCCAAAATATTTGCGGAAGGGCTGGGGCCTTGTGCATCCTGCCTGTGCTGAGGTCCCAGAGGAAGCAGTGGGCAGCAGACATGGTGACAACTCCCAGGGACCCCACCAAGCCAGAGTGGACTCGGAGTCCATCTGTGTTTGCGTTACTTTGGGGGTGGTAAAGAAAAAGACGTGGGAGGCAACACAGGCAGATGGGCAGCAAGTATGTCACCAGAGCAGCTACCAATGAGGGGAGCCACCCCCACACAGCTTTCCCAGTTTTGAGTTAAAAATAGCCCTGCCTGGGGGCCTGGCTGGCCATGGACCAGCTTCCCAAGGGCCCCATCAGCTGAGCCTCACTCCTCTTGTGGGGGTGGTGATCTTTAGAAAGTTCTGGCCTCGTCTCCAGTGCACGGCTCCCCTGGACCTGCTGCATAGTCCTCGGAAGTAGATAGGGGCAGACTTGTTCCATCTCCTGTCTTGCTGCCTCCAGGTAGAGCACAACTTTACAGTGCACAGGTCCCCAAGAATTTACCAGAATCCACCTTCTCCCTCCTGGCGGGAGGGCATTATCTAGGGAGGAAAATGGTACCCAGGTATTCTAATACCACATGGTATTCTAATACCACATCAGTAATAATCGTGACCATTTAAAAATTCATTCTCCCATCCCAAGATAAGTTCCCTCCCACACAGATGTACCCCAAAGCCCAATCACTGTCACCCAACCTTGTGTCCCCAGTTATAGAACAAACAGCAGTGTCTGTGTACACATTAGTGGGTGCTCCCCTGCCCCAGCCATAGTCCCCACTTTTTCTGCTCCTCCAGGAGAATCAAGATGCACAGCAATAGCGGTGATCCTTCGACATCCACCAGCCTGTTGTTCACCTTTGACGCCCTCCCTTCACCACCATGACCCAAATACAAAGTGTGAGCCTAGAGCAGAAGCCAGCTGCCCAAGCTAGGAGTGGCACGAGAATGCAAGTTCCTTTTTCCCCTAGAACAGTTGTTCCCAGTCTCTATCTCCTTGCTATACGCTATCAAAACCAGCACAGAGAAGAGAAGCAGCCCAGAGCTCCCTTGTGGTCATGACGCCCAGCATTTGCAAGTCACTATAAGATACTTTGCACAGGTTATCCCATGTGACCTTGAACTAGACTCTGGTGGTGGTTGTCACTATTATCCTCATATTATAGGTGACGAGTAGGGCTCAGCAAGTCCAGAATCTCACCCAAGGCCTTACATGGGTAATAATCAAAGCTAATATGGTACCTAGGTATTCTAATACCAGGTCAGTAATAATCATGACCACTTAAAAATTCCTTCCACAATTGGTATTAAGTACCTACTGAGTGGGAAGCGCAGTTCTAAGTTCACATCACTGAAGAAAGTTCTCAGCTGTCCTGGAGCTTACGGTCATGGGCTTCCTCTGTGCTTGCCTTTCTACCTGCATTACCTTATTCAAAACTCCCAGTGCCCCTTTGAGACTATGGACAGCTCTATTAGAGTCCCACTTTACAGAGCGTCAAGCAATTTTTCCAAAGTCCCAGAGCTGGAGTCTGCTGTCCCTGGCCCCAAACCTGTGTGCTGAGCCAATATGCGCTGTGGCGTCCCAGCCGTGAGTCCTGCACTGCCCCACAGAGCAAGGCAGCAGAGCATGTTGAGAAGACCTAGACTCTAGTGTGGGACCAAATCCAGATTCCGTTATTTATTTGCCGCAGGAGGGATGTTCAGTGTAAAGAACTGGATTGAGTCTCCTCCAAATTCATATGCTAAAACCCTAATACCAGATGTGACCATATTTAGAAATGAGGCTTTTAGGAGGTCATAATGGGAGGGTCTTAATCCAACAGGGATGATGGTCTTATAAGGAACAGATCTCCAAATGCAAGCACTAGGTGAAGACCATGTGAGGACAGGGCAAGAAGTCACTGCCATCAAGCCAGGAAGGGAGCCCGCACCAGGAACTGAATCAGTAAGACCTTGATCTTAGACTTCCAGCCTTCAGAACTGTGACATCCATTTCTGTTGTCTAACCCACTCAGCCTTGGCATTTTGTTAGGACAGTCCAGGCAGACAGACTGAGACAGTAGGCAAACAACTTAATCTCACTGGGCCTCACTTTTTTCATACATGAAATAAGAAAGCCAATACTTGTAAGAACCAGAGTTTCAAATTCAGAAAAACATTAAGCACATACTCAGTGCTTAGCTGCTATGCTATTCTGATTAGACACCTTGTCTCTTCAACAGCCTTCTCCATCCATAGCACTGGCTTTAAGACTTCCATCATCAAGAAACACATGGAAGTTTAAGAAATGCTAATTCAAAGCATCGTTCACAGAACTAAATTTCCCCTTACAATGTGTGAAGGACTCTGACATTTTCTCTGGTCTTTTTATGATTAATATTAAGTGCAGGTTACAACCCCCTACATTTATTTCATAACCCTAATGGGTCACATTCCAAAGTTCAAAAAGCCCAGAGCAGTACCCCCTCCATTCAACCTGGTCAGGACTCAGATGATAACTCTTCCTATCACCCCATCCCTGAGGCCCCTTCAGATATAGTTCAAGATCAGGAACCAAAAATGTCACCGCTTTTCTGCCTGCTTCATGACCGTAGAAAGCCAATGTGCCCAAGCTTTCCTACATGGCTGCTTGGGAAATGATTTTCTTCCCCTCCTTTTTCCTACACAGCTCCTGTCACCTCTGCAATGTTGTTCTCTAATTTATTATTTTAATTAGCTGCTTGGCTGTGTTAATAATCAAAACTTTCCCAGCCTCCCAGGAGCTCTGCCAGGCTACAGGGAGAGACTGGGAGGCTGCCTCTGCTCAGTCCTGCCCTGAGCACTGGCTGAGCTTGGCACTGTCCATGAGAATCCCCAGGGCCCCTTAAGGGAGATGTGGAGCCAAGACGGGTGGCCGAAAAGATGGAGGACTCGAATCCTGGCCAGAGCAGTGGGAGGGGCTTGAGAGCATCACCTCCGGATGCAGGGAGAGCCCAAGAGGGAAGAGCCTCGGCTCACCTGGAAGCTGAGGCTGGAAAGCCCTTCACATCCTGTGTCATCCTCCATTGAACATGGCCTCAGGGGTCAGCTGAGGTGGGTGTATGTTTGTTCTGTGCAGGGCTGTGGCAGTATGCCTGTCCAGATGAAGCTCGTGCTAATAGTCCTGGAGCACAGGACACATGCCCGGCTGTCCCCCCACCCTAATGCCAATGGCCAACTTCCTGTGTGCAGCTGTATATGGTCAGTGGCTCAGTTGATAAAATGAGCACAGACAGGACATCAAGATTCTTAGATTGTTGCCCCATTCTCCCACTGGCTAGCTATTGTGACCTTGGAGATGTCTCTGGGCCTTAGCTTCTCCATCTAGAATATAAAAGGGATGGGACTCAGTCATTTTCCTCCCTCCCTCCCTTCTTTTCTTCCTTCCCTCTCTGTGGAGTCATGGACATCTCCCACATGGGGCCTCTCCTGGGGATACTAAGATGAATGAGGCTTAATCAAGAGGCTAAAAGGGGAAACACAAAAGGTAGCAAATAAAAGAAATAGACTGTGATGCATGTAACTATAGAGACAAGTACAAGACATGGAGTTAGCATGGAGGACAGGAGAATTTGCTGGATGTGGGGGAGGGGCAGCTCCAAGCAATGTTTCTCCTGAGTTCTGAGCTGCGTCCTAAAAGATGCACAGGTGACCTTTCACTCCCTCCCAGCTCTCTCCCTCAGCATGTCCCATGAAATTTTACACTTGTTTTAAGAGTAGAGGAGATTAGGAAAGTGAGCAGGAGGAAGAAGTATTCTGAGTTATTTTATCAAAGGCTCTTTCAAACCAAAGAGCCCTGAAAAGAAGGCCTCCCCATAGCATGACACCCATAAAGATTTGCTCACACAGAACAGATGCAAAGCAACAGATGCATGGGATGGAGCCGGGGAGATGTTTCCCTGGCACTCAGAGAAGAGATGCTCATTAACAGGGTGAATAGCAGCACCTGATGCCAGCTATCTCATGTCCTCCTGGAAAGCATAGGGGCTCAGGTATGGAATTAGGGTGCCATCGACCCCAAATGTATGCATTAGCCACAGGGATATGCTGTCACAGCTACAACCTGGGGTTCAACTATCTCTGCAGATTTGGGAATGGGGAGTCATTCTTTAAAAGCAATCCTGGGTGGAGGTAGGAATGAACCAGGCTAACACTCAGCCTCCTAGTCCTCTCTCCGAGCCCCTAGGTTATGTCACCCCCCAAAATTGACCCATTCACTTTTTCCTTCACAACAGAATCAGCCTGGGTGATTTCTGCACCAGTGTGGAGCCAGGGTTCCTCTACCCAGTCACCTAGTAAGTGACAGTGTCAACCCAGTAAGTGCCATGAGGGCAGGGGGAGGGGCAGGCTTGAGCCCCACTATAGCACCAGAGTCTGCATTGCCATAGTCAGCGCATGATGGATGCTGGCTGATAGAGAAAGAGAATAATGAAATTTGGCATTAAGATCTCTTGGGTAGGGCTGGGGCTGTAGCTCAGTGGTAGAGCGCTTGCCTAGCATGCATGAAGCACTGGGTTCGATCCTCAGCACCACATATAAATAATAAATGAATAAAATAAAGATCCATCAACAACTAAAAAAAAATTTTTTAAAAAGACCTCTTGGGCGCCAGCTCAGGCCTTTCCAAGGGGCTTCCTAATGACCTGGAGAAAAGATCATTCCCTTCTAGGATGCACTGCCCCTCTAAAAATAAAAATGTCTGTAAAATAAAGACAAGAAATGCTCCCTCTTACCCCTCAACACCAGGAATTCAGCAGACAGGCAAGTGTGGGGAGCAAATGTTATTTCCAAAGCCTTCCACCCAAGTCCAATCCACGCAGGCCTGCTGTGGGGGCTCCTGCACACCAGGCCATGTGGGTCCAAGGCCTCGGAGGAGAGTGAGGTGTGCTGGGAAGGAGTGATCAAAGGGCCTCAGGAGTGCAGAAGGGACCTCACCTGTCCAGAGAGCTGAGCAGGTGTCACACTTAAAAGGGCCCAGAAAGGTGTATAGAAATTCAGCAGAAGGGGGAAAAAAGGGCAAAGAGAACAATGTAAGAACAGTGGGGAGGAATAAAAGATGAAAAACCTGAGGCCCAGCGAGGCTGAGTAAGTTTGTCCAGACTCACACAGTCAGCAAACTGAGGAACTTGACCTCAAACACCAACCCTTGGCCAAGTTCACCCTCTCCAACTCTCTGTTGACATGGCCTTTGTTAATGGGCATCTACAATATGTTCAAGGAAAGCAACTGTGTAGGTCATCGCGATTAAAGTGCAGGAATGGAGAAAGGGAAGTAGCAGCAGATAGAGCCAAAAATCAAGTCAGGGCAGACCTTCAGGAGCCAAAGAGTTTGGGCTGGGTGCTCTGGGTGTTGGGAGCCAGTGGGGATTTCTCAGCAGTGGCACCATGGCAGCTCAGTACACGGGCCTCAGCATGGAGTGGAGCAGGAGCTGGGGGCTGACACCAGGGTGGGGAGCCATGCTGGGCAATGTGATGAGGAGAAGGAGGCCAGTGTGAGAGCAGATGGGGATCCCGTGTGGCTGTCACTGAGGATGGAAGAGAGATTGATGACCCTGCAATGTCTGGTCTGGGGTGGGTAGTTGATAGCGCCATTAGTGAGATAGCCCAGGGAAGGACCTTAGGTGACGTGTGGTCCTCATGAGTGAACCTTTCTATCCAGCCCCAAACCTTTTGAGACCAGCGTGGTGCTTGGCACAGAGTAGGCGGCCAGCCAACAGATGAACTGCACTTGTCACCCTGTCATTTCCTGCCACCACCATCATGGGCTGCTGGTACTAAAGGCAGAGAACCCTCCTGCCCAGGGATCCTCCCTGACTGGGAGTCCCACGGTCCTTCCCCCAGCACAGAAACCCTGCAGTCACCCAACAATGAAAAATCCTGCAATTGCTTTTGTATCCTTCAGGTCTGCCACCTTAGTTCTGAGAGTCCCAGGCATGTGTGGCTAATCCCTGGCCCCATGGTGACATGGGAACATTTTGGCAATATTTCTTTTCTATGAACAGGCAGTTTCCAAAATGACACAGCATGGGCAACCTGCTCTGCCCTTTGTGGCTTGCTGCTGTGTCCTTGTGGTCCAGCTTCACCCTCTGCAGGATTTTTTTTTCTTCTTGGTGCTGAAAATTGAACCCAGAGGTGCTCTACGACTGAGCTACATCCCTGGCCCTTTTTATTTTATTTTAAGATAGGGTCTCGCTAAATTGCCCAGGCTACCATCTTCCTGCCTCAGCCTCCTGAGTAGCTGGGATTACAGGTGTGTGCCACCACGCCCAGCACTGCAGATTTTCTGGCTCTTAGCCATAGGCCATGGCTTTGGAAAAATGCAGTTAATATTCCACAGAAAACCAGCCCAGTTTCCATGTGGAACCAAACACCGTTGAATCAACTCTATGCAAATGGCTGTTAAAACTGTTCACTGGGGTCAGAGCTCCCCGCCCAGCGGTCTTCCTCTTGCTGCTCTTTCTGCTGACTTAGGCAGTTTCCAGATGGCCTGAGTGACAGCCGTGAGCCACTGGTCCAGGAGGATCTTGTCGGAGGCGTATTGGCAGAAGGTTGTCCCCTAGTACTAACAGGGACACTTTGCCCACATGGAAGGAACCTCAGAGATAATCTTTATCCAGTGCCCCAATTTACAGATGAAGAAACAAGTTTAGACAGGTCACTCATGACATGGTTAGTGGGGCCACAGCAAAAGTGGATGCAGGCCTGCTGCCTTGTATCCTCTGTGACACCCTCTGGGGACCCATTCCAACATTTAGCAGTTTTACTTCTCCTGTCCAGGGGAAAGGTGGTTTTCTGGAGAGTTGGCGAAGTCCCAAGCAGGAGATCCCCCAAAGGACTGAAACCTTTCTACTCCCTATGGCTAATCACACATCGTTTTCCTTTCAGAAGCTACTAGATGAAAAACTCCAAGGAGGGGTGGAGAGTCCACTGATTCAGACTCATGTCCTGATTTCCTCTGAACAGCAGAATTACATGCTGTTTTCTAGGTCTTGATCAAGATAGCATGTCCCTCCAGATGCCTCCCAGACTCTGCTCCGTGGCTGGGGACCCAGCTGTTACTTGCTAGACCTGGGGGCTCAGCCTGCTTTGCAAATTCTCAAGTGCTCTGGCAGAGGGCAGCACTCCACAAGAGAACCAGCCGTGCTCCTCTCCTGGGCTGCGTTTCTCCTGGCCCCTACTCCTTCTCCTAGGAGCCATGGTTTGGTTTTGTTGATGGTAAATCCTGCTCCTCATTATCCCACATGATACCCAAAGATGGAGGGAAAGGATAGCGTTCAAGTCCTGAATAAATGCCAGTAGCATTCCAGGCAAATGCTTCCAGCCCAGGGGTCCAGAGCGGCAAGACACCTCTGGGGCTGACATGTCCAGGGAGCCTGGCGTGTTCTTTAATATCCAGCACAGCGCCACCTTCTGGGGAGAAATGGATGGGACACTTGGGTCCCCTAGTCATTGTAAAAACTGGGCAGCGGTTCTTAATGAGACTACTGAAAACTTTATAAAATATTCATGCCTTGGTCCCCCTCTTGGAGATACTGATTGTCTTGGGTTGTGGCCTTGGTTTATCACAGCTCTCCAGGTGATTGTGCAGCCAGGAATTAGGAGGACATATAGGTAGAGACCATCTAGGCCAGGGTTCATTATGTGGTGCAAGAATAGACTACAGGCATGAATCTGAGAATTATTTTATGTAAATGATCATTTCTCTAGACAAAGGATCCACAGATTCTCAATGAGCTCCATGTTCCCCACTACATTAATTGTCCCCAGGCCAGTCCAAGTATAACCTTTTGGTGGTCCCTGATTCAGATGCTCAGCCCACACTCTGGTTTGGAAGAGATGGGGTTAACTAGACTAATGAAAAATGAATAGGGTGCATATTTCTATAAAGGGACTATACCCATTAAAAGCCAAGTTTCTCATCTTTTTTTGCTAGAGTTAGATCAACTCAGCATGGTCACGTTGACTATCTCATGCTGTTCAGAATCTCTTCCTGGCACTATTATATGCCTTTGATTAATAAAAAATGAGAAATGAATTATTACTTAATTAATGCACTATGTTTGGTAGGCAAAAGCCCTCAAAACATAACATCTTTGGGAAAAAGTAATCAAAGGGGTCCTTAGTGGTTATAGATTGGGAACCACTGATTTAATTAATATATCTCCCTTATTTGAGAGATGAAGAAACTGAGGGCCAGAGAAGTTAAGGATCTCTCTTTAGGTCACCTAGCAAGTTATACAAAGTTGAGAGCCTCACCCAAGCCTTCCAGGAATGCTCTAGGGTCTAAAGGCATTATGTGTGGGATATTTTGGTCATAGAGGTTAACCAATGGAAGTTTCCATTGGTCAGTCTCATCCATTGTTCAATTTCATTGACCCAGACTCAGGAAATCCTTCACTGGTCATGGAGGTTGTGTGAGCCAAGAGAACCTACACCCATAACAAATTTAAAAAATCCTATTGCATCCCAGGATTTCACTGAATTTAGGATATCAACAATTATAAGATGCATCATGGTTTCTTGGACCACTAAGAAAAAGTGCTGCCAAGTATAATGGTAAGATACCATCAATCATAAGATGTGTCCCAATTTTAGAGAGGAAAAATGTGCATCATGGCATGGAAGAAACTCCGTTTGGAGTGGTATAGCTGCAGCCCTTGTATAATGTCCTTCTACCAAGTTCTCTTACCTAGTGAGGGCATCAAGGAGATTAAATGGCACTTGGAAGAAATCACATCTATTTAAAAAGCACAAGTGTAGGAACAGGCCTGCCCGCTCCATAGGATCCGAAGACAAAGTCCTAGACTTGGCCTCAGAAGACGTGGCTTTGGATTTCAATTCTGAAATGCTCCCTAATGATGGTATCCTGGGCACATTCTTATTATTGGCAAGCCTCAGTCTCTTCATCTGCAAAACAGAGATAACATACCCCGCCCCGTCCTCACAGAGCCACTGTGACACTCAGAAGAGAAAATGGCAGAGCACGTGTAAATTGAGTGGTCTAGGTGCCTCGTGTGTGAATTGCTAAGTACCCCCTTTCGCACGTTCAGCTGAGGTCTATGACTGCCCAGAACAGAGAGTGAGGTAATGACAGGGTGGGTTCTACAAGAGAGTCACTCTGGGCACATGAGGAACCCTTCACAGGGATAGGTACTGAAGGAGTGGATGGAGCAGGGAGAAAGCCATTTCTAGATTAGTCCACAATCAAGACCCCTTGAGGAAACACCACCACTCATTAGAGGTAACTGACCCATCCTTAAATAGGGGATGAGGAGACTAAGGAGAAGTCCACCTTCCCAGGAGCAGATGGTAGAGATGGCCAGAGATCTCAGGGGTCCTATACCCAAACTCTGGACCACCACCCTAAAATCCCACATCTGGCACCTGAGAACACTCATGCCTATGCACATGTGTGCAAATGCACACCCACCTGCTCTGCTGAGTGGGTGTGATACAGAACAAGTTGCTCAGCTTCATTAGCCAGGCAAGCCGAGCCACCCCAGCGGTATTCCCAGGTGCTCTTTCTGAAGAGGCAACTCCCAGACCTGCACATCAGCAGTGTCCTCTCTCTACCCCTTTCTTGAGACCAAAACGGAACAAGACAGCTGCAAAGAAATCTCTCCTCCTCCATCCTCCTGTGAGGAGTGCGTGGAGCACAGTGGCCTTCCCGGGGCGGAGGCGGTGTGACTGAGTGGGCAGGCCCTGGCTGTGTTCTCATCCTAGCTCTGCCCCTACAACAGAGGTGACCTCAGGCCATTTGCCTTTCCTCTGTGGTCCTGTTTCTTCAGGGACAAGTGGCCCAGCTATAAGGACTGAATGAGGGACAGTGTTTGCAAGTGCCCCAAGGGGAAATGTGGACAAGAGCAGAGAGGGGAGGAAGAGCCCAGGGTGGCAGTAATGGGGAGGAGAAGGATCTGGAGTTCTCCCTGCCTCATGATAGGAGCACAATAGGCATCCTACTAAGAAGCATGGAATTGGGGGTCACACTGGAATTCAGAATCTGTCTCTATATCCCACAAGTCTCCTAAGCTCTCTATTCCTCCATTCCCTATCTATAAAATCTGGCACCCAAGCCAGGCACAGTGGCACATACCTGTAATCCCAGCACTTTGGGAGACTGAGACAAGAGGATCGCAAGTTCAAAGCCAGCCTCAGCAACGGCAAGGCACCAAGCAACTCAGTAAGACCCTGTCTCTACATAAAACACAAAATAGGGCTGGGGATGTGGCTCAGTGGTCCAGTGCCCCTGAGTTCAATCCCCAGTACTAAAATATAAAAAGTAAGAATAAATAAATAAAATCAGGCACTCGTAGGCTCTTTGGAGACTAAATAAGATGATGTGTTTAAAGCACCTGTAATGCTGTGGGCACTCGATAAATGGCCTCCTGCCACCGCCTGCTCTCACCCGAGGTCTCCCACAGGTGGGCGGGGCGGCGGTCATGGCTGTGGGCATCTGGACCCTGGTGGAAAAGAGTGGCTACCTCAGCGTCCTGGCGTCCAGCACCTTCGCCGCCTCTGCCTACATCCTCATCTTCGCGGGCACCCTGGTTGTGTTGACCGGCTTCCTGGGCTTCGGCGCCATCATCCGGGAGCAGAAGAGCTGCCTGTCCACAGTGAGTGCCCACCTGAGCTCAGGGCAGGGCCTTGCACTGCCTCCGCCCCCTGTCAGTTTTCCCCTCGGGTGAGAGTGGCCTCAGCCCTGGGATGAGAAAGGTGCTGAGGCCAGGAAGGCCAGAGAAGGGGAGGCCGCTCCACCGTCTGGGTCGGCAGTGTTCGCCTAGGTCTTAGGACCCGCCCTGGCAGCTGTCCCGCAACCTTCTCTGTCTCCTGGCCTCTCTGTTTCTCCTCCCCCTCTTCCTTTTTGGCTTCCTCTTCCTCCTCCTCTTCCCCTTCCCCTTTTCCTTTGCGGCCTCCTCCTCCTATTTCCCCTCCTCACTCCCCTTCTCCTTCCCTTCCCCTCCCTCTTCCCTCTCTTTCCTCCTTTTTCTTTGGAAAGATAAGGAGTGTGATAAGAAAACTCCATGATCCCCTCCCCAGGCTCCCAGCCATCCTCTCCTAGCCAACCTGCTCTCATCCCTACCATGACCTGCTCTCTCCCCTTCCCTGGTGGCATTTTGAAGGCATCCCATCATGTCATCTGCACATATTTCAGCATGTGTCTCTCAAATTTAAGGGTCATCTTTTTTAGGAAGCATAATAATATTACTATCATTATATCTTAAAATAATTAATTCATTCTTTAATATTGTGAAATAACTAGACAGTTTCACATTACCCCAATTGACCCGAAAACTTTTCTTTCTAAGTTTGAGTCACATCTAAATGAGGTCCATGTGTTAAAACTGGTTGATTTGTTTCCTAAGTCTCTTTTAGTCCCTGGACTCCACCATCCATTTCAACATCTCTCTCCCTCCCCCTCTCTCTCTCTCTCTCTCTCTCTCTCTCTCTCTCTCTCTGTCTCAATCATCTGTTGAAGGAACAAGGTCATTTGTCCTATAAAGTTTCTGGATTTTCTGGTTACATCCCTGTGATGTTGTTTTGCATGTTCTCCAGGTAGTTCCATCCATAAGCTCAGTCAGATCTAATTAATTTGATTGTGTGACTGGAGTGTTTTATAGCTGGCGTTCATAGGCACCATGGGCTCCTTGACAGACTTCTTCTTGGGAAGCTGGAAAGAATATCCATACCTGTTCAAAGTCATGAAAAAGAGCCAGGAGGGGAATTTGCAGGGGAGGCAGAGGCCTGGTGTCTAGATCAGGACTCAAGCAGACCCAGCTCCTTGGCTCCCATGAACTGCTTGGCAGTGGCTGGCTCCTGTGGCCTAGGAGGGCCTTGGGTGGGGGGATCCTCCTCACTCTACAGCTCCTTCTGGGGTCCAAGACCAGTGTGCAGAGGAGAAAAGGACAAGGAGGCTGAAAACCAGAACTAACAAGGAACTGGCCCAGGTCTCAAAGAGAAATCAGGCAGCAGAAAGAGGCCTGGAGAGCCCTTGCAGAGGGCCTGCTACCCAGATTCCACTATAGACTTTGCAACTCTGTATTGCACACAGAACCAGGGAGGGAGCAGGGGAGGTGCTGCCAGGGAGCCCGAGGGCCGGCCCCTGCAGCCTCTCTCACCAGCAGCGACCTAGTTTTTCGCCCTGGATATAAAAGCTGCTGCATGCACACCCAGCTGGATGGCCTGCCCCTGTTTTGAAGAATTCCTTCATTTTGTTCCGAGGAATAGCCCAGAGCCAGGGTGCTGGCAGGTACACAGTGATGTGCTGTAGGGGATGAAACCTTACAGGACACTGGCCTCCAGGATGCGGTTTTGAGCTCCTTTCCAGCAGTGGAGACAGGGTGCTTTGAGGCAACCTGGGTCTCCATCACATGGCCCAGAGTGAGTGCAGTTGTCCCTTGGTATTGGTGGGGGATGGGTTCCAGAACCCTCATGGAATCCACAGATTCTCAAAGCCCTTATATACATAAAATGGTATCGGCAGTGGGAGAAAATAAGAAGTATTTAAATTGACAACACAGGCCTCAGGTGAGGGGCGTGCAGTCCATCTCCCAAGACTATGTGACCTGCCACACTTCCTGGCCTCCAAAGAGGTATTTTCACTCCACTTTAGAGATGAGGAGGTGAGGCTCAGACATGTGGAGCTGGACTAAAAATCTAGTCTTCAGAATCCCCTCCAAGTGTCCACTTGCCCTGGGGATACGGAGCCAATGGAAGATGGAGGCACAGGGAGCTGAGTGGGGAGGATTACGCAGGGGCACACGGTGCTCCCCATCCTGCGGAGGGCAGTGCAGATCTGGGGCACACAGAGATCTGGTTGGATACAGAAGAGAACTTGTGGCAGGGCCCAGCCCCAGACCTAGGGCGGAGATCAGGGGCCTGGCAGTAGGACCTGGACACTTGGGCATCCATGCACTTCCTTGCTCCCATTAGACTGAGGAGATAACAGCATACCCACATCACAGCAGGCTCAGTTTGGAGGGTAACTTGAGGGCCCTGGAGTCCAGCAGCCACCCAGAGATCCCAGGTTGTAGGACCCTGCATGGGTGAGCATGCCCAGGCACCACCAGGGCATACTCCAAGCTACTGGCTTTTGTGAGAAGGCTTATCATAACAGCTCTTCCCCAGGGCAATCTCAACGCTCAGGAGAACCGAAGGCTCAGCTCCCGCCCTTGTCCTGCTCTCCACACCTTCATGGCCCTCCCTCCTCACTCCGTTCTTAGACAATCCACCATCTGTCCAGCCATCCTGGCTGATCCATGAAGAATGATTTCTCCAGCCTCCCTGGACACAGCCTGTCACTTGGTCTGCATGGCCTGCCCAGAGGGCACCAAGCTCTGTGCCCAGGGCAGTGCAGGAAAGATGAGATTTAGAGGAAGGTCAGGGCCTATGCTTGCCTGATGGGTGCCTCTTGGCTTGCCTTCCGAACTCAAGGGTCAAAAAAATGGAGAGAGCTATACCATCCCTCTGGGGCTCAAGGCAAGGCTTGAACACAGTGGCTATGGATAGGCTGGTTTGAGATGCTTCCTCCCTTCTCTGTTCTGCTTCCTCCCTTCTGAAGAGACATGTGTCCACACATGTCCCACCCAGCACAGATGATCTCTTTGGCTCAGTGTCACTGAACATTCATATCAGGAAGCAACAGCTTGAAACTGAGGTCAGGAACAAGATAGAAAACACAGGGAGAAACCCACATAAATACAGTTATCTCATCCTAGACCAAGGCGACATAAACATACATTGGAGAAAAGATAGCCTCTTCAACAAATGGTGCAGGGAAAACTGGAAATCCATATGTAGCAGAATGAAATTGAACCCCTATCTCTCACCCTGCACAAAAACTCAATTCAAAGTGGATCAAGAACCTAGGCATTAGACCAGAGACCCTGCACCTAATAGAAGAAAATATTGTCCCCACTCTCCATCATGTGGGCTTAGGAACTGAGTTTCCTGAACGAGACTCCTAAAGTGCAAGAAGTAAAATCAAGAATCAATAAATGGGATGGCATCAAACTAAAAAGCTTCTTTACAGCAAAGGAAATAATCAAGAACATGAAGAAAGAGCCTGATCTTCATTGGTCTGAAGATATAAAAGTTAACAGAACCCATATTCAAAACTCTAAAAATAGCCTTCTCTTTTGATCTGGGTGGCATTGGTTCTGGTCGTCGGCCCTAGGCAGAAAATCTTTACCACCTGCACTTCAGATAGGGCATTAATCTCCAGGATTTCCAGAAATAAGAGTGTGTGTGTGTGTGTGTGTGTGTGTGTGTGTGTGTGTGTACAAGACAGTGGGATCAGGCATCTCTGGCAACAGGCTAACAAATAGCACACCCCAAAGCCTAGAACCTTCTTTCTCTGCTTTGCCTGCCGCCCTCTCCCCCAACTCAACACCCAAAGGAGCAGTGACACAACACGTCCAAGATCAAAGGAGCAAGCAGAGGATTCTGAGTAACCCACATCCTGGCCCCACCCCCAGCCCTGAATTATTGAGCTCTGGATTGTTTAAATCCAAGAGAGTTCCTGTCAGGCCATTCATGGGCGAACACAAACAGAAGTTCTTTTTTTTTTCCCCTTTGGTAACAAGGATTGATCTCAGGGGTACTCGACCACTGAGCCACATCCCCAGCCCTATTTTGTGTTTTATGTAAAGACAGGGTTTCACTGAGTTGCTTAGTGCCTCGCCGTTGCTGAGGCTGGCTTTGAACTCGCGATTCTCCTGTCTCAGCCTCACAAAGTGCTGGAATTACAGGCATGTGCCACCGCACCCGGCTCAAATAGAAGTTCTTAAAACCCAGGCTCCCGTTTAGAGCTGAGCAATGTGGTTTCTGGAGGTTCCTTCTTGGTTTCATTTCATCGCACCCCGCCATATGTAACTTCCTTTTAAAATCTTTAATCGGTTGAGGGCTGATTAAAGGAGAAGCGGTGAGTCTAGCTCTATACAAAGTGATCCTCAAAGAGGAAAGGGAAAGATGAAAAAATGTGCATCTGAATGACAAGCATCCAACTTGGATTGGGAGGAGGGGGAGGACTGGCATCACAAGTTCACAGGGGAAATACCCAGAGAGGGGCTGTCCAGCTCACATGCAGGCACACTGTCTGTCCCAGGCTGAGCCCGTCATCCTAGGACATCTGCAACCCCTCAAAGTCACTTTCTAAGAAGGAGATGCTCATCAGGGATGAGAATAGCGCATCTTTTGAGGGTGCTGAAATGATCGGCTTGGCATTAGAAGTCTGCAGAGGGGGAAAGGGAATGGGCTATAAATTATTCACACCAGATCTTCATTTTTAGCTAAGACTGCATGGGAGGGACAGATAATTCAGGCCATGTGAGCCTAAGGCCGATGACCAGAACCAATGTCACCCAGATCAAAAGAGAAGGCTATTTTTAGAGTTTTGAATATGGGTTCTATAAACTTTTATATCTTCAGAACAATGAAGATCAAGATGGATGGCTCAGACTAAACTGGATCTTCATCAGGAGCTCTCATATTTTTAGGGGATGAAGGAAAAAGTACAAATTTCTAGAAACCAATTTCTGAACATGAGGGGACCCAGAATGGCAAAGCTTCATCCAGGATGCCAAGATTTGGTTAGCCAGGGAGTTAGGTCTCAAATCCATGGCAACCATATCCAGGCTGGGGCTCAAAAGCAGCTTTTATGTACTTTACCCAAATTTCTCTGGGACCTTGGGTAAGCCGCTCAGCCTGTACTTGCCACCTTGGAATTTCCATCTTTATATGGGATGAAGTGTGAGGATAATGAAGAAGCATTTTAAGGTCTTAGGAAACGAGTCACCACATTATATAAAGATCATAAAAGGGTAGCTCTAATTAACATTTACATCACCATCTCCATGACCAATGTCCTTTGAGAAGAAACCTAAATAAGCAGAGTTATTCTTAGGGCCATTTCTCCCAGGATACCCACAGCCTGGGTGAGGCCACATTCCCCAAAGAAGCCAGTGATGAGATGAAGTTTGGAGGGAGCCAGATCCCTATGCCCTGGGAGTTTGCATCTACCCCAAAGCTCATTAGGTTGTCTTGTTCCATCTACCGTCTGGCCATGAGGTAGTTATCACCTTCTCTGTTTGATGGCGCTTTGGTCTTTGAGTCAGCTGCTCCTAAGTCCCAAAGGGGCAAATCCTACAACCAGGGATTTGAGAGTCTGTAGCTCTTTTCCAAAAGCATGAGAGAGTCATCCAGCAATGTTTCTTCAGTGGAGGAAGGGAAATGGATAAGATGACCTCTCTTGAGGTTCTTTGGGAAGGAGGATACAAATGTCTCAAGTCCTGGCCTCGAGGTGGCTGCAGAGAGACCCACAGAGTCAGCCTGTCGAGGTCATCAGGAAAGGCCTGGAGCTAATATTGGCTCCGTTGTGAGACAGGACATCCACACAGCTCCCTAGTAGAATGTGGTCCCTCTTCTTTCCAAGACCCTGGAAGAATTTCCCGTCAGCCCCTTTGAATTGGCCTTGCTTAGTTTGGAGGCCATGCAAAAGCACGACAGGCAACTTTGAAATGGCTCTCTACACCCTCCTTGGCCAGAGAAGAGAGTGTTGTGTGGGGCCGCACAGCCAGGGGCTTGCAGGGCCTGGTGAGTGGCAAGACCTCCTGCAGGGCCTCCCCCTCCACCCCTACCTGTGCCAGGTGGGCTCTACCTGCTCTGCCTGCATGCCTCCCATCCAGCGAACAGGACTCCAGTTTCTACCCGAATAAAACAAGAAGCATGGAGGCAATTGCTGGGGTTTCCTGGCTGTCTGTACCCTGATCCAGTCCAAAGCTTTGGGATGCTGGAGGTGTGGCAGAAATCATTCCTGATAGGGTGCCACAGAGGATGTTTGGCCTAGTTAGAAAAGGTCAGCTTGGTTATGTGCGGATGGATAATCCCTGTAGTGGGGCTCCTTGTCACCCCAGCCCAGCAGAGCCCCAAGCAAATCTCAGAACAAGGCTAAAAAAAGAGGGTCAAAAAAAGAGAAACCGTGTGTGTGTGTGTGTGTGTACGCATGCACATGTTCATGTGCCAGGAACACCAGGAGAGGGAAGGACCCACCTTCCTCCTGAGAATCTGATCCATACCTCCTGCCCATGTCTGCTGTGCATCAAAGGCAGCCCCAAATTGACACTCAGTGCACTACTTCACGCTTAGACTTTAGAGGCACTTAGAATCATCTAAAATATAAGGCACAGGGGCCATAGGATCACTGTTACTACTAATGAAGCTGATTGGAGGGTGTGACTTTCCTTCTGCAGCCAAAAGCTTTAGCACCTCTCCACCTCCGGTTGAGACAAACTTGTATACCCCATTAAGCCCACTGCAGGGCGGAGAGCAGGGCATGTGGCATCCCCTGGACAGGCTAACTGCAGAGTAAGGGCAGAAAGCCTGCTCACCCACAGAGAGGAGCTGCAGTGAGAAGTGGGGAGAAGCCTAGGTGTTTCCATAGACATCCCTGCACAGCAGATAGGAAGCAGGAGAGAGCAGGCTTGGTCCTGACTCTTCAGGGATGATGGAGGTACCGCACCAAGACATCCTTCTTATCTGAGCTTGCATTTTATGTAGAAGACCCAGAGAGGGTGAGTGATTTGCCCTGGTCACACAGCATCTTGTCACAGAAGCAAGCTGATCCAGGACTCACAGGCTAAGGCACTTTCTGTGTCATCTCTTCTCCTTGACCTCTGGCTGCAGTGGATACACCTGATCACTGCCACCTGCAGCAGCATTTTCTATATGGGCAGTTTTTACAGTCGATTAACTTCCTCCATCACCTCCCCTCCAGTCTAATGCTCCATATTACACGGATGCGGCTGCCTAATCCATCGACCTCAACAAGCATTTCCAGCACGTTCCCCCAGCCTTTCCTGCTCTGCTGGGTACAGGCAGGGTGAGAAGGGGAGGGAGGAAAGGGATCGGTGACTCTGTCCTTGTCTGGAGTCTAGTGAGGAATACAAGATGCCTGTACTGAAAGATAAGGCCCTGCAGGTTGTCTGAATTCATGTTTGGACTTGCTCGGAGGCTCTGACCAATGTAAGCCCCGGATGTTTCCTAACCTCCAGGCTGCCTGTTCCCTGGAGCCTGGTGTTTCCTGCCTCTTGGTTTTCTTGGGAATTTCTCCTCCTCAGCCCTTCCTTTCCTCCTGTCATTAGACTCATCCTAGAATTACCACTGCTGTGGACTGTCTCCTGGAGTCCCTGCCACTATCCCTTACCCTACCCTTGCCCTCTGCTCAGGACCTTCTGTTCCGTAGGCCTCACCTTCTCCCCACCAGCCTGTGAGAAGATAGCCAGTGGGAAAGCTAGACCCTTCTCAGGGGCTGGTGGGAGGCGGGGATCAGTCACTTCCCCACGCCTGAGTCCTGACTGGGCAGCAGTAGCCTCTGTGTTCCCTGGGCTATGTATCCCCATGCACAGCCTGGTCCTCCCTCCAGCAGCCAGCTGGCTAGGCTCTGGCACCCACTTTGGACTCTGCTCAGCCCATTCAGTGAGTAGCCCCCACTTGAAACCTAGTGGACACCTATCTGTGGTTTGTATTTCTGGAACTACGTTCTCCTTCCGTATCTCCCACCCTCAACACATGCATGCAGTGTGATCCTCATGGATCCCCAACATTTTGGCTTGCACTTGGAGGGCCACTGCCACATCTTCATGTGCCTTTGGAGTGCCTCCTGCCTCCCCGGTTAGTCCCTGCCCTGCTCTCTCCCAGCTTCTCCTCACTCGGTCAACCAGTTGTCCTCAGCCCAGCCCTGGTCTTCATCTCTGATTTCAGTACCTCAGCAGAACTGAGTGTCAGGATCAGCCAGTGGCCAGGGCACACCTCACCTCTTCAGTGTAGAGTAGGTCCTGGTGAAATGGTTGAGGCCCAATATCCAGTGTGGCCATGGCCCTGCAGCTCGGCCTGTGAGTCCTGGGCTGGTGCCAGGAGGGGGAGAGGTCACCTTCATCCTTTCAATAGCGACATCTTGTTCCAAGAATGGCTTGAGGCTCACCAATCCACATCCTCTGTTTTCTGCACAAATAGCTGACTGCCTCCAGCCGGTGGTTAATTGCCAGAAAATAATTTGCCCCGAGGTCACTGCCGCTTAAACAGCTGGCTCCATCTTTTCCTGTTTGGCTGCTGTGAGCTCTCTGACCCTCCCTCTGCCTGCATCCATAATCCTCTCACAGCTGGCTGAGAGCCTCATGGGCCCTTCTCCCTGCAACTTAACCTTGGCCTATCTGGATTCTTCTGTTTGCTACTGTACTGTTCTGAGAATAGGCTGGTACCTCCACCCTAGCCTGCTTGGACACTGAGCCTCAGTTGTCAAATTGAGGCTTGACAGGAAACTTTACAAACCATTTCTTTGTCTGATCATGCAGAACGGTGGGAGAGACAGCAGAGGAACACTTCTGCCAAGCTCCCTTCTTTTCGGCAGAATCTGTCCAGTGGAGAAAGTCTGAAATTCCAATTTTATAAAGCGCTTAAAACTTAACCGCAAAGATGGCACCAGCTGAGGCTGAGCTGCCCTATGTCTAATGCACAGCAAATCTGTCCCAGAAATCAACCAGGGTTCAGCTTGCCCCCATGTGGCATAAGTCCATCCAAAGACTGGATTTCTAATTAATCACCTTAATACCATAAGGGGAAATATTTCTGCATATTTCCTGCAGAGCCTCTCAGAGAATGTACTGGTTTGGTCCAGAGAATGCTATACTGTCCCGGTTTCCTTTTGGACACATAATTTTAGAAAGTATTCAACTCTGCTTCTAGTTCAAACTGTTCCATTAAAGAATTAATGAAAAAAAAAACACTTTGATATATGACACAAGAGGGAGGATTAATGTGTGGGGCTCATTCTGGGCTTAATACACTGGTTCCTTTCATGCTTTGGGACCAATGTGGCATATTTTGAAATGAGATGTTTCTTAAGGGGGGCCTGGGGACAGATGCTACATGACCTTTCTTTGAAATTCTCATTATCAGTTTCCCCCAGATCTAGACATGGGTGATCATTTCTGGAAAGTTCAGGGCCCCCTGAGGTCAGCAGGAGCAGACCAGTCACCCAAATCCAACTCAGACATCGGGCTGGAGGGTGAAGGCACAGGTTCAGGTCGCCCCTGAGTTCACAGGGACTGGGAAAGCAGAACAAGGTACATATCAGAGCCAAGAGAGTAAGCAGTGCTCCAGTCTGCAGAGTCCCAAGGAACCAGACAAGCCATGATATCCCAGACTCAGAAGCGGGTTCAGAAATAGGACACCATCCAGGAGCTCACAGGTCAGAAACATCTGGCTCAGGGAGGACTGCGTGGAGGTGATGCCAGAGCTGAGTGCTGGAGGCTGAGCTGCCAATGAATAGAACAGAGTCAGGCAGGGGATTCCAGGCAGTGGGGACAGGAAGAGCAGAAGCTCAGAACTGAGGCTTCCCTTGGGTCCAGGCTGTGTATGCACACGTTTGTACCCAGTTACTGGCTTCTGAGATGAGCTGGCTGGGAAGGGCAAAGGGAGCAAAGATAGGCATTGGAGCCCAGAGGGGGCAGGTGGAAGACTTGCTTGCAGTATTACTAGCAGGGAGGAGGGCAGCCCCCCAGGGGAAGACCACCTGGAGCACATTGGGCCTACCTCTCTGGCACTTGGGGCAGCTGGCAGGGGACTAAGCATGGGGCAGAGAAGGGGTGCCCCGTGCCTGGGGAGGGCTTCCTGGACTTCCTCTTTTTGTGCCTCCATCTTTACCCGCCCACTTTCTCCTCTGATGCCACCTCCATGTCCACCAGAGCCACACGCCCCCATCATACAGAATTCACCCTACACGAGCTCATCCATGTGCCCATCAGCTGTTTAGTGGGGACAGTACCACACAGCCACCAAGAGACCAGAGTCTGTGCCAAAACTCCTGCCTACGGTTCCTCGCTTAGCCATGGACTTGCCGTGTGACCTCAGACAAGCTATTTAGCTCCTGCAAGCACGTGTCCTTGTCTCTAAGATGAGCCTGAGACTAATGCTCACGTGGCGGTGTAATGAGTAATGCTAGTACTCATTCCAGGGTGGCAGGGAGATCGTGTGGAGCGCTGACAAGAGGGGCTGGCACCTGGGGAGAACTCAGTAGTGTTATCTCTGACTGCCCGGGAGCACCCACTTTGGTACTCCGGGGCTGCTCAGAGGAATGAGGCACTGATTCCGCCTAGGAAGTGTTAATTCTCTCTTTCTTTTAATGGAAGGGATGCCTCTCCCCTGTTCCCACTAAAGAAAAACTATATGCCCTCTGTTCATCCCTACTAGGGTTTGGAAAGCATGACCAACACACCTCCTAAGCCATAGGCCAACAATTCTGGGGGTCCCCTCGAGAGAATAGTGGGTTCTCCCTGGCATGGCTAACTAGGAAAAGACAGCAGGAGGTAAACACTGAATTGCATTTGAATAGAACTCACCCAACTGACAAATTAGCTGACAGTTCCTTATTGGTTTTTGTTTAATAGTTCAAAAACCAATACCAAACCAAAAGTAAAAGAAGACAAGAAGTGACTCTAGAACCTTCTTCAGGCTTCCTAGAATTAATGTCTTCTAAAAACTTTAATGGCAGCACATCCCTTTCCTGCTCATGAAAGGCAACTAGAGAGATCTACAGCTGTTTCAGAAAACAAGACTCTCCCTAGGGAACCATTCAGCAGTGTGGGGGTGTCCCTAGCCCCATGAAACTCCTTTTCCAGCCTCCAGATCCCTTGGGGGATAGGAGCTGAAGCAGTTTAGACTTCCCTGACCCTTGCTTGGGTCAAGGTGAGCAACTTCCTGCCCTCTCAGGCAGGAGCAGAGTACAACCCCTTCCTTGATTCTGTCTGTTCAATTCTTGGCTTCTCAGAAGTTAGGTAACATTTCTAAGATCTTCTTTTTGTGCCTTCCATAGTGCATAGAGACATATGCAAATCAGGTTCCAGCATCAGCCTTAGAATTAGAAGGTAAACATCTGGCTCAGGCTTTCTCAACCTTGGCACTATTGACATTTTAGATCAAATAATTGTGTTGTGGGAACTGCCCCGGGCATGACTGGATGACCAACAGCATCTTGGCCTCTACCTTTTAAGTGCCAGTAGTACCACCTTCTCCCAGATGTGACAACAAAATAGTATCTCCAGACATTGCTGAATGGCCTCCAGGGGGGGAATCATACCAGGCTGAGAACTACCATATAAATTTAACTAACGTCATTGTCCTGGAGGGCTCTGTCCAGCTCCTGTTGTTTCCTGTTGTCCTGTTTATAACACACTCCTCCATCTCAACCAGGGGATATTTCCCAAGTAGACATCTACACCCAAGACCATACCAGGCACTGTGGAGGAGCCAAAAGAACCTAGGAAGTGGCCCCATTCCCCAGAAGCTGCCATCAGAGGTTAATAACTGCAGCCACATCAACTGAGACCAGGCAGGGAGCAGTGTGGCAGGCAGAGCAGGGACACAGAAGTGTTCCCAGTTCAGAGGGAAGGAGCAAGCAGAAAGTGCTTGTCGGGCAGGATGGCAGATGAAATAGGCAGATGAAGTGCTGTGAGCATTGGCAGGGGCTTGGCACTGCCAATCAGGGATGGCTTAGTGGACCAAGCTGGGAATTGAAGGACAGCAGGCACTGGAATTCCGGGCAGGGGGACCAGGGAGGTCAAAGCCTCAAAGCCTGGACCATGTGACCTATATTGGGGAGAACTGTATGCAGGGGCACCAGGAATGCTTCTCAGATTTGCACAGACAGCAGTTAGGAGTCCTGAAATAATTCCACTGGACTCAGTGTCTGGAAGGACTTCCACCCTTCAGTGGAAGGGCAGAGGGGAGGCTTTATTAGAACCTACAGCCACAGGAGGCAAAAACCTCAGCCAGCTAGCCTCGTTGCCAAGGGACTGCAGCCAGCCACGGGCAGGGCTGCCAGGACCCTTCGGGCCAGAGGATCTCAATGAGCACCACCCCTTGCCCACCTTCTGGGAGCTGTCACACCAGGAGCGGTGACTCAGGGCCTCCCCCGCCCAGGTGAGTCACATACCTGCAGCCATTCTGCCGTGCAAAAGCTGTTGCCTAGAGCCAGAGCCCATGCCCACAAAGCACCCTGGTTTCAGTCCCCTCAAAGCCCCAGGCCTGGCCCTCACTTCCCTCCCGCAGCATCTTCACACTCTGGAGCCCCTCACTGCACTCAGCACTGATGCCGCTGCCCTCCCGCGACAGCCCTGCCGGTTACGTAGCCCACTGGATGCCCCAGACAATTCTCTGAGGGGCTGAGTACTAATCTAGCCTGCCATTAAGCCGAGTGATGTGCGTCCCTGTCTCTCCCTCTCCCTCCTCTCTCCTCCCCACCTGTCTTAAGTAGCAACTGTGGCCATGGCTTCCCCAGGGGAGCAGCATGACATGGCCACGTCTTCGGGACAGTCATCCGCGTGCCAGTTACAGCTGACAGCAGTGATGGAGGGAAGGCGGGTGGCAAGATGCTGCCCTCCTCGCTGCCAGCAGCCGGCTGCTCCCACGCAGTCACTGGCACTCCTTCGCTTCTTCCTCCACCTGGGGGGGTGCGGGGGCACACAGGTGTGCACCCAGGAGGCCTGGAGGTAACCAGCCCTCAGTGCCCACAGGTCCTGCGTGGCAGGACGGGACTGTCCTCAGAACCACGGTAGGACATGGGGAGTGGAGGGCACTTGGAACCAGCAGGAAGGACAACCACATCAGAGAGAACTTAGGGACCCAGCATATCCCCCGGGCCTTGAAGAGCATGAGATAGAGGAGGAAAAGCCCCCTGAGTGACAATGCGGCCGCACTCCGACACTGTCTGATGGGACAGGCAGCTCCACACATGGCCTGGGATGGCCATGCTGCCTCTGGCTCACAAGTACTGTTCACCTCACACCTTTGGGCTGTGAGCTCTGGGAGGGAGGGAGGAGGTCAGAGCATCATGAAGTGCATTTTGCCTTCTGCAATCCTCCCAGCACTCAGGGCGGGCAGGGCAGGCCATACAGCCATTATCCACTGGAGAAGAAAAGGAGGCCTGAGTCTCACAGTCAGGGCCACCATGCATGGCCCTAAAGCTTGCATCCTACAAAGGCCACCAGTCAAGGATGAAATCCAGCCTGCACAGCTCCTGCTAAGCCACAGTCTTCTCACTGGAGAGCATTTTCCTAGTTTATAGCAAGGCATTCGTGGCCACCCAACCAGAGTCAGAGTGGCAGCATCAGACTCAAGCCCCATTGGTTGACTGGCCACCAGCCTTTCAGACCAGGTTTTCGGGCTCTAGTTCAGAGAACAGAGAGAGGCCATCCACAGACCCATTTGCCAGCCACCTGCCTCAACCTACCCTGGATCCCATTCAGAACCCTCTGTAGCAAATGGGACAGAGTCCACGGGGCCCAGGGAACATGCCCTCATGGAACCCGCCACCATCCCAGAACCCAGAAGCTTTGAATCCCCTGTCCAGATGGCCTAAGCCTCCATGAAGGGCCTGCCCTGCAGCTGGGGAACCGCTGGAATGTGGACTCCTAGTTGGCACCCTCCGCCTCACCAACCCAGCCTTCCTCTCCCCTCCTCCCTTCTTTTCCTTCTCCCCTATCTCTTTATCTCCCTCTCCCCGTTCCCTCCCAGTCCATGTGGGCCTGACTTCTTGGCTCCTGCAGGAACACAACAGGGTCCAGCAGTGTCCAGGAGGCCCTGGAGGGGAGGCTCTGCTGACAGTGCATGGCCTGGTGGGAGGGGAGGAGGGCGGGGCCTGACCTGCCAGTCACAGTGCACAGCCAGGAAGCCCCAGCAGGAGGGAAGCTGAATAGCTGCTGGGGCCTAGAGGAGGTGGGACGTGGTAGGGGAACCAAAGAGCACAGCCCAGGGCTATGAAGGCTGAAAGGCCGCCCAGGAGCCTCCTGGCCGTCAGCCTTGGCCTTCTCCTGAGCCTTGGGCACACCGCCCAGCCAGCCCTGCTGGCCCCCCATCCCAGAGCCACGTGGGCTTTGGCTATCCCTGGATAAAGACACAGCTCTGCCCCTGCTTCCTCCTCCACCTGCAAATGTCTCCTCATCCTCAGAGACACTTCTCAGGCATGACTGCCTCCAGGAAGCCACCTCTGACTGCTCGCCCCACCAGGAGCCTCTCATCATTTCTAGGGCTTTCCCTGTAGTAGCCTTTATAGCACAGCATTGTACGCGCTTATCTGTCCATCCCCTACCGCCAACTTTGAAAGCAATAACTGCCTTATCATGACACCTGATGCCTGGTGTTCAGTGGGTATTCATCCGGGAGGTGGATGACTAGATCACCAGCAGAGCACTGGAAGTGGGTGAAGGCGTGAGTGGGGCACTTGGTGCCAGCAGCCAGCAGAGGTCATTATGTCCTGATGGTAAGAGAAGGAAGACGGTAGGTGATGGTGGTCCCCATCTCTACTGCTCCCATTTCTCTTGGGAAAACATTTGCCACAGGAGTGCCCTGATCCCTGGGGGTGACTGTCTTCTCTTCTTTCTCCTAGTATTTCTGCCTGTTGCTTGTCATCTTCCTTGTAGAGCTGGTGGCAGGCGTCCTGGCCCATGTGTACTACCAGAGGGTAAGTGGAACCGGAGGGTACATTCTCTGCCAGTGCCCTGAAGAAGCAACAGCGAGCGGGTGCTGAGGCCGTCACACACAGGGTGGTCCTGTTTCCCAGGCCCCGGCGATCCTCTGCACATCTGGATCCCATCTTCTCTGGGTTCCAGCCATTCTCTGCTGTCTGCTGATGCTGGTGTGTGCAGCATGGGAGTTGGGAGTGGTGGGAGTTTGCCGTGGGAGGTTGGCTCAACCCTCTCCTCTCTCAAAGATAGTTAAGAGGATGAATCCATCTGTCAGAGACATCCAAGGGGAAGGGCTTGGGGCAGGATTGCATGCGAGACTAAAGGTCAGTTCAGGCTTTGCCTGCCCAGAATGAATAAGGATGAAGTGATCAGTCTGGTTGTGACCTGTACTATGGTCTGAAGTGACCAGTACTATGAAGTACCTGCTGTGGCCTCTGAATCAGGGGTTTGAGGGCATGTGCTGTGTGATTTGGGGTTGGTAGAGGGAGTACCACCATGATGGTTGATTGAACCAGTGTCCACATGGTGCCCATAGGTAGCAATTGGTAATGCTTTGAATTTAACCTTATAATCAAAATTCAGATCCACAGCTATTGGAAAGCAGCCCTGTGCGTAGCCTCATAGCTCTGGCTGACACTTTAATGTGAGTGTCTCTGTGCCCACCTCTGCTCAGCTCTGCTCATTATACCAGGGCCCTCATGGTGACCTTGATTTTTGCAGCGTCCTCTCCATGAACATCCTCAGTGCTGTCTCTGCAGAGGGTTCCATGACACTGAGATACTCTGCCATGGCAGCACCTTCACCCACAGTGTCCTGGTCTTAGCTGGCAGGACTCTGGGGCACACCTGGGCCCTGGAGGGTGAGTAGGGATTCTTCTGACACCTGCTTCCTGCTCCTCCCGTCTCAGCTGAGTGATGAACTGAAGCAGCACCTGAATCGCACCTTGACCGAGAACTATGGGCAGCCCAGGGCCATGGAGATCACAGCCTCTGTGGACCGTCTACAGCAAGATGTAAGGCACCAAGCAGGCACAGGTTCACAACCTGACTCTGTTTCTTCCCATCTGTGTGACTCTGGGCAAGTTACTCACCCTCTCTGAGCTTCTATTACCACATCCTTAACGTGAACCTCATGGGTATATGAACTGTAATTAGGATCACACTCAGCACATGGGAAGTGCTTTCTGAACCTGGTTACTTTCCTTCATCCTCCTCTGCCTTCACCTCTACCATGGCTTCCCCTGATATCTTCTTCCAGATCCCTCATGCTGACTTCCCATTTTGGGTCCCCTGGAGTAGGACACAGGCCAGGCCAGGAGAACTCCATCTAGTCAGGATAAAGAATAGGAGCTCCTTTCCAGCCCCTTCTATCTGTGGGCTGCCTTTCTCCTTCCTCAGGGATCTGGGGACCAGGACCTCAGAAGAAAGAGCTGTGACAGGTTCTCAGTGAAGAGGCTGCAAAACTTCTATAGAATAGTAGTACAGAGGGGCATCTTCCTTTCCAAAAAGAGATGCAGCTGACCCCCTAGTGAGGCCCACAGTCCCAGCCAGAGATAGGGACCTGTGCTATCCAATATGGTGGCCACTAAAACTCCATTTTTCCCACACTAGTCACAGTTCAAGTGCTCAATAACCACACATGGCTAGTGGCACAGATATAGGACATTTCCTAATTCTATTGGACAGTTCTGTCCTAATGGTTCCATGATGGAAAATTCCAGGCAGCTCTATGTGACCACTCTGCCCCTTGCCATCTAGCACGCCCCGCCCAGGCCCAAGGCCTTGCTCTTGGACCCAAAAACATCAGGCAAGTAGAGGAAGTCAGGGGGTCCTGAGCGCCCAGGGGGTTATGGTTCAGCCCTTCCCCATCTCCCCAAGGCTCAGGTTCAGCTCGCAATCAGGGCTGCAGGGAGGAGTCTCTTCTCTGAAACAAGGGCCAGGGACACATGTGTGCACACAGGCACATGCCCACATGTGTAGCCACACCCAGCATGCTTGGCCAGGAGCCAGGATGGGCAGCACAGGCTGCTGGTCAGCCCTGTCCTGAGCTCAGTGTGCATCTGCGGGGCCTCACAGAGGAAGAACTGTGTGAGACTAGGACAGAATCCTTGCCCTGGGCACTCACTCTGGAAGTTCAGCACACAGCAGACGACATGTGGTTGGTGCTTGGCTGGGGTTCCCTTGGATGAGAGGGGAGGGGGAAGGCATTCACAGGGGAGACCGACCGGAGGTAGCCAGGAAGCAGGGCAGGGCTGGCCTAGGTGGAGAGATGGGAGTGGCAGGTCAGGGTGGGCACATGTGTGACGAAGGGCACCTCAGAGAACGAAGGCTATGTTGCTGACCAGGATCTGTGTTGACATCCGGACATGCGGACGTGGGCCTCAGACTCACCAAGGACAGGTGGCATCTCAGCCCACATTGCAGACAAGAGAGACCAAACCCCAAGATAGCAGTGGCTTCAGAACCAGGGCCAGCATCAGGGCCCTTCAGTGGCATCCATGTATGCAAATGACAGGTGCACATTACCACAGGTCATGCGAGTAGGATGGTGACCACGAGTCCTTTGTTAACTGCTAGATCTCTGCAGACCCTTTCCTAAGTGCTCAATTTGCAGTCTGTCCTCACACCAGCCCTGTTGGAGGGGCTGTTGTTATCCCCACTGTACAAGTGACACATAAGCACACACGTACAGAGACACACAATGTACAACTCCAGTGTGACCCTCGCTCACACTGTCCCTGGCCCCATTCCTCCTCTGGGCCACACACGGGCTTCTGTTATCTCTTCTCCTAAACAACAGTAATGAGAATCTCCCCCGGGCAGGATCCCCACCTGCCTCGTTTTGGAGCTCAGTCCCCAGCTTCACTCCTGGCACATAGTAGGTGCCTCAGAAACACTTGTTCGCTGAACTGTGAAGTACCTGCATGCACCCACCCACCCCACACTGCGGAGACCTCCTCAAGGCAGCTGTGTCCCCCAGCCTATAGAGGACTTAGCATCTCAGTGCCTTGACTCAGAAGGGCAAGAAGTGATCAATGTCCGTTCTTTGAATCAGATTCACCCTGGCCTGGCATTTCCCTCCCTTGGGGCGCTGAAGACAATCCAAGGCACACAGTAGCCTCTGTGGTCAATGCCGAGCTGCTGGTGCCATGCGTGGGATCTGGGACACTCTGTGCCCCTGCAGTGGGAGGGCTCTGAGGATTCAAAGCCAGAATGGGGACCCAAAAACCTCTGGCAAGGCTGGGTCCCTGTCCCAAGGTCCTGCCTCCCAGATGACCAGGAACTGTCTCCCTTGTTCTGCCTCACGTGGGTCTTGGCTTCGCCACCCAGTGGTATGCAGCCCCACCCTCTCAGGACCCCAGCATCCATCTACCCCAGGTACTTGGGTGGCTCTGCAAGGTAGGAAACAGGTGTCCTGTGGAGAGGACCCCAGAGGGACCTGCTCAGAACTAGAGAAGGGGAAATTTTCAGAGAGAGGATTAGGGTTGAGTCCTTACTGGAATCCGTGCCCTGCAGCCCCATAACCCAGGAGCGGAAGGAGCCACACAAGCCCCTCTCACCTCCAGCCTCCACTCTCCCTCTAGTTCAAGTGCTGTGGAAGCAACAGCTCGGCTGACTGGCAGCACAGCACGTACATCCTGTCTCCGGAGGCCGAGGGTCGCCGGGTGCCTGACAGCTGCTGCAAGACAGTGGTGACACGCTGTGGCCAGCGGGTCCACCCCTCCAACATCTACAAGGTGGAGGTGAGTGCCCAAGCTCCAGCTGGGGGCATGATGGAGGCCAGAAAGGCCATCTCAGATGAATGGGTACAGTGCTTGGGGCCTCCATGGGTCTCTACAGAGCCCTGAGGACAAGCAGCTTCTACTGGGAGAATCCCAGAAGTCATGGCATGAACCCTGTGGCCCCTCGAGAAGCCTAGGAGCAATTCTAAGGCTGGATCTCTGGCCTCCCTCAGCCTCCGCTGGAGACAGTGTGACAGCCAGCCCTGCCTCCCCTTTCCTCGCCCCTGCTGGGCCAAGGCCCGTGTGTAATCGAGTAACCTGTGGCTCCATTGCAGGGAGGCTGCATCACGAAGCTGGAGCAGTTCCTGGCTGACCACCTGCTGCTCATGGGGGCAGTAGGCATCGGGGTGGCCTGCCTGCAGGTGAGTTGCAGTGGGGATCATCTGCTTCCCCATTGGCGGAAATCAGCGGCCCTTTGCACCCACAGCCCACCCTCCCTTGCCCTACCTGTCTTTGTTCCCTTTCACTTTGCAACCAAGGATGAACCACAAGGTCAGTCTCTTCCCCAGGGAACACTGAACAACTTGAACTTATAAGGAACAGGGACCTGGGAGGAGTCTGAGTGTGGGCTCAGGTATGTGTGTACACCCTGCGTGTACAGCCTGCAGTGGTGCGTGTGGGTCCGTGAGCGTCTGCATGCGCCTGGGTCTGCCTGGTTGGGGTGTGTGCCGTGCGTGTGTTGAGATGTGCTTGTGCATATGTGTATGTGTGTGCACGTGCCCTCCTCTTGCATACCCAGCTCTCTCCCTGAAGATGGGTGATGCCCTTGGTACCTGTTGCTTCCCTCCACATCATCCCCTGCCACCACCCAGGAAGCTGGCATCGTCGTCATCAGTTGCTCTAGTCAAGGGCCCAAAGGAGAGGAGCCAGGAGGGGACTCTAAGGGGCTGGGCAGATACACTGAACTCAGGTCCCTGAGGTCCCCACCTCACCTGGCATTTGCACTCTGATGGAAGGTCCTTCTAGAGTGAGCTTCATACCCTGCAGTCCTGCCTGGAACTCCCCATTCCAGTGCCATAGCAGCGTCTAGGAAAAGGCAGGGGCTTTGGAGTCAGAACACGTTATCCAGTCCTGGCTCTGCTCCTGTGGGATCTTGAGTGGTTGCTTAACTTCCTGTCCTTCAACTTCATCTGCAAAATGTGGGTCATTTCCCTAACCTTATTAGGTCTAAATAAGAATTACAGGATGCATGTCACCCACTTTGGGCACCTGGCACTTATGAAGTCCTCCATAAGTGGGAGCTGTTTTCTCCAGTTACCTGTGAACTTTAGAATATTTTCAGTGGCTTCCTCTTATCAGCTCCTCACAACAACCTGAGATACATGGGGAAGAGATCAGGAATTGAGACCGAGAGAGGCCATGTATGTAAGGTGTCACACCTTGAACTGTCACAGGATTTGGTTCTGGATTTGGTCCTTTGCTTTCCCAAACCCCTAATCCCCATGCAGAGATCTGTGGAAAAGAGACACTTGGAATGTCAATGTCACCTGGCTTAGGGAGACTTCCAGTGTAGGATCCTTCCAAAATAGATGCTGTCCATACACAATAGTGTGTGGAACTTGAAGGCCCAGCTGCAGTCTTGCATGCTGAGAAGAAGGTCACCAGTCTCTGGAGGGACACCCTTCTTGGTTCTGCCACTTACATGTGACCTAGGGCCAGTTATTTCATCTCTGAGCCTCAGTTACTCATTTGTAAAAACAGTGTTCTTATTCTTTGTTTGGTAGCTTGTCATGAGAATTAGGAATGTGAATGTAAATCACCAGAATTATTGCCAAGCACATAACAGGTGTTCAATAAATGAGACTCATCATTTTTATTATTTGTACATGGATACATTGCCTTTAAAAAAAAAATCCCCAACTGTTCCCTGGCTAGAGCAGCCTGCCTGTATGTGCTCATTTACCTGCATGGCCCAGGGAGCCCCAGGTGGCCTTTGGTGCCCCTTTGGTGCACTCCCCAGCACAGTCCTTCTTTCCCATTTGCTGAACCCAAAACAGTCACCACTGGAACCCAGGGAAGAGGCTACTCTGTGCTTCAGATCCTGGCTCAGCTAAGGTTTTCAGAAACCTATTACCCTGCTCTGTATGGATACCAACAAGGCCTGGTCTACTTCTGTCCATTTCTTCCTGATCCATCTGTCCACAGAAGCCATAGCCAAAGGTAGAGAAACCAAGGACATGACGTAGGACCACAGATGCCCTGAGCCCAAGGTCAAGGTGGAACTTTACGCCAGCCCACTGAAGTCTCCTCCCCACCCACAATCTCCAACATGGAAGATCTTCCATGGCTCTTGGGGTCCCTGAGATGCAGCTTCACCTGGCCATGGCTGTGGTTCTCAACCCCTTGCCCTGTGCTCCCCTCTGCAGTTCATGGAGCCTACCCTGCAGCAACCAAGCCTCAGGTTAGAGCTCCCTCTGCTGGCCAGATCTGGGCACTAAGCTGCCCCAGTCCTCTAGGTGGGCTGAAGCCTCTTCCCCAGATGCATATCCTCCTTCCAGTCAGAGCAGACCCCAGGTACCTTCCACGCACACTCATCACAGCACTTTAGAGACCCCTCCCCATTTCATGATGTTAACCATAAGATGGTGTTACAATGTTTCCTTGTCCCCAGAACTGGAGGAAATCTTGCTGGGGAGTCAGAGGGCCTGGGTTCTACATACACATAGCTCTACCTCTTGCTGTGTGACCTTGGGAACATCCCCTTCCTTCTCTGAGCCCTGTAGAATGGAGGGATTGGACATTTTTTAGCCTTTTTAAAGCAGCAGCATCCACTGTAGTTCCCACATAGGAACCCAGTCCATTACACACAGAAGGCAGAGCAGCTGTTAGGATTGATACAGGAGATGAGACTTTTGTGACAGCCCTCACTGCTCTCATGACCCTGAGCTACTCTTGGGGTTTCTGGTGCAGTTTAAAAACCACTGGCCCAGTCCATCTCTCAGGAACCTTCTGGCTCTAATGTGTGATTTTTTGGTGAGATTCCCATCTTAGCAACCAGTTATCTTGGGATTGATGTCCTGCAGCATTCAGGAATGTTAAAACAGATGACTTGTGAACACTCTGAAAACCAAGCAGAAAATTCACTGAGTGGTACCAACCCTGACTTCAGCCGGGTATCGGGGCCACGTGCTGAATGTTGCCTTCTGAACCTGTGCACCAGGCACTTATCAGCTTAGGAGAAATCATGACAACTGCATGACCGCGCTGTGAGAGGGAGATGAGACGACCAGCGTCAGCCTGGCCTTCAGCCTCAGACCATCTCTTCCCAGTTTTCCTCAGTGAACTCAGCAAAGGCCCAGAGTTGCTGATCAACTCTGATAACTGGCCCCATCTGCAGGGATAGCTGGTCTGTTCGTGATCAAGCCAGCAGGGAAGAAAGAGCTTGGTGGGTGGAGAAGATGTACTGAAAGGAAGGGTGAATCTTTTATGAGTTCAAGTCCTCATATTTAAGTCTCGCCTTGTTTTGCATCGAGCCTGTAACACAGACTGGGGAATAATCTGCCTGGGTTGCATGATGCAGATGCAGCCTGGAAGGGCACTGGAGAAATCAGGAAGAAAATCAGGGTGCCAAGGTGCCAGTTCAAGCCACATCAAGGCCCCAGGCTCTGATTCCAGGGGGAAAAAGCCTCCACAGAGCCTCCAGGGCAGTGGTCCTCAACTTGTCTGCACATCGGATTCCCTGGCAAGCTTTAACACTGCCCAAGGCTCAGACTACACCCCAGCACAAGTAAAGCAAATGGTCTGAGGCCAGCCCGAAGGCCTCAGTGTGTCTGCCAAGTTCCCTAGTGGTTCCTTTGTGCAGTCAGGTCCAGAGTGAGGACAGGTAGGCTGGAAGTCAAGTGTGGACAGTGTCAGGAGATGGAAGAAGGCACTCGTGGTGTCTAAACCACTGCAGTCAGGTGGAGGAAGGAGGAGAGTTTTCCTGAGTGGCTCCAGAGGACAGACAGGAGCTGTACGTGGAATTTACAAGGAGATAGATTGGAGACCTTTGTAACAACCGCAGTTAACCCACAGTGGTCCCTGCAGAGCCCTGAGTTCTCTGGGGCTGCTGGCTGGGGCAGCGGTTGGGGCCAGCATGGATTTCCTCAAAGATGAAGCCTCCTGGGAGTGCACCTGTTCCTTTCAGCAGGGCCCACAGGCTCCTCTCTCCACCCTGGCCATGTACCTTGCCATACTGCAGGCAGTGTCAGACCAGGTAGGGACCATCAGGCTTTGATGCCCCCACATCATAGGCTCCCAGACCAGAGAGGACACTACTGATTCTGGACCACTGCTGTCTGTTCTGGTGCACGTTTCTAAAATACCCTTGCTCAGGTTCTGGGTTCCCAGATTCTGGCTCCGGTTGTCTGGGATAAGTCCCATGTAAGTAAAATAAGTAAATAAGTAAAATAAGTCCCATATTTTTTTAGTTTCCCAAGTGATTCAAATGTACATTTTGGAGTCAGGCTTGGTGGCACATGCCTGTAATCCCAGCACTTTGGGAGGCTGAGACAGGAGGATCGCAAGTTCAAAGCCAGCCTCAGCCACAGCGAGGCACTAAACAACTCAGTGAGACCCTGTCTCTATATACAACACAAAATAGGGCTAGGGGTGTAGCTCAGTGGTCAAGTGCCCCTGAGTTCAATCCCCAGTACAAAAAACAACGATAACAAACAAATAAAAAAAAAAAACGTACATTTGGGGTAGAGAACCCCTAGGCCCATCTTCTTCACAGAAAGTGACAGAAGTAGGGAAAGAACCAGGGTGAGGGAACAGCATGTGCCTGGCTGGCTGGTGGGGTGAGGGGGAGGCTTTGTGCCAAGAGCCCAAGATAGGGGTGCTGCCTGGCTTCACTTAGGGCACAGGAGGGTCTGGATGCTGTATGTTCCTATCATTCTAGTTTTTTGTTTTGTTTTGTTTTGAGTTTTTGTTTGCTTTTTGTCATCCTGGTTTTTAAAGAATCTTACCAGGGCAGACTTTGGACCAGTGAATAGACTGGAAGCTTTTTTACTGATGGAGTGAGATTTGAGGTTGGGAGAGGGAATAGAACTGTCCCCCTGGGTCACACAGCCCATCTGTGCCCACCCCAAATAGAACACAGCCCTCCACCACCCCAACATTCCACATGATTGGAGGCAAGCATGTTTCAGAGCCCAGAAAACTCACAAGAAAGCCAATATTGAGATCTGTAGGTCATTAAAAGGAAAACCAAGGTCCTTTGGGGATGACCTCCCGGAACCTTCCTGGCCCTTCCTTCAAGCTCTCTAATGACAGTCAGATGCTGGCTTGGAAATGTCATAGAAGCTGAGAGCATGATGGCTTGCCTGTTAAAAATATCCTATACGTGGCCAAATGCTCTGCCCAGGCAGCTCCCAGAAGAAAGCACCGTGCCCTGCGCAGGCTTGGCCCAACCTCGCCCTCTCCGTGTCCAGCTCCTGCAGTCAGCTTGTCCTGTGCCTGGGATGCTCATTCAGGATCCTGATGCTCATTCAGGACCCCTTGAATTATTATCCTTTACCCCTGTGCACGATTTTGGTGTGGAGTATGTGCATGTGTGTGTGTGTGTGTGTGTGTGTGCGCGCGCACGCGTGTGGGTGGGTTCCTGTGCACACACCTTGATGAGAGCATCCTTTACCCCCCTGCATGATTTGAGGTGGGGTGTGTGTGCATGCATATATGTGTGTGCATGTGGACACACATTGATGAGCATGTGACCCACACACCTCTGCCCTTACTGTGCCTGTCCTGTGAGGGACCTGGAAACCCACATCTCCTACAAAGGTGTGTGTACCAGGGAACTCAGCTCATCTAGGCCGCCTGACTTGAAAGGTACACTGTAGATGTGAACCCAGCCTCCAGTATAAGGGTGCTGGCCCGACAGCTTCCCCAGTGCATGCTTAGCATGCATCAGAAAGATCCAGATAACACCACAGGAAATGCACCAAACTGTGAAGTGGGGACAGGGGTGTGCTGCATGACACCTTGGTGGAATGGCTGTGACCGCTGCCTGTTGGAAGCTAGAGGAGATAACCTCTTAAGGCTCCTTTGGGCTTGTGATCCTGAGTCCCCAAGGTAGATTAGCGCTGCTCTTGGCGCAGCGTCTACGCAGCATTCTTGGGCTCTGCTGTCCTCCGAGGTGGGCTGGGATGGAGAGCAGGGAAGAAGGGGAAGAAGGGGCCCGTTGTCAGTGACTGCCTCAGGGTGGCCTTGCAAAGATAAGCAGCTGCCTTCTGGCCATGCGCATCTTCATTGGCCAGTCCTTCTCCCTCTGACCGGAGCCCTGTGGCCACTCAGGTCTGCATTGCCAAGGTCAGGTCCAGGGGTGAAGTTGGAGAGTTCAGGCATTGTTCCTGTGTATAGGGAAATCTACCTTTACCCCTGTGCAATGGGACAGTCATGGGGCTGTTCAGGCACAGTGCCCAGTCTCCTGTGGATGGAGAGTCAAGATCCAGTATGTCATTGTCATTATCAGAATCACAATGACAGTAACAGGGCTTCTTGGTCTGACACATCCCCATCTCCTTATTCTCAATGCATCCTTGGTTGAGAGGAGGAAGAGGGAGGAAGAGACCCCAGGAAGTGCAAGGAGGAAGAAAAAAGGTCCTCTATGTTTTGGAAATGGGAAGTGTGGGACCTAGGTTGAGAGGTGACTTTCCCGGGACTGCGTGTGCCCTGGGCAGGGTACTATAGCCCCTTCCTTTGCACTGATGCTCCTCCCAAAGTCTTAGCTTCCCCAGTGGCTTCTGAACATCAGCCAAAGCGTGAACAATGCTCTAGAGTCTGAGGGCAGCAGAATAGAGGTGGACTGGAGAGAAAGACACTTCGGCTCTAAAGAGGGAGTGGAAATATCACCACTC
>CM053403.1:94391786-94417013 GCA_028644305.1 Xerus rutilus
ACAACCAAGTCCATCTCTGTCCCCAAGGCCACCCACACACTCTTGCTATAACCCTTTGACGTGGCTAACACAGGATCCGCCTTCTCTCTAGGGATCCGATGCCCACAGCCTGATTATCTGCACTGCCAGCCAGGAGCTGTGTCCACCCACGCCAGGATTTTGGCATTTCTGACATGCTTTGTAGGGGACTTGGGCCAGTTAAGTTCAGGTCTCTGCCAGAGATGGTCTCAGCACCAACTTAAGTGACAACCTAAGATCTTTCGCTGCCTGTGCCAAGCTCTGCCCACCTCCTGGTGCTCCTGAGAAGGGGGAGACAGGGGCTCTCCCTCTGCTTTTCAATATGTGCAGAGCGGTGCAGGTTACCCGGCCTGAAGCTGCCTGTCTGCAGTGTCACCAGGCACACTCGTTCAAGGTCACAGAGCTCTTCACAAGGAGCCATGCCTTGTCCACAGCACCCATGGCCCAATACCATCTTCACCCCACCCTGCACAGGGTAAATCCAGACACTCTCGAGGACAGGCCATGCCTAGCCCCGCTCTGCGTCCTGTGTGCCTCTGGTGCCCACTGAATCCCCTCAACTCGCTGGGGAGTTATTTTTGATCCCTCTGTTTTACCAACGAGAGAAGAAAAGCACAGAGAGGTTAAGTGGTAAAGGAACCCTGGAAGCCCGACTTCAGCAGCCGTGTCCTTACCCATTGCGCTGCACTGTAGGGACCAAGGACACCCACTGGCTCTTTCTCAAATATGCCACAAAGAGTATCATCTGGACGTGGCCCTACTTTGAGAAAGGAAGGCTAGCTGTGGTGTACTACACATAAGCAGGCCTCGGGGGCCTGGACAACCATGTGCAGACTAGTTTCCCTGTCTCGTAGGACAGTGCAGAGGTCTAGTCTAATCTGGTTGAGCAGTTTAACGTAGAAGTCACAAAGACCAGTAGGACAGTGTAAGACAAGCATTGCTGGTGACAAAGGTGGTGAGGAGTCAGGTGCTGTGACAAGCCCTTTCCACAAACGTCATGGACAGCAGTTACTCTTATTCCCCTCATTTCACAAATGGAAACATGAAGGATCAGAGAAGTCGAATATGTCACCTAAGCTCACGCATAGAGTTGGCACAGTGGGATTTTGTTTTTAATATTTTTTATTAGTTGTTGATGGATCTTTATTTTATTTTATTTATTTATATGTGGTGCTGAGAATTGAACCCAGTGCCTCACACATGCTAGGCAAGCGCTCTACCACTGAGCCCCAGCCCTAGCCGCAGAGTGGGATTTTAATCCACTTTGTTGTGACTCTGAATCTCATGATGATAACTTCTTAGGGTCTCCTACATGCCTAGGAAAAAAACCAAAACCTCATTTTTATAAACATTTTCAACAATTGTCTACCTCAGGCTGAGTCGAGGGAAGTGGGGAAATAGAAACACAGGCCCAGAATGAGGGGGAAGCAAGTAGCTCACAGTGGCAGGGGTCCCAGGCAGGGGCTTGCCTAGGGAGCCTGGTACTGCAGCGTGGGTCCAGGTATGGCAGTGCAGGGGAACAAGGGACATATGCAGGGTGCAGGGCACTTGGAGGGAAAAGGTCAAGTGTCAGGGCCCAGGCTACGGGAAGCGTGTGGAGAGGGGGTGCATGTGGGTGGGGAGGGGTGACCCAGACTAGGCAATCTCTCCGGCTTTGCTAACTGTGCAGAGCTGTGAAAATCATTGGTTGTACCTCTGCAAGAGGAAACAAGAAGGAACAAAAGAAACTAGTGAGGCGCTTCCCTTTTTGCTCCTCTATCTCCACAAACAGAAGAGCGTGTGCAAATGACAACTATCCGTTGCCATTTGTTTTCCAGAGAGTACTTGCGTGTATGCTATCTCAGCAAATGGACACAACAATCTTGCGAGGAGTTGTTATCCCATGTTATGGATGAGGACCCTGGAGCTCAGCAGAGCCCAGCCTTTATCTCCACAATGCCTAGAGCAGACAGATATGGTAGGCAAGGACATTATAAATAGCTACAGGAACACAGTTTCAGAGGAAGGCACAGAAGCATCTCAAAGGCTCCCCACTCTTTGGAAAGGATGACAAGGACAGCCTGACGAGGTGCCTGCCTCACAGGTAGACGTCTGCGCTGAGCTCAGCCCATGCTGGTTGCTGTAGCCCATGAGGCAATGCGATAGGGTCCTTCCCTGGGAACACACAAGCCAGCTGGACCTACAAGACTAAGAGGCAGCCACAGTGTAGAGAACATGGGTCAATCCTGGACAATGTGGGTCAGACACAGCCATGAATGACTCTGTCTTCCAACCCAGGTAGACCAGGTTCCAGTTCCTCCCTAGTCCCTTCATTTACCAGCTGGGGGATTCGCTAGTGCTTATTTTTTAAATGAGGGTTTAATGGTTCCTACCACATACAGTTGTAGTCAGAATTAAATGAGATTCATGAAAATAAACTTCCTAGCATGGTGCCTTGTACACAGCCATGAATGGGAGCCATTATTAGTATTTATGGCCTGCAGTTGTCATTCACCCAGGTGACGGGGACCAGGCAGAGCGGCTGTAAGCCAGAGCCAGCGGTGGAAAGAGGCAGGAAGGTACTGCTGGGTTGGGCTGCTGGGGTTTTCCCCGCCCTGGCCCATGCACCACATGGCCAGGTGCCTGGCCGTGCTGGCCTCCCTGAGCCCTTGTCACACTGGGCAGAGGCAGCATGCACCCACCCAGACATGCTCGACTCACTGTCGGCCTCCAAGTCCCCAGCCACCCATCTCCGGGAGGCGGCTCGCTTTCCCGATTTGCAGCAGGCTTTCTTTTGGCAGGGAGCTGCTGCCGTCTGTGCTCTGGACCGTAAAACAAGTTTTCATCAATAAATTAAGATAAGCGGAAAGCCAGCTCCAGAGGACGAAGGCTGAGGCGGCCAGGCAGGCGGGCGGGTAAGAAGTCACTCTGTGACCCAGAAGGGACCATCGTGAATCCCAAGCCAGATTGGTGCTTCCTACTCCCTCTTGCTGGATCCCAGGTGTCCCACTGGAGCAGGGCTTCTCCGGGAGGGGGAGATTCAGGAAGGTGCTGTGCTTCCGTCTGGCCCTATTACATCCTGGGGCAGGTGAGCCAAGCGCAGTGACAAGTAAAGGCCAGCTCTCAGCAACGCTTGGAGCCCCCATCATGATCTACACTCTGTGTTAGACAAACTAACTCATTCAGACACTTGCCTGCCCAATGACTGACACTATAAAACCTGCTCTAAAGTAAAAATGTTCTCAGAGCACCCGGCCCCTCCTCACTGTGAACCTCCATTTCTCCAAGTGCACCTTCTACACCTTGGCTTCCAGATCTTGCAGCCTCCCCTCCCCAAACACATCCCTCTTCCCTAGGCAGTCTCCTCAGTGATTTCTCCCCAACCCCAGGGCCCTTAGGGCCCAGCATAAGCCCTGGCTCCTCCCACCCAACACTCTGCTCTACCCAGCAGCCTGAGACCGTTCCCCCACCTGGTGAGTGCTGACCTTTGCAGGGTACGTGCTTTGTCTGCAGATGGCGGCAGTGGGCAGGAACCCCCCTTCAGATTTCTCCATGCACAACACTGGGCACAGAGTGGCCTCCTTTGGACATAGCCAAACATCAACTACAGGAGCACCCGTGAAGAAGGGGAGAGGGTCAGCAGAGCAAAGCAAGCAACAGGGCACCCCCTCACCCCATACGCTAGCGCACAACCTCCTCAGGCCCTGACACCCTAACCAGGCTGCAGCATATGGCAGGAGAAGGGCCATCTGTCTGTCCACCACCACACGCGGCGAGGAGCACATCTCACATATGTTTATGAGTTAATAGACAGGTAAGCCTTCAGGTAAAGTAGCGTGAAGAAGCCCAGTAAGCACAGCACACGGACCAGGTGCTGTTCATCAGCTGCGTAACCTGGGGCAAGTCAACAGACTCCTCTGAGCCCCCATCTATAAGACACAGGTGCACCAGTAACTCCCAAGGCCCTTTCTACCCTAAAATCCTATGCCTTCACTTCCCCTTACTCAGTCCCTGGCTGTAAGACAGGAAAGGTAAGATAGCTGCCATCAGTCTATTTTACAGGCACGCAGGCTGAGGCCCCCAGGATAAATGACTTGCCCTCAGAACTGGGAGGCGGAAACCAGAGCCCGCTGCCATCTGAAGGGTGGTCCCACTTTTCTCAGGGAAGAAGGAAGGAAGTAGTGTCCACCAGGCACCAGGTGAGCCAGCCTGAGCCATGCTGGGTCATTTACCTCAGCCCCTTGTTAGATGACATCACAATCCCTGGCTAAGGAAACCTGGCTCAGAAAAGCGACTTGCTTAGTATCCCATGGTCAAGGTCTGAAACCACAGATTCACTGCCCTGCCTCAGGCACTGACCATTGAAATATACACAAACACAAGAGAGGGAAGATGGCCAAGTTTCAGGCCACAATGACATTAAATCAAGACTGTTAATTATACCCTAACCTGGATATAAATCAGAACTGACTGCTTCTGAGCCTAAGCAGTTCCCATACGAAGTGAAGTCACGTGAGCCCATGTGAAATCCAGTGTAGGCTGGGCTCCCCCTGGATTCAGGGGACCCCAGGCTCTAAGGCAGATCCCAACTCCTCCCCCTTCAACCCACCCCCTCCCCAACAGCAAAGGATAATTGCTCCCATCCCATGGAGGGGGGGAAATGATGCCATTTTATAAAGGGTAACAAGGCCCTCAGAGTGGGCAACCTACACGTTAAATTGCTAAATTGCGAGCTGGCAGAAGGAGCTGAGAACAAAGTTCAGTGAAGGGAACAGAAACATATTGACAATAGCAAAAAGAAACAATTACTACGCATTTTTTCATATGCGATCCGAGGAATAAATTTGCTCTTGCTTTTGCTTATTCAACAGAAACGGAGGAAGAAAAAAAAAAAAGGAGCGGTAGCTGGAGAGACGAGGAGGACACGGCAGAGTGCAGACACTTGCACTTTGTGCCCCAGCATTTCCCTTCAGTTCTCAAAAGAGGGTTTTTCGAGATGCAGGCTGGCACTGGAGTCCAAAGAAGCAACATTGTAAGTAAAGGGACTCAAAGTGCTGCTTCCCGGTACCCATACAAACCAACAGGGGGCGGTGCCATGCCCACCCATTTGGCAGCTTGAGATCTCTGGAAGTAGAAATTACTTCTTAAAAAAAGGTCTTACTTGGAAATGGAACCTTCAAGATTCCTGGCACCAGCTGCTCTGGGGAGCTAGCATCTGGCTTCATTTCAGGAAAACTCTTGACTTCCTTTGCAAAAGCAAACCTTCAAGGTAATCCTACAGAATACTGCCTTTTCTGCAGAAGGCACCTCACCAAGGTCCAGAAAACCACCCAGAAGGACAGAGCAGGGCTGGAGCCACTTCTGTGGGAGGTGGTGTAATTCCACACCAAGGGTCTTAGCAGTCATGCAGAGCACCATGTCATCAGCCTGTGGAAGCTGGAAACCCCGGGACATAGGTCAGGTGTCACCTGCACCAGGTGCGCATACCTGAGGACACACCTCAGGTCTCCCTTTCTCCGCTCACCAGGAGGATGGTAATGATGGTTTCCTAGTGTGCCCCCATTGCTTCTCAAGTCAAAACACCCAAGACAACTTGCAACAAAAGTACTTCCTTCCCATATATCACATGCACCCTGAATAGCATCCTCTGAATCAATATCTGTCCTCGTCTCCTGAAAACATGCTTCTCCTACCATGGCCCGTCTCTCAGGGATGTGTCTCTCGATCCGTTCTTCTACCTGAGAATTGAAACTCAGACCTCAGGCCAGTAAAGAAAGCACATTCTGGAGTCAACACCTGGGCTCTGAATCCCACCCAGCTCCACCCCAATCAGATGTAATTTTGCCTGAATCTTCATCTGCAAAATGGGAATTACAATGCTACTTCACCCAAAATGCATTCAGTACTTCCCCAGAAGGGTGTAGTGAAGAGCAAATAGGACCAGATGTCTAAGCTCTTCAAACAAGAACGTGGCCTAACACAGAGCAAATGCACATAAAACTACCCACAACATTAGTGTTAACCTTCCACAGTCCAGCCACTTCCAGCCCTAGCCCATGACCCTGCAAACATCCTGGGCCCCTCTTCCTCTCCACTCCCACATGCAGCTCTGGGCTCATCCCTTTGGCTGAACGCTGGAAAGGCATCCCTGTTGGTCACCCCACCTCCTCTCTGCTGCTGCCACAATCCAAACACTCTGTGCTAGTATGTCACACCTCACCTTCAAGACCCAGAAGCCCAATCACCCAAAGGATGTGGCTGGGGCTCCACTGCATGATGTTCATTCAAGACCTTTGACAGGCTCATTTTCTGTGAGTTTGCCTCTATACCCTACAATCAGTACCTGTCCCTCTAGGGATGCGTGCCCTGTCTCTTGACCTGTGTGATCTTCCTCTCTTCCACCCACCCGCCCTTCCTTCCACTCCCCACCACTCAGCAATGCCAGTCACTTCTCTGAGGCCTGTCACCTCCACCTTCCTGCCCCTCTGGAGCATCCGACACCTTCCTCACAGCACTGAACACACTTTGCCCTGCAGATGTCCGTTCCTTGCTGGACTTGCGCCTCTCTGCAGGCAGGCTTGTGTCTTGCTGACTTTGTTTCTCCCACAGTACCTCACATAGAATAGGCTCCCAAAAGATTATTTTCAAGTGGAACTGCATTTTCAAAGATGGTACAACCAGCCTGCACCTGGCACCCTGAGGAAAAGACCCCTTGTATGCTGCCAAGAGCCATTAGGACCAAGAAAGCCCCACTTTGTCTTTTTTAACTTTTTTTTGTGGGGTAGGGGGCAGGTGCCAGGGATTGAACTCAGGGGCACTTGACCACTGAGCCACATCCCCAGCCCTATTTTGTATTTTATTTAGAGACAGGGTCTCACTGAGTTGCTTAGTGCCTCGCCTTTGCTGAGGCTGGTTTTGAACTCGCAATCCTCCTGCCTCAGCCTCCCAAGCTGCTGGATTACAGGCGTGCACCACCGCACCCAGCTAACGTTTTTCAGTTTGTTCTTTTTATATACACATGACAGTAGAGTGTATTTTGACATATTATATATACATGGAGTATAACTTATTCTAATTAGGATCCCATTCTTGTGGTTGTACGTGATGTGGAGTTTCACTGGTTGTGTATTCATATATGAACACAGGAGAGTTATGTCTGATTCATTCTACTGTCTTTCCTGTTCTCACTCTGCTTCCATTCTCTTCATTCCCCTTTGCCTAATCCAATGAACTTCTCTTCTTTCCCCATTTATTGCATGTAAGGATCCGCATATCAGAGAGAACATTCAGCCTTTGGGTTTTTGGAGATTGGCTTATTTCATTCAGCATGATAGTCTCCAATTCCATCCATTTACCAGCAAATGTCATATTTGCATTCTTCTTTATGGCTCAGTAATATTCCATTGTGTATATATACCACATTTTATCTATCCATTCATCTGCTGAAGGGCCCATAAGCTGGTTCCATAGCTTAGCTATTGTGAACTGAGCTGCTATAAACATTGACGTGGCTACATCACTGTAGTATGCTGGTTTTAAGTCCTTTGGGTATATGCTGAGGAGGGGGAAGCAAGTCCCACTTCTGTGAGCACCAAGGACATCCAAATTCTCCTCTGGCTCAGAGAAGTTGTTTCATCAAGAGGAACAAATCCCCATCCCCATCGCAACCCGTGTGATAATGGGGACTGCTGACGGGTTTCCTCCGTGTAACTCAGGCATGCACTCCTGCTTTCTTTCTCTAGTTGTTTACTAAGCACAAGCTACGCCAGGAGCTAGGACTACTAGCACTGGACACTTCGTGGGATCTAAAAGTGTTCTGAGGGACCAGATAGCATGGGACAAAAGTGAGACAGCCCTGACTCTGTGCTGCAGACTCCTGCAGTCACTTGGCAACTTGTCATCTCCACATGGATGCCCCACAGCACTTTTTAGTTGTTGTTACCTTTTAGGGTATATCCTTCCATTCTTTACTGGCATATGCATATATACATGTGCATGGGCGCGCGCACACATTTAGTGAACACACGCATACTTATTAAACATGATTATTTTACTTACTGGGAGTTAGACTCTAATATTATTCTGCTCTTTTCTTCTTAAACTTAACAATGGATCTTCAGCATTTTCTTCCACAATTCATCTTACAACTTTTTATTACACAGGGCTCGCAGGCATCTTACACTTACTAGGTTCACAGTGGAAATCTTTGCGCTCAAGCCACAGGGAACCTAAGAGTCATCAGCAAGGCTTCCCCCTTCCTCACACCCCACATCATCCATCAGGGAGGCCTTCCAGCTTTGCCTCCAAGTCCCTTCTCCAGTGGCTACAGTTTGTTTGGAGGGGTCACATATAGAACAAATCCCAAGCCCCTTTCTATGGCTTTGGAGACGTGGCCTCTGCCTTCGAGGCTTCTCCCCGTTGTGTTCCCACCTGCTGGCCTATTAGGTCACGATGCTAGTTTGCACACATTGTTTCCTTTGTCCAGAACGTTCTTCTGGTAATCACATGTTCATTGGGGAGCCACATGGTTGGCTTGTTGGTTTTTGTTTTATTTTACTGAGGATTGAACCCAGAGGTGCTCTCTCACTGGGCTACATCCTTTCTTATTTTGTGTTCTGAGATTGCTTCTCTCTAAGTTGCTAAGGCTGGCTTTGAACTTGCAATCCTCCTCCCTCAGACTCCCAAGTAGCTAAGATCCCAGGTGTGCCCCACTGCAACCAGGGGTTGACTCATGTTATCCTTTAAGTTTTCCTTGCTTCTTCCCATTCATTTATTTACTGCTGTCTGTCTCCCCTGCCAACTGTGAGCACTGTGGGACTCAATTTCTGGCTTACTCCTTGTATCCCTAAGGCACTGTGCCCGGCCCATAGTATAGGCTCAATAAATATCAGCAGGAGGGAGGAGACCAAAACTTGGAAATCTTCTGTTCTTGGGAACCCTCCTCTGAAGTGCATGCTTCTCTTCAGTGTCACGTACAAATATGTAACAACCAATCCCATCGTGTACAATTACAGTGCACCAATTAAAACCATGTTAAAGGTAAAATAAAACATAAAAAAATAAAAATAATAAAAACAAAAAACATTTAAAAGTGTCATTTAACTTGTGTGGATTGAATTTCTAGCGCATCACCCAGATCCTGGGAGCAGTAGCAGGGATCTGAGTTACAACAAAAAGAAAATGCTGAAGGAGATGAAAAGCTCCAGCCACTAAAAATGAGAAGAAATGTGGGCGAGGAGCCAACGGGCTCAAGTGAGTTAAAATCACCACCTTGGTGTGCAACCTTAGGAAAGCGAATACAAAAAAAAAAAAAAAAAAAAAAAACCTAGTCACTTAGCCTCTCTATGCCTAGTTCCTCACTTACAAAATTGGAATCAGACCCAAACTCATTGGCTGAAGGGGCTCAGTGCCTGGTATAGAGTGGACGTTCAGGTAAAACACCATTTTTTTCAAAGCATGCTGGGAGCTCCGACCACACTCTCTCTCTAATCAAAGCAGTTCGTCCTTTGGCTCCCCAGGTGCTGGGCTGCCTAGGTGTCACCATCCCTTCCATGTCAGCCACCTTCACCTCAGCATCTTAGCTAAGGACAAGAGGCACTGAGATGTTGTGGTGGCACTGCTAAAGGGTTCTGGGATGGGCCTACCATGCTACCCACTATGCCCGTGAATGCAGGTGCACCAAGATTCTGCTGGCAGTTCCCAAGGGAGAACTGACCCCAGATGGACCTGTCACTCTCAACCATGGCTAGAGGGGGTGCCGGTCCTGAGAGCAGGCCATAGTTATTCAAGCCTTCCTGGGCTCTACAGTTATCCCAAGCTCCTTACAGCCTTGGTGGGAGGGAAAAGAAAGAAGAGAAGAAAGGAGCCCCCAAGATCACCTGACATCTTGATCTCAAACACAAAACAGCTGCTAAAAACACCCCCACTTATTGCGCCCTAAAGATGACGACAAGCTACTGCCCAAGCCAGAAATGCTCATGGAGGTCTCCCTCCTTCCAGAGATCGAGGATCTGCCCTTATGCACACAATTCAAAGGAGCAGAATAAAGCTCTAGGTGGGGAAGACATGTCCACATCCCACAGAACTCAGAAACAAAATCAATCTTGCCTTTTTGAACCCCCAAAGTCTGCAGGCTGGAACACCTGGAGGTGGGATCAGCCCACACCTGAATCAAGCCACACTTGCAGATGGTTCAACTCCCAACTAGCTGTGGCGACCCCTATAACTGTCTCCACCATTCCAACACCTCTCTAACTCGCAGTTACTTTTTCTAAAACTGCTTTTACCATGTCGTTTCCACGCTTAGAAGCTTCAGTGGCTCTCAGTGCCCATGTGGGTAGCCCAAACCTCCATGAGTCAAGTTCCTCCATGAGCAGCTTCTTTATCTCCCGGGATAGCCCAATGTGAACCATTTTATTCCAGCAAAATGAGGAGGGGAATTTTCATCATTTCCCAAATAGGCTCCTGTTCATAACAAGCCTGCATCAGGAAGGAAGAGCGTGTCCTGTCTGACCCAGCCTTCCAGATGAGTCCAGCTGCTCCACCTTCAGTGGCACCTTCCTCTAGTGAACAGCCAAAGGAGCAGAAGGAAGGGATCTGACTCTCTCCATCTCTGATCACCTGCAGCATAAGCCCTCTGCCCTGAGTACCCAGTCATCACATTTGGTGGCTAGGAAGCCACTATTCCAGTGACAAGGGCATGAGAATGAGGACAGACAGCAGGCTGCCTCAGGGAACCTGCTGAGATGCCATCAAAAAGGGAGACAGGAGGGAGCAGCAGAGGGGCCAGGCTTTAACAGGAGAGCTTGTTGGGCATAATTTATTCCCACAGTGTCTCAGCAGGTTTCAGCTGGTTGAGTTTATAATGGAACAAGCAGTCAGTGTTGTTCTTGGATGCCACGGCTCTGTGATGGGGGAGTGCGTGCTGCAGAGAGGCTCAGCCATAAAGCAGGGGATGGCCCATCGGGGGCCACGACACTCCACGGGGACCAGGTTTTACAGTCCTGGAAAGAGGAGGTTCCAAGAAACCCTTGAGCATGGCCTATAAATCTCAGCAGGAAGTAGAGCAGGATCCTGCACTTGGGGGGAGGAAGTGGGGTGAGACAGAGGAGAAAATCAGGCCAAGACCCCAGGGCACTGAAGGAAAAGCAGCAGAGAACTGCCCCACTGCTACCCGAGGCCCCTAGGAAAGTACAGGGCTAGAAACCCACCAGATGCTCTGCAGAGAGAGAAAGACATCCTGCCACCAGCAGGCTGGGGTGGCACAGGAGAGGACAAAAGCCTGAGGGCCACAGAGTGGGAGTTCTCTCACTTTTGCTCACAGGCCTGGAGAACAGCACCTGGAAATCTGGTGGAGAAGGGTGTCCTAACTCCTCAGACCATGAGGGGCTTGAAAGGGGAGAAGGAAGTCCCAACCTTCAGTGTTGCCTGCCCGGCACCTTCCACCCAACCACGCTCACATTCAACAAAGCCATGTTCTCCCAGGTCTCAGCTACTCCCCAGGGAATACCAGCTGCCTTCTTTACTAGCTCCAGGGCTGTCCCAGAGGGTCTTCCCAGTGGGATGGCATTGTCAGGCAAATGGCCACATAGCAGACTCCACTGAATTTCTGGAACCAGCGCTCCCTTGGATAACCACCTCAAGGTCTGGCTCCATGATGGCTTCTGCTCTGCTTCAGGCCATCAAAACACCCCTAACATTGGAGTTTTTTCTACAGTCCTCCTGTAGAAAAGAGTTAATCTGGCCTCCAAAGTCAAGATCAGGGGCGCCGCTAGGGAGCTTATCTGACCTCCTGAAGGGATTAGCACTCAGCTCAAGAAATGCCAATCAGCCAACAAGGCCGAATTTAACCTCGTCCATCCTCCCAACCTCAGCCAGGGCACTCCCAAAATCGACAATTACGCTAGAGGCAGCTCTCACTGAAGCCCGTCATCAGCTATTTATAAGCCACCCACCTTCTTCGGGGAACCCGACACCCTTCGGGGAACCGGACACCTCCCATCTCATCACGGTGCTGGTGCCTAGAGCCAAACTTGTGGCCTTGGCCTCAGGGACTCTACCACACTGGGTGCTCCTGCACAGGGCTCCTGCAGGAGTTGCCGCCCCCAGATCCTGTCATCTCTGATGCATGGACAGCCACATTCAGCAGGGCCTTACCTTTTCAGGGTGGCTCCTTATGAAGGCCTACAGCCTGCTACCATATGGGGTTTAGCTCCTGCAGCTTTTCTACCAGCTCAGTGTTGGGTCTCAGGATAGGGCCCTCAGGATACAGCCCCTTCTAGCTGCCACCTCTCCCCACAGCTCTCCTCCACCTTCTCCTCTCCTCATCAGCCCGGGCTCCTGACAATCCAACAAGTCTGAAGAAATGCAGGACAGCAAAAGGATTGGGAGTGGGAACATTGATGTAAATGGAGAACACGTCTAGTCCGAGCAACAGAAGGGCGGCCCCGGCCTTCTACAAACAAGGTGGGTAAACCACTAACAGCCCCATGGGTAAGAACATACTGGGCAAGAGACAGACTGCTCATCAGCTCAAGGAAACTGACAAGCATACACCCTGACAACTGGCGCCTCTCACCTCAAAGATACAAAGGGTGGTCCAGCTTTAGTTTCTAAATGATCCACTCATTACATCTATTATCCTCTCTCTCCCCTCTGGACCTGCAAGGAGGTCCAGACCTGATGGGAACTCCAGGTGAGTTCCCACCACCGCCAAACCACCCAGGGTTTATTTATTGGCCTGCACAAAGACTTCACCTGAAGTACGTTTGTTTAAGAGATATTTGCCTTATCCTCAAGATAAGCAAAGAGAAAAAGGTACAAGGGCTTCTGAGTTACCAAGCTAGACACCCCAAGAAGTTAGTTCTGAAAACCAGTCACCCTTCTGCTACCAAAAAAAGTGAAATCTCATTGGTGGTTCCATGAAATGAACTCAGACCTGGTGATGACCTCCCTGTATCAGCTCACAATGGCCACATTCCTTTGGGGTGGCATGGGGACAATCTCATGAACATAGTGGCAAAGGGCTGAGTGGGGAGAAAGTGCTAGAGAAGTTTAATAATAGAGCTGAGTTGGACTCGGCCCATTTCCTTTTTCAGTTGCCCTGATCGGCTGCTCCCATTACGCGATGGGGCTGGTGGCAGGGCGAGTCAGCTGCTGGAGACTCAAACCTGGGTCAGCCCAGGGACCATGTCTCCTTAGGCCACCTCTGCGAAGGGTCTGCATGCCACAGTCAGATGAGGCCCATGCACAGTTTGCTCAGCTTGCCTAACACAGTCTCTATAAAAAGTCCAGCGCTGACGGGACAGAGCCAGGCCGGAAGCCCCAAGGTTGACTGTCCCGGTACACATCAGCCCTCCAGCCCAGCCACGTGCCTTGCTCTTTATTGTCTCTCCTGCCTGTAGACTGCTATTTTGGGCTCTGGGGGACAAAGGGGAGCTGATGGCCGCAGCAAGAAGCCCACAGGGTGGGCAGGTTGGCATCAGAGCAGCTCTCCTGGCCTCAGGACAGCTGCTGCTCCCTGTCCAGCCTCTCCTCTCTGTCCCCTGGAAACCAACAAACACAATTCGCTCAACAGTCAAACCACGCATGTGCATGAAGCATCCACCCTGTGTAGTGGTTACGAATGACAGAGAAATTGCCACATGAAATATGTGATACATGATTGTCATCATTCGCGGATCATTCACGGACACAAACAGGCAGGACAGGGGAGAGAACGGTTGCAAGCAGAGTCCTCGGCAACTCGGTTTATCTGTGACTCATTTCCCACATCTGCAAAATGAATCTACTGGTATAATCCTCTTCAAGGTCATCACAACGCTAAAATAAGTTAATAATTAGGAAGTACCTGAAATCATGTCCTGTACTTTGTAAATGTTCTATGGGTGATGAACATTGTCCCTGTCACCCTCTTTGTCACTGACATCAGCAGCAGCAGCAGCAGCATGGACAAGACAGAACACAGGAGGTATTTATTTTAGCTGTCTTTTTGGTGAAGAAACTTGTTGAACATGTAGTCTAGTGCCTGGGACCTGGACACAGGCCTGGCTTAGAAGGCGCCCATGAGCCTGACCCAGGGAAGGAGCAGAGCTAGGCACTGGTGTCCAGTTCCCGACTGACTTGCAGGGTCTTCTTCCTAGCTTCTCCACACCTCTGGCGAGGGCTCCCTCTGCATTTAGGCCTCCAGTCTCAGATGTGGGAGGGAAGGAACGAGGTCAAGGAGAAGGGCCTCTAAGCATTAGAAAAGGAACTGGGGTCCCAAAATGGTAAGCACCTGGTCCACAGTGAGCCCCACTGAGCCAAAGCTTCAAAGGCAAATGCTACTGTCACCCACATTTAGTGCAATGAGGCCTGTGCTCTAGGCACTGGGTCAAGGGTTCTACTGTATTATTCCACTTCAACTCACACCAGTCCTAGGAGTTGGGCACTGTCACCCAAGAGTCACCAGTGGGGCCAGGATTTGTTCCCCACTCTGGATGACATCTGAGTCCTTCACTCTCCTGCTGGGCTTCAGAATCCTGAGTAGTTTTTCCACGTTGCAGATGCCAGGTCCCACATTGGACTGCAGAACATCCGGGTCCCCAGAGCCATCCCCACACCACTGGGGCTTCTAAGAGTCCCATAGGCAATGTGATGCCCAGCCAGCAGGGCACTCCACTAGACTGATGCATAGCAGACTGAAACACTCTGGAGGACGTGCTGCCCTTGGGACCTGACGTGCTGTGGCCCCTTCCCCACACCACCTTCAGAACAAACATCCTGTCATCGTCACCACCAACATCCTACCTCCAATGACTAGCTCCTAGGAGCAGTGGCCAGATCCCAGTCCCTACCTGTGCCCCTGGGGATTTTTAATGAGGGGTACAATTTTCCACCTGAGTCCCTCCTGAGTGGACCAGTGGCCTGTATTCTCTGAGCCTTGCCATCATGGCACAAACCCCATCTGAGGGTGTTCTACAGACTGCACGCCTGCAGCAGGCACTGGCCTCTCCACCAACAATCCCACTGCATCCTCACTGCCACCTGTGAGGTGGGCACCTTCATCAACCCCGCCTCCTTGGAGTTGAGGAAGCTGTCCCAGTGAGAAGCTTGGCAAGTCAAGTCCAGAATCTAAAACCTTTAGCACCAGGCTACCCTGCATCCCCGTGGCTCATTCCACACGTTCACTGAGCCAGCAGAACCGGGCCGTAGATTAACAGCCTGTGCTGCCTTTTCCCCCCATCATCTTTTTATTTGGCTTTCTTAGGAACTGTTGTCTGTTTTGGCTAGAACTTGCAGCAAATGAACCATCCTCTGAAGTCACAAGAGAACCTCTGAGAGGCGGGCCAGGGCAATGTGAGCCCGTTTATCTAGAGGGTGGGGTGGAAGTCTGCACACCACACAGCAATTCCCGGGAAGAATGGGACAAACCAAGTCTCCAAACGCCAGTTCAGGATTTGCCATGTAATTGTTAAATCCTTCTCCCAGATTGCCCTGAAATTGCCCATTGCCTTTCCATTCACCCTTCCTGCAAGATAGTTGTCTGTTGGCTCTTGGGGGGAGAAAGTAACAAGCCCCCCAGCCAGACTACTCAGTTGCATGTCTTCATGGACTCTATCTTTAGGGTCCTTGGCTGAGCCCGAAAGGCACCTCTCTCTGCTCCCTTCAGTTTAAAATAGGCCACAAGGATGCCTGCCAATACTCTTGGCAAACAGTAGGGTTATATTTCTGGCTCCACACCATGGAACACCGGACCGGGGAAGGCTTCCCAAACCAACAGCTGACTCCGGCTGTGATGACAAGCCGATCCTGAGAGTCGGCCCAGGCCCAGCCAGCGCCCTGCCTGTGTACAGTAGGAGGGGGCTCTGTCCCCACCTCCAGCACTCCAGGAGCACAGGGACAGCTATATAAGGACATGGGGCTGGGGGGAGCCCAGGGGCTGGGGTTTCTCCCAGTCCCTGGCCAGGGCTCCCGCTCTCGCAAGCATGCGCACACACCTGCTGCGGATGAACATTCCTGCGTGCCATTCCCTGGCCTGGAATGGGCTTCCCCCTCTTGCTGCCATCACAATACCCTCCAGACACCGCGCTGGCCTCACCTGCTACAGAAGCCGGGCCAGGGGCTCCACTCCTTTCTAGTCACACTGGCACCAGAGGGCATGGGAATCTCGGTGCCCACGAGGAACTGGTGTGGGAACTAGAGGCATTGGCCTGAGAGACCTCAGCACGTGTCAAGGAACACAGGGACAGGCTTTAAATGTGGGAAGAACTGCTCTAGTTCAGTGGCTATGCTCATCCCATGAGGCTCTGAAGGGCAGAACAGGGACTGAGTGGTAAAACTTACAAGATAAAATGCAATCCCTCAACCTCACTCACCCAGAGACCAGAGCTGAGCAGAGTGCTGGCTGAGCAGGGAGGTTCCTGCCACTGGGAGTCTGGGAGGAAAGCCCATGGCCCTCTTCCAGGACCTCTGCTCTGGGCAGGGGCTGTCACACGAACTATTGTAGTCCCAGCCACTTTTTGCTCTACGCTTCTGTTCCACCATGAGCTCTCCCATCCCACTCCGAATCCGAGCATGGTGCCAACGGCTGCCCAGTCATCCAGGGGCAGACAGCTGGAACTCCCGGTCAGGGGTAGGAGACCCCAGGCAGCCAGGAGTGCCCACTGTCCTGTGGTCCTTCTGTCCTTAAAACTAAAGGTATCCTATGCAAGAAAAGAACATCCTCACAGATCTCTAGAACCTCACCGAAAGGTGAACAGTGGTTTTCTCTGGATGGCAGCACTGTGAGTGATTTTAATTTATGCTATTTTTATACCTCTTTGTTCTTCCCAATATTCTGCAATGACTACATACTAGTTTTATATCAAAAATAAACTTTATTTTTAAAGAACCAACTTCCTTCTCCACTTTCAGGCATGCCAGCCATGTCAAGATCAGCCACCCAGAGCCCTCCAGCCTGCCCCCCATCCTTTCCAACACCCAGTACACTCATACACACCAGGGAGAAGGTGGCAACACAGGGCATTTCATTTCTAGGGCAACTCACTGCCGGGAAGGTAACAGCCCTGGCTTCTCTGCACTGGTCAGGTACTGGGCCCTGTGGTCAGTGTGTGGCACACAGTGGTGCACACTGAATGCTCATTCTCTTTCTTACTTCTGGTGTCTGCTGTTGGTTTTTCTGTCACCAAGCCTCACTAACCATCTCCAAAGACAGCCTTCAATCTTTCAGGTGCCTGCAATCACCAAGTAACACCCCACAGCAGAAAGCCCGATCATTCCTACTGTGTTAACTCCCAAAGCACAGCAGGATAGGCAGGGGAGATGTGGCAGAAAGGAAGGGGAGGCTGAGAGGAGATATAAGAGGCCATGAAACAGTGCATGGGCCATCCCCACGTGCCACCTCTTTACCTTGGTCTAACATGAGTCCCCCCTGCCAGGCTTCTAGCCCCTTCTCCAGGCCAGGTTGTCATGCCTGTCACAGTCATTAGCCTGGCTGTTCCCCAGGCCTGGCAGCCTACAATCAGCTCAGAAGTCCCAGGGCCAGTCTCTGCATACCTCCCACACTACATCATAACACCAAGAAAGGGTTCGGGTGTCATAGAGGTGGTGTCCTGAGCCAGCAGCCTGGGACGGTTACTATCCATGGCTGCTGAGAAGCTGATCTCAGCATGGGCGGGATGGGCAGGGGGTGGGAGCGGTGACAGGGCTTCTGCAGGCTTCTCTGTGCAGTGGGATGTCTTTCCTGCATGTGTGGCAAATGGTACTACCCTCAGGGTGCCCCAACTCTAATGGGGAAACACACACTCACGAAACACACCAGATTCCCAAAAGACAGGTGAAAAAGTGAGACATGAGGGTGACTCCTAAAGAGCCATGAACTCCATTCCAGAAAAGCAGGGCTGACAGGGGACTGGATTGAAGCCCATGAGATCGTGAAGAACAATGGTGCCAACACAGACCCATCTAGTAGATCCTGCAACAGAACCTCAGGCATCCCTTGAAGCTGGAAAGAATCATGTGAGAAAAAACAAAGGGCAGCTCAGCTTAACACAATGGGCACAGGCAGGGCTCATTACCATGCAGGGCGGCACCAGATCAAAACATGCGGAAGATCAAGAGAAGGCAGGGAAGGTCACGGATGAGAGGACCACAGTGGGCCACCGGGGTTGCAGTGATGCCGGTGCACACCTGACCTTCACAGGTGGCCCCGTGGGAGATGACCCACCATCAGTGCTTCTGCCAACCTGGTGCGGGCAGTCCTAATCTCTTCAAAGAAATTAAACACATTGTTATTTCTCCAAAGTCAAGTCCTCATTTAAAATGAAAAACCTTAGTCTTGGGTGTAGCTCAATGGTAGAGCACTTGCTTAGCATGCAAGAGGCCCTGAGTTACATTCCCAGCACCACAAAAACAAAATCAAATAAAAAATAAAAATGGAATCCTTTAAGCCTGCCCTGCCTCTGGGTGTGGTAAGTGGACAATGGCTGTTGCCAGCACTCATCCCAAGACGCAGATAGAAATACATGCAGGATGTGGAGTCCAACACCCAGGGTTCAGGTCCCAGCTCCACCACCAACTGGAGGCTCGAGGACGTTCTACAGCCTCTGAGGCTGTTTCCACATTCCTAAAACAAACGTATGGATGTCACCTCTATCAGATTGATCAGGGATTAAACCAAATAACATATGTGAACTCCCGGGATAGTGACTGTTAGACTGAGATGCCAGGTACATAGCCGCTAACCTGGTGAGTAAGTCAGATATGGATTCTGCCCTCAGGAACGTGGACGCGCCCCCACACAACCAAGGTGTTAGTGAACAGTGTTCAGGGTTGCAGGAGAGTGGTCAAGCAAAAGAGGAGCTCAGAGGTACCACCCTGAGCAGCTCAGGGAGTTTCATGGAAGGGCATTTGAGATGGAAGTTTTAAGAAAAGGAGGTGGGCCATGCACCAATAACTGGTCTGGAAGGAATCATGGGCAGGACGAAAAGCATGAGCCACACAGGAAGGAAGTGGGGCAGGAAGAGACTCAGAGCACTTCCTATGGGCCACTCTGAACACTCATTGACAGGTTAGAGCAGGGATCGGGGAGGAGGAGGATCTGATCAGGTCTTCAGGGTGCCTGGGGTCAAGAAAGTGAATGGATGCCAGGCACGGTGGCACACACTTGTAATCATAGCAGCTCAGGAGGCTGAGGCAGGAGGATCTTGAGTTCAAAGCCAGCCTCAGCAAAAGCAAGATGCTAAGCAACTCAGTGAGACCCTGTCTCTAAATAAAATATAAAATAGGGCTGGGGATGTGGCTCAGTGGTCGAGTGCCCCTGAGTTCAATTCCCGGTACCCTCCCCCGCCCCCCAAAATAAAGAAAATGAATGGAAGTTGGTAACACAGATGGAGATACATGAAATTAGCTGGCTTCTGCATGGCTATTAACATGACTGAGGTCCTGGGAAGAAAAATCTGGCAGTTTCGTGGCAAGTGAATTAAGAGAGACTGGGAACAGAAAGGTCTGGGAAGAATAGGGCCAGCTGTGAATGAGACTTGACCTAGGAAATGGCAGCTAAAAGGGACAGATGGGATGAGGGAGGGGCTGAGGGATGTTTCCAGCCTGGGTGCTGGGCAGGTGCAGAGACCCATTACCAAACCCATAAGAGGACAAAGGGGGCTTTTGAAGCAAGAAGATGAAACACATTGGAAGGCCCAGTGGAAATGCTTATGGAGACACAGGGATGTAGCTGCAAACATGGTGGGGGAGCATCCTTCCCTGGTTCAACCACACACAGTCCCCTGGGAGTCAAATCCTGGGAGAATGAGGGTACAACCAAACCGTGGCTTGACCATTCTATGCCTTAGTTTAGAGGAAACCTGAATGAACTATTCCATCACACAGGATCATTGTCAGGAGCAAATGTCACAGATGTGACAATGCTCAGGAAACTACAAAAGCATTTTTTTTTAAATGTAAGATGCAGAGTGCAGAGCTGAACTAAGAGAAGAGGCTGAACAAGGACAGAGAGAGGAGCATGTGAGGGCAGGGGACCAGAGATAGAATCTACAGGAATACTAGGTCCAGGGCAAGCAGCCTCCTGGGGGAGGTAGAAAGGAAGATGCAAAACCAGAGCACATTGCAAAAGTCAAAGGAAAGCACAGCATCCCCCAAGAACGGGCCATGGAAAGTTACATGCACCTGTGCTGCCAGCCCTCCCCAGCACTACACAATGGCCATCCCCCAAGGCATACCTCTTTCAAATAAGTCCAGAAAGGTAATGGATCCCACTACAATCAGAAAGATGGGTGGAGCGTGTGCCAGGGAGGGAGAACATGGCTCCCTGAAGGAAGTCTGGAAGGTAATGAGGGGTGTGAGTGTCCATGTGAGGGTGAGCTCATCAAAATCCCCAGGGGACAACCATCACCATGAAAGAGGCAGTTGGAAAGCCATTAGCTCCCTGATTAAAATGAAGTGACTGTTGCTCTAATCCAGAGAGGTCGAGAGAATCTACTGCAGAGGGGCAGGCAGACAGGCAGTCTGTCATTTGATTAAGATACAGTCTCCTAATCCATCACTCGCCGTGTGCCGCTGCACCCCCCACAGGCTCACATGCAAGGCTGGCAGAGACAGCAAAAGCCGCCAGGCAGTGGGGCCTGCAGGTAGGCAGGGGTCAGCTGGGGGCATGTCTGCAGGAAGTGAAGGAACTTCTCCTTGCACCCCATGTGTTTAGGAGCCCAGCAGTGGGAAAACAAATAGCCCAGAGTGATGCCAACGGGGAAGTGACAAGCACATCCTGTACCTTGAAATCGATGGAGAGGGACTGGCTCAAAACCAGCACTGTGGCTTACCACGGTTGGCACTTTGGGGGTGAGCCTGTCCTCAAAACCAGTGACCAACACAGAAGAAAAATGACAGTGGGGATAAAGTGAACTGACCTGCAGACAAGGCCACATCTGCTCAGTGGGTACCATATTGGGGGATTCTCTGTAGACTGGAAAAGCCCATTTCAACTGAGGTGTCTGCCCCTAAGGAGGCTTCGTGACCTTACCCATTGTTTTGGTCTGACACTCTCTGAGGACTCCTGTGGTTTCTCTTGCCCTGAAGACTTAGAGAATCAGAAGCAGAAAGGACCACCGAGGGTCTTCAGGTCCCATCTTCTGTCCCCATGCTGGCCTATACTCCAAGCATCACAGGTGGCTGGTGAGCATCACTCTTTCCTTTGGGGGCAGGTATGCCAGGAAAAGTCCATCAGTCATAACCAGCAGTAACTCAATCTCCTCTGACTCTTCCTTTATTATATGCTTAGGGCCACTGTCAAATCAGTTTTGCAGCAAACTTAATTGCACAGGGCCAGGCCTAAGACAAGCTCACAGTCATTCCTAAGATAGCTTCTCCATAAACTCAATGACCTTTGACACCGTGAATATTTATTGAGCGCCTTCTATGTGCACAAGTAAGCTGCTCCTATTTTCTGCCCTGGACAAACCCACGTGCTTCCTTCTACTAATTCACCCAGGGCAGGCTGGGGTTATAGCTCAGTTGGTAGAGTGCTTGCCTTACATGCACAAGGCCCTGGGTTCAATCCCCAGCACGACAAAAAAAAAAAAAGTGCAATTCACCCAGCGCCACGCTCTTGCCAGAGCACTCAGTATTCCAGGAGCCAGGAATACCCTGCAGAACACCTGCCTGGAAGCTGCCCACTTCACCCATGAAACCACTGTCCACAGAAAGAGAACAGGCTCAGCATGTCCCCACTAGCCTTAGAAAGAAATGAAGGCTCAAGGCAGTGCTTGCCACTAGCCCCAGGGCAGTTTCTGTGCCTTGATGGCTATTGGCAGGGTGGCCAGGAGGTACTTGGGGAGGGGAACAGGGAAGATGCTTGATTGTTCTGAACAGCCACCAATTCCGGTTTTTCTCTGCCCTATCCCAAATGAGGCTAATTATTAGGCCCAGGCATGGGAGGATCATGCTCAGGAAGAATATGGACACAGTGACCCAGAGAACATAGGTGTGGATGGACCAGGGTACTGTTCCCTGGCACGGACAGGAGAATGGGCATGCAATCTCATACTTTTCAAGTGGAAAATTCTGCCGGATATCCATCTGCCTCCTTCCTCCCCCGGCAGGGAGCACCCTCAGGGGAAAGTGGTGCTCAAACCCTTCTACCATAGGCAGCCACCATTCTCCTGACCTCAGCATGAGTGCCACAGCCCTGAAGGCAAGGTGCTGCCCAAGTCCCCATAGTCAGACGACAGTAGAGGAGTCAGCCCCAGTGCTCCCCATACATCTGAGAAGGATGCCCAGCAAAGACTACAGTGCTGAAACTAGAGACCCTCCACCAATTGCAAAATGCACAAATAAGTTGCAGAATGGCTATTGGTGCTGGCTTTGCCTCATGGGGCCTGCCAGCCACATGTAGATGTTGGGAACAAAGGCTGCTTAGGGGTTGGGAGATGCATCCCAACCCCCTCCACCCTTCTCTTTTGACCCTTGTTGCCCTAAGTCCATGAACCTCCTGCAAGGCAGAGAGGACAGGGTCAGGCAGCCCTTTCCCTTCTCGGTTTACAGGTGCCCGCAGGGGTATCCCAAGGTCATACAGCAAATCAAGGGCAAACCTTGCCCCTGCCTGCTCCTTTTCCCTCCAGCACATCTAGGCTGCCACTCAACTCACTTCCCTCCTTTGCAAGCATGTATAGAAGGTTTGAGAAAAAGAAAACTTAAAAACACTTCTCTCCCACGTCAAAAGTCACGTTTTCAGGATGAAGCCCAGAGCAGTTCCGAGTACATCCTTCCTATGCCCCTGAGCACTTCCCTTGGCAGAAGCCTGAGAGCCGGAAATGGGCTTGGCACCTTGCTGGTCTGCTCCACCGGCTGGCAGGTGCATGAAACGTGCCTTGGTCCAGGCATCGCTCACTTGCTTGGCTGCCCCAGGATGGTCCAATCAGAGTGATGCTGAGTTCCAGAACCAGGCACTGCCATCAGGAAGCAGAGGAACAGCGCCCTCTGGGGCTGGAGAAGAGCATGGGTGGCACCTGGGGACTCTGGTAGTCTTTTCCTCTTGTCTTAGCACCTACATGAGTCAGGCTACAGCACACAGATCCGTTGTCCCCAAAAGCCTATTCTGAGGAACTGCAGAATCTTCAGAAAGACCAGGATGCCCAGAGATGAGAAACTAAGGCAAAGCAGAGGGAGGCCTGGCAGAAGCAGGTGAATGACCAACAAGAGATGGTGCTGGGTGCTGCGAGATAAATCTGGGCCCAATGTCCTCAGAAGGAGCAGGGGAGGGAAGAGCCCTGCAAGGAGGCCCCTCAGGGGTCCTGTCATGGGGAGAAGGTTCCAGAACCTGGCTGCAGCAGTACAAACCAGTACAAACTGAGCAGACCACACAATCTCCCTTCTCTGCTATTGGCTCCAGCAGGATCTGGCTCTCACTAGCCTTTCTCCCCCATTACCCGGGCTCTCACACCCATGACTAAAGAGACTATCAACCACATGGTCCCCTTTAGGGGGTGGCTGAGGGCTCACCATCTGGCCAGAACGGCTGCCCATGATGCTCGCTGTCTGCCTGCAGCTCAGGGTCCCATGGGATGGGTGGGGTGGGGGCACTCAAAAGCGCATTCTCCCAAAGCTGACTCCGCCAGGCTGCTCCTCAGGGGCCCTAGCACGTGCCACCAGCTGCCTCTCTTGCCCCATCTGTGTACCTCATGCTCTCTGGGGAGAGCTGGAACACAGCTCCAGGGCTGTGTCTGATGGAGTGTAAGGACCTAGCCTCCTACTAGGGGGCACAGAAGTAGCAGACAGAGCCTCCACCCCACGTACCTCCCAAGACATCCGCAGGCTTGGAGGGAGGATGAGAGGCTCTGGAGGGTCTGGAGAGAAAGGGAGGCCCAGTTCACTCATCCATGGGACCAGGGTCCATGTGGCTGACAGTATCTTGGGAAGAAGACAAGAGTCTGGGTCAAGAAGACTGAGAGCCAGGCACAGTGGCACAAGCCTATAATCCCAGCACTTTGTGAGGCTGAGACAGGAGAATCGTGAGTTCAAAGCCAGCCTCAGCAACTGCAAGGTGCTAAGCAACTCAGTGAGACCCTGTCTCTACATAAAACACAAAATAGGGCTGAGGATGTGGCTCAGTGGTCGAGTGCCCCTGAGTTCAATCTCCAGTACCAAAAAAAAAAAAAAAAAGACTGAGTCTCAAACAAAGACATCTCCCTGGCTGTGAGTAAACTGTTGGTGTCAAGAAGAGCAACAGGTGAGCAGCCGTCACTTTGAAGTAAACTATTAATGCTAAGCACCCCCAATGGTGCCTGCTCCTAAGGCTTACATCCAGTGAGCAGTCCACAGCAGGCAAGTTGCAGAACACAGCCTTGCCCCAGGGCCAGGCCCCAGGAGCTTATGCCTGAAGACAAGGCCAGGCGGGGCGGCTCTGGTTCCTGGGAGTGCAGAACTGGTGCAGGGCAGGCAGAAGAGCCCCAGATGGCTGGCAGCACAATCCTGCAAGTCTTCTCAGAGACAGCAGGCTCGGCTCAGTCAACTTGCATGTCACGGGCAAGCAGGCCGAGCTCTCCAGCCTGACAGCCAGAATCCAAGGAGACAGGAAATCAATAGGGTCCTCACTGCCCTCCTTGGCCAGGCCTGAGCAGGGCCAGCTGGTGGAGAGGGAGCCGGAGGAGGGGGACAGAGGCAGGGGCTTGATGCCTGGTGCTGTTCCTGCTGGCTGGACCCTCACAGAGGCTTCTTTGGCTAAGATCTGGTCCCACGCTAAGCTGCTTAGCCAACAGCCCTATCTCACAGCTCAGGTCAGCCTTGTGGGAATGCAGGGCAGGACAGCCAGTGCCACCACCAACTCCTGCAAAAACCTGAGCAAGCTGCTTAGCCTCTGAGAGCCTCCGTACATGCCAAAAGACAGCAGCAGCCTCTGCCCCAGGGCTGATGGTGGGAATTCAATGGGAAGGCTCCAAGCTTTGCAAACGCAGGTCATGATGGCTGGCAGCACAGGTTCCACAGGGAGATGTGGAACTCAACCCCTGCCTGGTAACTTGGGCACAAACTCAGACACAAGAAAGGAGGTAGAAAGACTCTGGTAAAGGATGCATCCCTAAGATGGGCTTGCAGGATTGTCACTGTATTGGGGTTTTGTTCTTGTTTGTTTGTATGGTTTTTTTTTTTAAATATCTTTATTTTATTTTTTTTTATGTGGTGCTGAGGATCGAACCCAGTGCCTCATGCGTGCTAGGCAAGTGCTCTACCACTGCGCCATAATCC
>CM053403.1:94417513-94481710 GCA_028644305.1 Xerus rutilus
TCTAACTGCTGCCCAAATGTGGTACAATTAAATTGCTCTTACTTCTCCTCTATTCTAAACTGCTCTTTAATGAGCACCCTAACACAGGACATATTTGACAGATTTTGACTATTCCCTTAGAATGAAGTATTGAAGGTGCAGTTACTGGCCAGAGGCTAGGAGTCTGTTTAAGGGTCTGGTGCTCTGAAGGAAAGCTGTTTTCCACAAAGGTACCGACACTCTGATGTTGCCATGAGCACTGTATTGCAATTATCAGCTTTTAAAAATTCCCTGTGCACTCAGGGCTGAATGTGGCTTGTGGTAGAGCATGTGCTTAGCATGCGCGAGGCCCTGGGATCCACCCCCAGCATCACAAGCAACATAAAAATAAAAAATCTCTGTGCACGTGAAATGCAAGAAACTAGTGTACTATTTCTGTCATAACTGGGGTTTCTTTGATGACTAGTGATGTTCTGCATTCTTCCTTGTGTTTGCTGACCATTAAGATGTCTTCTTACACAAACCTAATTACAGTGGCAGCCAGCAAACCACAACTCTCAAACGTTCAAGCCATTTTAGTGCTATTGTTATGATATACAAAATATACATTACATCGCGGGAATTAATAGTACACTTGTATTTTGCAGCACAGTAGACAGGTTGGTGTAGCATAGGGAACACTAGACTTGAAGTCAGACAGCCCTGAGGTTAAGCATCTACTCCCTCATGCACCAGCTGTGTGACCTAGGGAAAGTTACTTAACCTCTCTTATCCTGGGTGTCACCTGCTGTGGATCTGTAAAATGGACTGATAACAGTAACTACCTTCCAGAGTCTCCATGAGCATCAGGTTGGGTGGTACAAGTGAGGCCCTTGGCCATGAGTGCTCACCTTCAGTGATCAATGGCCCGCTGAGTGGCCCAACATACAAAGCTCCTATCCTGAGAGATGAGGACAGAAGAGGCAGACACCAGGGACACTGGCCTGAATTGTTACAATACTAAATTACAGCAGGACATGAGGAGAGTCTTCCCATTGGATCCACTTTACAAAGAGGGTAGGCACATCCTTTGGGGGCAGAGGATGGGGCTCATGACCTGGATTTTCCTCCCCTAGGGGACCAGAAAAAGGCTCAGCACCCCCATGAGCTTCCAAGGGCAGCAGGAGGCGGGGTGGGTGATCTCCCCAGGGAGGTTCCCAGCCCTGTGTAGAGGCTTCAGTCCTAGGGTAAGAGAGTGGCAGGAAGGAGAGAGGCTGCGGGGGCTGGTGTCCCACCAGGGAGAGGCTGGTGTGCTGGAGGAGGGTGGCTACAGCTGCAGGAGAGGACAGTCACCCAAGTAAACCAGACACGAGAGGCCCTGTGTGCGTCCCCTCTCCAGGGCTGACACGGAGAGCACATCTTGCTCCAAACTTGAGAACGAAAACTCAGGGCCAGGAAGCCTGGAGCCTTGGCTCCCACTCCTCACTCCCCCCAGGAACAGCAGAGGGGAAAGATGAGAGTCACTTCGATCTTAAATGTACTCTTCAAACAGGAAACAAGTCCCCTCCCCAAGTCTGAACCCTAGGCTACCCCAAAAGCCACAAGGGGGCCAGAAGGAAGAGTGATCTGACACACTGCCTACCTTAACACCACCAAGAGTGGTGCAACAACAGACAGAAGGACGGGCTTCTGAGTCTGAGACCTAGATTCAAATCCTGGTTTCCTCTCTACCCAGCTGGGTAAGCTCAGGCAAGTGACCTAACCTCTCTGAGCTTTCATTCTATACATCTGCAACATGGAAATGAGGACAGAATTCTCCCCCACAGGACTGGTGAGGTTAGTGAGGTGAGGCATGTGCGGTGCCTGGAATGTTCAACCACCTCCCCAGCCAGCAGGACAGGAAGCAAGTGCTCAATAAGAGCCATCGCTGGTATCACCCTTGGGGGCTAGGCTGTGACTCCTTGTGTCACTTCCAAGGGACCAGAGTCCTCCAGGACTGCTCCCCTGCTGGCCCCACATTCTGGCCCCACATTCTGGCTCAAGCCCGCAGTGTGGCCTTCTGACTCCGAGTTCTAAAGGGAGCACGCGCAAGGCCTTGGGTGCAATCCCCAGCACCACAAAGAAGGATAAGAGAACCCTGAAAGTAGCTAAGGGTGAAATAAAATCTTCCAGGAGGAAGAAAGGGGATGAGAGGAGATGATACCAAGGAATGGTCAGATTCTGGTAAACAGGGTGACAGTCACACAAGATCTGATACCCATCTCTCTTCTTTGGAGCACATTCTAAAATTTCAACAATAAAGAGCTAGAAGGAGCCGGGCGCGGTGGCGCAAGCCTGTAATCCCAGCACTTAGGGAGGCTGAGACAGGAGAATCGCGAGTTCAAAGCCAGCCTCAGCAACGGCGAGGCGCTAAGCAACTCAGTGAGACCCTGTCTCTACATAAAACACAAAATAGGGCTGGGGATGTGGCTCAGTGGTCAAGTGCCCCTGAGTTCAATCTCTGGTACCAAAAAAAAAAAAAGTTAGAAGGAAAAAGGAGTGAGAAGGACAGGAGTACTGGGGACAGTCATTATGCCTGGCCCCACCTGTCAACCTCTTCCTGGTACCTACGGTTCAGGGGAGGCCACTCTGTCCACCCTCGAGTCAGCTCTTTTGCCTTTGATTCCATTTCACAATCTCCAGATCCCCAGTGGCTTTCCTCACAGCTCAGCTCCTTGCTTATGGCCTTCTTCTGCCCACTTCCCATCTGACCTGCCAGAGGCTCCCAGGGACCTGGTCTCCTGGGTTTCCGTCCTAGCCATGCTGTTGGCACTGACCTAGGTGGCTAACCCTACCCAGTTCTGACCGAATGAAAGCTCAGCAGAGCCTGCAAGGAGGTTTTCAGAAGCCACTGCTGCTGCTTCTTCTAAAAGCCAAAAAAGATCCCTCCTTCCCCAAACCCGTTTGCCATTCCCAGTGCAGCAGCGCAGCAGTGAATGGGAACGAGGTGACTGCCTGGCATGCGCTCCCCACCCACAGGGGCCAGGCAGCAATGACCTCGTGAATGAGGACAAAGATGAAATCCCAGGAGGGGAGGTGCCGCTTCTCAGGAGTTCCTGGAATGGGCAGCATTCGCAGGCAGGCCCTGGGTTGGCCAGGGGCTATGTCCCAGCCTAACAGACACCCGCCCAGGTTCCCGTGAGGATGGGAAAGCAGAGCTGGCCACGCTCTTCCTACTCCAGCACCCTGGGGCCAGGCTTTCCCCTCTTTTCCATAAGGGAAGGGGACCAGTTTGCTCTCCTCCAGGTCAGCAGAAGCAAGGACCAGGAGATAAATGGGAAGCTCTCGGTCTAAGTCCTGACAGGCCAGGGGCCTACGGGAATCTTTCTGGGCTAAGAAGATAGTCACCTGATCCTCCTGCAGGGAGAGTCATGCCTTTGGGGAAACCAGCAAGAAAACAAAACAAGGAACCACCTTGGGGATGAAAGCTTGACACAGGCACGGGGTCCAGCCCAACCATCCACCACCATGTTCTGGGCACAGTAGCAGGCCCGACGGCAGCCAAGTGCTCCATGGCGCATCTGCTCTGCCGTCAAATGCCTCTTCTAACTTCTCTCAAAGGACCCTCAAAGTGGGGTGGTGTCCTATTCATCCCACTTTTTCAAGTGGGAAAATGAGGGCATGTGACTTAACCCTAAAGCAGAGAAAAAAAGATGGTTGGCTGGGGACAGAGACCCAGGAGTCCCAGTTCCCAGGTGGGGTCTGCACATGAGACAGGAAGAGCACCCCTGGGGCCTCGGTTTTCCTAGCTAGCAAAGGAGAAGCCAGCCCTGATAACTCAATGACATTCACAAAGGGCATCGTGGGAACAAACCAAAGCCACAAACCACAATTCAGTATAAAGCAGGCTGGCCCGGCAGCTGCAGGCTACTCAACACCACGTGTCCCCGGGGTGGGGCAGGAGAGGACTGTGAGAAGTGCCCAGAGAGGAATGTGTCATGCCACACTGATCGTGGAGCTCAGCAGAGGCCAGGACAGGATGTAGACTGAGGACCAGGGTGCCATGCTCAGTCCAGCTGCTTCTGACCACGACCTCTGGGCAGCTCACTCGGCTTCCCCAATTCTCAATTTTCTTCCCTGTAAACAGGGAAAATGCATCTCCTCTGCAGGAGAGATAAAAGTGCTTTGTAAACTGTGAGCTGCGTGAACAACCGAGGGAATATTCTAGTCTTCCTCTTGAAGATAAGAGGAGGAGAGAAGAAGTGGGGAAAGAGGGAAGATGAGAGAAGGCACGGGGAGGATCCACGATGAGGCGGAGATGAGGCGCTGAAACTCAACCTGCTGGCTCCGGAGCCAGGCCTTTTCATCATCACAGAAAACCCAACCTGCACAAATGTACGCAGAGTTCATAAACATGATTAAAATGGTTGTTTGCAAAATTCATACCAGAGGAATGAGCTGCAGATGGCGGTTGTGACGCCCTTCCGCTGCAGGCAACAGCTGGCTGTGTGGACACAGGGACAGCTGGAGGGAGTTGTGCTAGTGCTCATCTTTGGCCTGGGAAGGGAGGGGGATTCAGACCCTGCCCTCTTTCATGTGGGAAGGGGAGATTTCCCAAAGCCGAAACTGAGCCATAAATCTGCCCTTTGCTCCAGAGACATCAATCAGGTTTTCCAGCCACCCCAACCAGGAGAGCAGCCAGGCTCAGAGGGAGAACGGTGGGCTAAGGTCGCGGGCTCCTTCATGGCTGTCTGCCTCTGGAATGGGCTCAGTACAATTCTGAGTGTCCTTGGGGAGCAAAGAGGGAAGGGACCCGGGAGGACCATATCTGAGGTCTCTCTCAGCCAGAAGGGCCTCCTGTTCTGAGGCCAACAGGTAACCCTGCCCTAAGGAGAAGGAAGATGCAGGTACTAGAACTTTCTCTCACCGTCATGGATGCAGAGTGCTTTGGAGGTCACGTATCAGGTGAGTGGACATCACCTGGCTGATCTTGAGCCATCAGAAGGCAGACGCCCAGGACTACATGTGTCATTGACTTTCTACCACAGCAGCCAACTCAGGACACATTTTAAATGTGACAAAGGGGACATGTTTATCCACAAGCTCTTGGCCCAAATTCAAGCTGAGCCCTCTCTTTCATTATATCTCGCTGCCTCAGCCCGTTCTCTCCCCTGACCACATCCCATCCATGCTTCAGCTGAGCCCTACCTTCTCCAAGAAGCCCACATCAATGACCCGTCCAAGCCACGGCCCTCCTGCAAATGCTCACACTGCACCGCCCACTACCCCAACCGCCACCCACCCGATCACTCCACACATCTGTCCAGGTCTCTCTGACACCTGGGTGCTCCCTCAGGCAGAGCCACAGCTGTATGACACTTCTCAAAGGTTCCCAAAGCAAGAGGAACCCAGAGAGCACCCACTGATAACGTCCAGGATGGGAGCTGAGCTTGCAGAGCTCCTCACAAACATGCAGAATGAGCCATGCCCCTTCTCCCGCAGGCTTGAAGAAGTGTCATTAGCCTGCCACCAAAAATACATCAAGCCCTGGACATGCAGATGACTGCCCTGCCAAGGCTTGGGAGCACAGAATGGGCTGACCAGTCTCCTCTCTACTCCCACCCCAACTTTTTCTGGGTCCAGCAAGTCCCAGCTAATCTCTCAGTAAATACCAAAGGGCTGTGAAATTCAGACCCAGCCAACACATGCCAGCCGTTCTGCACTGATTATCTTATTTACTGGGGGGCAAACACAGCTACCTGGACAAGCACAGGCCCCAGAGGCAGGTGCTGGTGTGCAGCCTGGGGTGAGCTACCTAACCTCTCTGAGCTTCAGCTGCTTCTTGTGCAAAATGGCAGGTCTACCACCTCTCTCTCTGGTTCACTTCTGAAATAATGTGTACAAAGTGTTGACAAAGTGTCTGGTGGTCTTAGAAAGTACTAGATAAATGATAATTAGCAGTATATGTTCATACCAATCCCTTGAGATAAGTATTACTGTCTTCTCTCTGCCAAAGAGGGTGAAGCTCAGAAATGTGGGCAGCTGGTTCAGAGACACAGAGCCACTGCCCAGCAGGCAGGGATGCGGAATTCAAGGCTGGGTAAACTGACTTCAGACATATGGTTTTCCCCACCACAGAGGACTCGAAAGGGGCAGAGAGGGCAGCCAAGCATGTCCTCAGTCATGAGGAGGTTGGCAGTCTCAAGTCATAGGGACAGAGTAGCTATGGGATTCTGGGTCAGGCACCTCTACCTCTTCCCAGCTTTAGCAACCCCCTAGGAATCCTGGAACATGAGTCTCCATTTAAGAGGACTGGCTGGAGTCCTACTGCCAAAGTCCCCCAAAGCTAGTCAGATTGGCGTCTGTCTTCCCCACACAGGCAAACTAGGTAGGTGCATCAGCCTTCAAAGTTTCTACTCCTTGGGAAAACAATGATCTTCAAAATGGTGGCTGCAGGGCAAATCCAGCCCACAGGGGCACTGCCTTTCCCTTCTGCAAATAGCCACCAATTGTCAGGGAGTGGGAGACAGGATGCCAAAGCATTTTCCATACCGACTGGGTAGAAGGAAACACACGTGTGCCCATCATACTTGATGTGGCCCACTAAGACCCTGGTTACATTGGGTCTCAAGGGAACCAGGGACTTTCACAAGCACAACCTCCTTAGATCTCGAGGACTGCCCTGGGGAATGGGATTTTGGTCCCATTTTACAGATAAGGAAACCGAGATGACATCAGGCAATCTTTTCAGTGTCACACAACTAGCAAAGAAAATGCTAGGATGCAAAGCCCACGTCTCGTGTTCCGGGCACTCTGCCCTCAGCAAGGAGGTCGTTTGGGCTCTCATCCGTTCATTGACCCTTCGCTCCACACATTCCTTCGTTCGCTCATTTCTATTTGTTTCTTAAACTGCTACAGCTCATGACCCTCTGGGCTGTTTAATCCACCATGACCTCTCCCGCTACCTGAGAAAACCTGGGAAACTATAATTATATTTTTCTTTTCCCACAGAGCTGCCAGAATTCAGCCCTTGTGCCGGCCCATGAGCAGCCTCAGCAGCTCACCCTGGAGTGAGCCTGGACAGCAGCACAGACTGCTCCACGCTCTGCTCACGCCGCAGGCCCCTCGGCAACACAATGCAGCTAAAAGCCTTTTTAAAAAAGATATCTGAACCTCCCAGAAATCCAGCTCTCAGCATGTTATTTTAGGAGAGGGTATGAGGCAAAGAATGGGAAAGACAATAAAGTAGCCCTCACCCAGCTCAAAGGAAGGTGCACTTAGTCAACTAATGATAGTATTTATCGAGTACCCACTACTGTGCCCAGTGCTACAGGGCAAGGGTAGGAGGAGACCACTAATGAATAGAAAACAAAGGTCCCTCAAGGGGCCATGGTCTGGTTGACCATGGGCAGGAGACACGCACATCTAGAAGGAGAGCTCAGGTAGAAGATAGCTCAGGGAGCACCCCAGCCTCATCTGCAATACAGATGTTAAGTACACCTGAGAAATACAGGAAGACAAGGTGCCTGTAACTGGGGACAAAACAAAGATGTCACTCAGACCATGGAATTTAAGTTAGATATCAAAGGACAGCCAGGATTTAAATCTGGGATGGTACAGATGGAAATTACCCCTGTAATCCCAGCAGCTCGGTAGGCTAAGGCAGGAAGATCACAAGTTCAAAGCCAACTTCAGCAACTTAGCGAGGGCTGCAGCAATTCAGCAAGACCCTGTCTCTAAATAAAATATTTAAAAGGGCAAGGAGCCAGGTATGGTGGCACACGCCTATAATTCCAGCCCTTTGGGAGCCTGAGACAGGAGAATTGCGAGTTCAAAGCCAGCCTCAGCAACGGTGAGGCACTAAGCAACTCAGTGAGACCCTGTCTGTACATAAAATACAAAATAGGGCTGAGAATGGGGCTCAGTGGTTAAGCACCCCTGGATTCAATCCCTGGTACCCAAAAAAAATTAAAAATAAGAAAATGGAAATTACTTGTACTATTTTATCAACATCAAGGCTAATAGCAAAAGCTTGACTTAATCCCTCCTTCCCAGATCTTAGCTAAATATTTCATCTTTGTCATAGGCCCTTGGCCAAGGCTCCAAGATGGAAAAGCAGAGCAATAAATTATATCTGTGAGAACATCCCAGCCCTTGACACATGGGCTCATGCACACTCCATTTGTCCCCACTGTTGTGAAGTAACAGTGCTAGCGGCTCAGAGCTAATGGTACTGGAAGGAACCTGGTTCTTGCTATTCAGCTTTGGAACTATCCCCAAAAGAGACCTGGCCAAGACAGCACAGCCTCTCTAGCCCACAACCTCAGAGAAAGGCACACCCCAGTCAGCCCAACCAGAACAGCTCTGGTCTTTGAGATCTGATTATTTCTCAAAAGATGGAACTCTCTCTGCCCCATAACCCAGCAATTTTGCTCCTAGGTATGTGCCCTAGAGAAACTTCTAAATGTGCACAGAGAAAATGTACCTAGTCAAGAGCTTGATCATGAGAGCAAAATACTGTTTAAACATAATGAAATATTACATGGCAGGGAAAATGCAGGAATTACAAGTATGAACATCACATGGATGGCCAGGCACGGTGGCACACGTCTATAATCCCAGTGGCTCGGGAGGCTGAGGCAGGAGGATTACAAGTTCAAAGCCAGCCTCAGCAGCTTAGCGAGACCCTAAGCAACTTAGTGAGACTCTGTTTCTAAATAAACTATACAAAGGGCTGGGGATGTGGCTCAATGATTAAGCACCGCTGGGTTCAATCCCCAGTACCAAAAAAAAAAAAAAAAGCACACGAACAAACCTTAGAAATACAATATTTAATAAAGGTAATGAAGTTACAAAGAACTACACATCATACCATTAGCATATTATGCCATACCACATAGCATCATACCATTTTATACAGCTCAAAGCAAGTCAAACTACAGGATGTACTGTGCAGGGATATACATGAGTGGCAACATTACCAAAAAAGGCAAAAGACCACTAAAAATGCCATCAGGAGAGGGGCTCCCTCTGCAGGGCAAGGCCAAGGAATGGGCTAGGGTGAAGCTGACTAGAAGTGACCTATGGTGATATAATCTGTCTTAAGGCGGGGGGGGGGGGGGGGGTTCCATGGTGTTTCTTTTATCATTCTTTGCAACTTACATGTATTCTCTTGCATTTATAAAATACAACTTAATAAAATAATGTAATGTACTTACTAATTTATTGACTAATTTTAACATAACCTCGAGAATTCATTAAGGACTGCTGGCGGCTGCTTAAAGGGACTGAAAGGAATAAAATACATAAAGCAATAGGTGTAGTTGGAGAGAGGTACAGCCATGGCTCAGGCAGCAGGTCTGGGTCCCAGCCCTGTCCTGGGTGGATTTCTCCCTGTGAAGGTATCTGAAAGGCATGAAAGGAGAGAGAAGCAGACAAGACTAGGTGGGATGGGATACCCTGTCCTCGCCCGAGAAAGTCGGCCACAGAGAAGTAAGAGGACACTCTTTTTGGGTGGCTCTAGGGATCAAATCTAGGGCCAAGAGGAAAAAACTTCCTACAGCTATGACGTCCCCAGATGGAGTAAGCAGCCTCAGGAGGCAGGGAGTGTCCACCTGCCTGTGGCCACATGGAAAAGCTGAAGCTGGGAATCCTGTCTCATCAGGGTGAGGGCCAGGGCCACAAGAGACCACGTGACCAAGTCCCACTCCAAGAACCAAGGAGGCTGGACACATCAGCATCACCTGGGGATCCCATAAAACCAACAGATCTCAACCCCACTCCTGACCAAGGACCTCCCTCTCTGAGGATGGGAACCCCAAGTCTCTGACTTTGCAAGCTCCCCAGGTGATTCTGATGCATAGTGAGGCTCAAAACCACCAGATTCAGTATTCTTTAAGTCTTCTCCTAGTTCATGAGCCTGTGGACCAATGGAGGGGAGTTGGCAGAAAGAAGAGACGCTCCAGGGCCGGGGACTTGCTTCCTCCAGTTCTCAGTGACCCTGATGATCCTATTCAAATCCTCCTTGCTATGCTCTCACCCTCATTTCCTCTTTCTTGTCTCTTGGTGAAAACAAACAAATAAATGGGTTTCACATGCTGCAGTTATTGGAAGGAATTTCAAAAATAAGGAAACCTCATGGTAAAAAGGAAAAAACAAATCTGATCATGGAAGCCAGAGATCAGGACAGAAAATATTTCCAAAGAAAACCACTCATTTCCCAAGACTGACATCACAGGTCCAAGAACAGGTCCTTGGTTTGTGAGGACACCCTGGTAGCTAGAAAGTCTGGCCTTGGCCGACAGTCCCTGGTCTCAGCCCCACTTCACCAGGAAGAGATGCTGTGGTCAAAGATCATGTCCTTGGGCCCATAAGAATCATATCAAAATGGAAAGTCCAGAAGTGCAGCTCATGAGGAGACAGAATCAGCTACTGGTGGAGCTATAACTGAGGCCCTGAAGACTTCCTGTCCCTCCCATGGTGACCCTGATTACGCTGCTACATTCATAATAAGCAAGGGGCTCCCAGGGAGGGGGAGAGGCTGCCCTGGCCTGAGACAGCCCCAGGCACAGGGAGCATGGTGCAGTCACAGAGTAGCCAACTCCACTGGCTGGGTACCACACGACAGCAGATGACGAGGCAGTGGTGGGAGGAGTCTTGGAGGCCACAGGGCCCCCAAAGTGAAAGGCCCTGCCCAGTGCCAACAAGAAACTCGAGCCGGGAGATCATCTGAAGGCACCGCCTGCCTGCGCCCTGGAGCGAACCCCTTCCAGGCTCCAGAGTGAACATCTGCCACACTGGCACAGGGACAGCCAGTTCCACGTGAATTTCCACCCAACCCCACCCGCTCACTCCAGCCTCTGTCCATTGAGGCCTTTAGGGTGGGCTGGCATGGGGGGCAGGCTGGTCAGCTGGGATGTGTGGCTTTGGCTAATGTTCCCTCCCAGCTCTTGCCCAAGGCATCCCTGCCTAGCAAAGTGGGGCTGAGGCCAGAGACCTTCTGGGCCAAGGATAGAGCCAGGCCCTGCCTGGAAGAGCTTGTCCACATAGACTCCTCATCTCAGAGCATGTTTGGTGTCTGCAGTGGTAGCAGCAGAAGCTCAATCTCTTGCCTGGAGAAATTCTAAGGGCCAAATGCATTGTTGGGAATCCAAGGCCCAGAGAGTAGCAATGCCTGGCCTGAGGTCACAGAGCCAGGGAACCTGGGCCTGCCCTACTTCCCTTCATTCTCTGCTGCTCACATTTCTGCACCTGCTGTTCTGTTGCCTTCTGAGGGGATAAGAGGCTCCACAGGAGAAAGAGAGAAAGAATGTATGCATTCTCTGAAATTAAAATTATTTTTTAAAAACCACAATCCTTACACACTCGGCATGCACTCTTGACTAAGCCCTGCTCCCAATTAGAGGTATCCTTCACTTCCCAGGCAGGAGGTTTATGTAGGTCATGCTGGGCCCTCGACAGCACAAGCCCCCACACCAATCTCTCAACCTCCAGACGGGGAGCACAAAGAGATCTTAATGCATCAGGGCCTCCAGAAGGGGATCAGGGAAGGTCCATGGACTCCTCCAGGGGCTCCAGGGTGACCAAAGCCTTCCAAGAGTTTCCTTGGGGAACTGAGGATCAAGAGCAGAGGCTGAATATGAGAGAGAACCAGCATGTGCTGGAGATGGAAGGAGAGTGTCCGGGCAGTTAGTGGGACAGGCCAAGGTGGACTCACCCCCACTAGTTCCCAGGGCAGCCTGGGGAAAACCCAAGGCATGAGGCAGTCTCTAGGGGCTTAGGAACCCCCTCCATCCCCACTCTCTAAGACCATACCCCAAAGGGTTAAAGGGCATTCAGCAGGCACCCATTCTTAAAGAGACAAGTGACTTATGTTCTCTTGGGACATTACTGCCAGGGCACAAAGGGAAGGGTCCTGGTGGGTGCTACCCTACAACTGAAAAGGCTACCTGTTGGCAGTAGGCAGAAGAGAAGAGGAGGGGAGAGAGCTTTGAGATAGGGACAAGGAGCCAAGCTCCCCAGGGAGAAGAAAGCTTGGTTGTGGAACTATAGCTTGAAATGCTTGTCTATTCATCCACTTTCCCAGATGAGCACCAGAAAGACATGGAAATTAAACCTGCCTCCTAGACTCCAAAACATCCATCCTCTTAGACAATCTGTGATGCCTGAGACCTATGTTTAGTCTCTCAATCATCTCCAACCAAAGTCCAGGCAGGCTCTGGGCCAGTCTCAGGGAGGGACAAGTAGTAGGAATGCTTCTATGGCTCAAGAGGTCGACAGGTTTCAGTGCCACGGATAGTACGAGCCAGATGACACGAGGAAAGGTAAAGATGGGGGAACAAACTGAGAGAAGGAAAAAGATCCACACACCGCTCCATATATCCATAACTCCTGCTCAGGGACTAAGTCCTGGACCCTCCAAACATAAGAAGCAACTTCACCCAGCCCAAGGGAGCTGCAGCTGCCTCTGACTTCCTACACTGTTGGGGATGTCAAGTCAACGCAGCAGATGAAGCCCCTTCCTAAGAGGCCACTGGGACAGGCCAGATGGCCTCTCAGGAAGGGGCTCCATCTGCATATAGCCCTAACTGTACCTGGCAGGAGCAAGGCCTGTCGTCCTACCCACCTCTGAGTCCTGCTAAACACAGGAGGGACACAGCACAAAGCTCCACTTCCACAAACCAGCCCCAGGTCCTGAGCCCAAGGCTTTCAGTCTGGCCAGTGCCCTCAATTACACAGACAGGTCTTGGTGAAAGTCACTTGCCAGAGACCTCCAGAAGTTTAGGCTAGAGGTAAGGAAAAGGCCCAGACCACTGGAGGAAGCAGACGGGATTGGCTGGTGAAAGCTAACCAGGACGCCAAAACATGAGCAAAGCAAGCTGCTACCTTCTCCAGTCTCCAGCTTCAGTGAGAACTGGTGGAGCAAGGGTTACACAGCCAGGGCAGCTCACAGACCAACGCACGTGCCAGGGCCAAGCCAGGAAGGAAGGCTGATGAGATCCCTGACCCCAGCAACCCTTGGGTTTGAGAAGAGCCCAACTCCTGCCTCCTCCACCAGCAGAACCTGGGGATGCCCTGAGTAGTGGGCTGAATGGTGGCTCCCAAGACAGGTCCACTGATCCCTGCAGCTGGGGATGGTACCTTATGTGGAAAAGAATGTTTGCAGGTTTAAGTTAAAGAATTCAAGGTGAGAAGATCATGCTGAATGGCTTGGGAGGCCCCTAAATGCCATTATGAATGTCCTCATAAAAGAAAGGAGGAGGAGACAGATGCACAGAGTATAAAGCTAATGGGACCAAAGAAGCAGAGACCAGGTGACATGGCCACAAGTCAAGGAATGCCATCAGCCATGAGAAGCAAGAGAGAGTCCTCTCTTAGAGCCTCTCAGGGAAGCATGGCCCTGCAGATGCCTCAACTTGAGACTTCTAGCTTTCCAACCGTGAGAGAATACACTTCTGTTGTTTTAAGCCACAAAATTGTGGTGACTTGTTACAGCAGTCCTAGGAAACCAACACACCCTCGAGTGAGCAAGGGCTCCAAGAAACCTGCTGCTTGGGCATCGGCTCAGGCCCCAAGTGAGAAAAGAGCAGATGGGGTGCTGCTCCATGGTCCAGCAGCAGCATGATTTTGGCATTGAGCCAGAACCACTCCATGCCAGGTCTGCAGTAGGCAGGGACACCTTTTCCTGAGAGCATCCACCCCAGCAGGTGAGAAGACAAAATCAGGAGGCAAGAGGCACATGGCCAATGAAACCCAGTGCTTGGGGGAGTCTGGGAGCTTCCTCTTGTTACGTGTGTCACCTCATCATCCAAGGCCTCAGAGATGTTGGAGACTATGTTGGTGGATAAAATGGAGACTATACAGGTGCTATGTCACAAGCTGGTTATAAGAATATTTTTTTAAATGCATGTTAAACATTTAAGAGTACCTGGCACATAGTAATTGCTCAATAAATATTCGCTGTCTTAGCTATGTCCTAGAAAGGGACCATGAGAACCAAATGAGGAATGTGTATGAAGGTGTTTTCCAAACCAGGGAGCATCCCACAAACGCCAGTCATTGTTAGATCATTATCATTACCTCAGCAGAAGCCATGCAGGACCAACTGTCCCTGTTTACTAAGCACCCAAGGGCCTGCCAATGGGCCTCGTCTTGTCTTCAGGTGTCCTAAGGTTGCTACCCCCCATCTGAAAATGAACACCCAAGTCCCTTGCTGTACACAGTTCTGGCACAAGAAGGACATTGACCAGCTGCAGCAAGATGCTAGGGGACAGATGGTGTAAAATCACACATGCCTGGCACACAAGCCAGCCTGCCGCACGAAACTCATTTGTAGGAACACCTGTCTATATGTCCTTTCTTCCTGCCCCCCAATACCTGGGCTCCGTGGTCCTGTTGATGGCATTAACTTGCTGCTCTCTAGACGCTCATGCACATGTCACCCTCACCTGGGAGACTCCCCACCAACACAACTCTGCCTCTTCAGGCATCTGATCTAGTGTCTCAGGGAGGCCAAGGGGGGACAGACTATAGGAACCATGCACAAGATGGGCTGCCCCCGAGCTCTCAGAAGACAGCCCTCGTGGGGAGGCTGAGGCGGTTTTCCAAAGCCTGCCCCCAGCAGCATAAATCAGCCCAGGCCATGCACATTCTTGGGGGACACATTCAGCCCAGGACACATGCATGGCAGATGACTTCTAAAGCTGCTCTGTGGCTCTTAGTGTCCCTGTGTTGGTTGAAACTGCTGTTGGCTTCAGCTCCTGCATTTAATTTTTCACCACTAAACAATCACTCAGATTTGCCCACTGTGCTGTTTACTGCCAGCGTCCAGAGGTGCAGATACAATAGGCTACAGGGTTTGGTGCAGGTACAAGCAGAGGCCTGAGGGACCAGGATTCAACTGTGGCCTCTGCTTATTCTTTCAGCTGAGAATTCCCAACCCTGGGAATTCAGCCTGGTGGCCCAGGGCTAAGCACTGTGGCTAAGCACTGTCTCTGATCACGGACTCTCTGATAAGCATAGCCTATTGGGGGGGGGGGGGGCGGACTCCCTTCTGCTTCCCTAGACTTAAAAAAGCCACCGAGCCCCTGTCTTCCCACTATTGTGAAGGGGAGGGGCTGTTTTCCCACCTCTTTTGAGCTCCGGAACAAGTATGAGTCAGGCAACATGCAGGGATGCATTGCTCATCTTCTCATGAGGATGCATCCATGGGCCAACATCCCACAGGGACCAGTCTTAGTTGGCAGAGTCCTGAAAACTGCCCCCAGTCCAGTGTCTGCAAGCATGATTCCTATTCTGCTCAGAAACAGTCATATCTGACCTTGAATGTGATGACCTTCCCTCCTAGGGACACTGGTCCCTGGAGTCTCCACTTCTAAAAAGTGCTGCTGAGCCCAGGGCTAGCTCCTCCCGTGTGTGCATGTCTGAGAGTGAGTCCTCCTGAGCACCACTGCTGGGCTCCCTAAGCAGGCCTAGACGGTGGCAAGAACCTAGACATACCAGAAGAAAAGGCCAGACCTAGCCTAAAGTCACTCAGCTCTGCTCAGTCCCCAACTCTAGGTGGGGTCTCTCTCCTGGGTATTCTTATAGCTTCTCCTATTTACCTCCAACATAGCTCTTGCCACACCACGTTAGGATGATTGATTCCTTGTCTGTCTCTTCCCACTGGAATGGAAGCTCCCCGACCACAGAGGCTGAGTCTCCTCTGAGTATCTCTGTACCCCACAGAGAAGCTGGTACAGACGCAGCACTGACTTGGGTGAATGAGTGAGTGAGTGAAGCTCTGACTGCCCTGGGGATGAGCACCATGACCGCCTGGCAACCCTGATCGTGGCTCTGCTCCCCACAGCAGCCCACCCCGCAAGATGGACTTGCCTTCACCAGACAGGAAGCATACCACTGAAGCGAAGCTGACAGAACTGGGGAATCTGTCAGGGGGCCTGGGCTGATGTCAAACCAGACTCGACAGCTGTCATTCCCCCAGCCCATCACGCGGCCATCCTGGCACAATCCTATGTCTGGCTGTGAGCACACGTTCAGCCTCATCTGTGATCCCCGGCTGCTCAGAGGCATTGCTGGGAGCCTGCTCCCCCTGGGCACAGCCTCCTCGGACACTGAGTCCAGGGACAGCTCCTCCCCAGCCAGGCTGCCAGGAAAACAGTGCTGGGTAGGGGGCAGGCCTGGCTTCCAACTCCACTCTGCCACCAACCTGTTGTGATTTCTCAGACAAGTCCCTTTCCTTCTCTGGGTCCTAGCTTCCTCAGTGTGAGCAAGAGGAACAGATTCCCCTGATGACCACACATCTCTGAGCTCCAATTGTGCTTCACCAGCTTCTGAAAATGCCCAGTGCAGTGTCCCGTAGAGCAGCACTGTCCTTGGCAAGGCTCTGCTGCCCAGTAGAAAGCCTTGCCGGTCCCATCCGCAAGTAAGCAGGAGTCCCAAGGAGAATCAGATGTCACAACAGGACCATGCCACCTGATGCCTCCCACAGGAAGAGAGAGAGGGGCCAGCTTCCCACATCACAGCTAACAAATGAGTGAGCAGGCAATTGGAAAAAGTTGGGGATTCGTGTTAGAAAAAAGGAGGAACTTCCTGCCCATCAATGTGGGGAAGACAAAATTCTTTTATAAAAAATTTTATAAAATTTAAAAATTTATAAAATTCTTTTATAAAGATCTTGACAAATGATCTTTACACCTAAAGCATCACAGATCCATCTGAACATGGAGAAACAGACCAGATAGCAGTTTTCAACCCTGGCTACGCATGAGAATTCCCCAGGGAGCTCTTGGATGCCCAGAATGTACCCCAGACCAAGTAAACCAGAATATCTGAAGGTGGAAGCCAGCATCCATATTTTGTTTTAAATCTACCATGTGACTCCAATGTGCAAAGAAGACTAAAAGCCATGCAGATGCCTGGCTGCCCATCAGCCCCTAGGCTAATCATTCTCCTAACAAGCTACCACTCCTGCTGCCGCCCCAACCATGCGGAATCCACGCTCAGGCTTGAAACACACTCCCAGTCCCATTTTCTCATCAATGCTTGAAGCAGCACCCCAAGTCATGTTCCTCTCCCCGTTTTACAGGTGAGGAAATGATGACTGATGGTAGGAACTGCTGGGGAGGCAGGTGCAGAATGGGGAGCCGTCATCAGATTCATTTTCTTACTCTAAGGCAAAGCAGACACACAGACCACCATGTCACCGTGTGGTAGCTCTCAGGCCTGTACTCCTGGCCCAAAGCATGGTCTTAGCAAACTGCACAGGAAACACACCATAGAAGCCAGGTTTGGAATAGGCCATGAAACAAACGAGGGTCTTGTGCCACAGGACTTCAACACGACGGCTCCCAGCTTACTCCTGACAAATCCATTTGTGACAATCTCCATCCAGGGCTGGCCATGGTGGAGAAGGCCTTGGCAGTGAGCTACATTCAAATTAGCCGGGGAAAGGGCGCGGAATTTCACTGTAATTGGTCATGTTTGTTCCAAGGATGACGACTATAGCACATTTCTCATGTTAATGTCGTCCAACTACCCGTGTATTGCAATTACTCCGCATCGATTTTAAAGCCGACTTAGCACAATAGCGGCTTCTAATTTGTAAGCAAAACCGCGGTGACATAAATCAAACTGTTAGAGGCAACGCCACTGCCGCATGCTAATGGAGAGTTAATAGACAGAGGAGGGCAGCTGGGGCACTAGGCTTCCTGCAAGTTGTCACCTGCCCGATGGACCAGCATTCCCCTGCCCACATTCCACCCCTTGGCCTGGGTCTGATGGGCACTTTCTGGTGGCGGCTTCCCTGGTCTGCATGGCCAGAGCCGTGACTGACAGCCCCCTCCACTGTAGGCCAAATCCCACAGTGAGGCAGTGAGGATACAGGTTGGCTAGTCCTGCCTCCCAGCATGGGGCCTGGGGGATGATTTAAAGAAAAAGCTATAAACCATGGGAGAAGGAGGACCAGGAGAGGCCAGCACTGGTGAACCTCAGTCTCTGGTCCTGGCTGCCAATTCATAGTTATTGAGGACCCACTGAAAAAAGGGCCCTGCATTAGCTATGCCTTTGGCAGGAACATGGGCCGAGGGAGCCAGGACAAAAAACGAACCATCCATCACCCAAGTCCACGCACGATCCAATCAGCATCACCTCTGGGTGCAGCGGGCTCAGGAGAGGCAGCCAGGTTTAGGGAATAGATGGGAGGTCGAGAGCCAAGACCCCTGTGTGTCCATCCAGATGCAGCTCCACAGAGGCTAGGGGTGGCCTATTAGCCTGGCAAAGAAGACCCTGGGCCTGGGGACGTGTGCTGACAAATGCCCAGGAAGTATTTGTTACACTCCCGCCTTCTGGTCCAAACTGAGCAGGGTTTTCAAGCTGTCAAGTGCTGCTGCTCCTGACTCTGGAAGTACAAGTTCCACACCCAAGACCATACCAGGCCTCACCAGGATAGAAGCAGGGCACTGCATGCAGGAAATGGGGATCCCACTCACATGCCCGCTCCTGTGACCATGCCCCTCCCTTCCACGTCCTGGCAAAGCCAAGTGCAATGCTGTCCCTGGAGCATGGTAAAGCTCAATAAATGTTGGAAGAATTTTCAGGAAAGTTAGTACAGTTCAAAGGAAATGCACTCTCAGCAGAGTGCCCAAGGCAGCCTCTCATTGTCCTTCCAGTACATATTTGCTCGGTCTTTCTTAAACAGCATGTTTTATGACACCAAAAAAAGAGTTTGATTAGGTGCTCGGATATTTTTTAATACTGCCCTTTAACACAAAATGATCTGTCTTAATATGTCAAGGGAGACTATCCATGACAAACTAAGGATTATTCCATTCCATCTTTGTTCTTGTCCTTCCCAGCATAAGTAGGTATCTGAATGAATGAATGAATAAATGAATGCATGAATGAGTAAAGGATGGGGTGTGAGTCTAGACAGCAGTCCCAACCACCTATGATACCGACCATCTATGATCAGGAGGGCCCCGACAGTCTCAGCTGTGTCCTCACAGGGGCAAACTAGGCCCACAAACCTGTGGCTTCTCTCCCCTCCTCCACCTTCAAGAGCCAACAGACTCGCAAAGGTCAGCCGGATGCCAAGTCTCCAGGGCTCTCCTGTCACAGGACTGTAAAAGGCAACTTGAAATATCTCTCTGCATCTTTGGAAAAAATCAACGGCTGAAGGATGGATCCAGAGTCACGACCATCTCACAGGAAAAGGCCAATGTGTTCCTCATCCAAGATCTGTGATGGGCAGAGACCTGTCCTTTGAAGGGCAGCACCCAGAAACGGCAGCCATTCTTAGCCCTGCCTTCCCACCTGGGGGCCCTTCTACTGGGCAGCTCTCAATGAGGGAGGAAGAGGTCTCATGACACTGAGGTAGCCCCCCACCAGCACAGGCCAGGGCAACAGTGCTAAGTCTCTAGGTTTGGATATTCCTGAAGTTCCAGGAACACACGATAATCCATTCTTCAGCTGGGGTTGTGACTCAGTGGTGCAGCGCTTGCCTAGCATGTGTGAGGCACTGGGTTCAATTCTCAGCACCGCATATAAATAAAAATAAAGGTCCGCTGACAACTAAAAAATAAAAATAAAAACAATAATCGATTCTTCTGCAGAACTCCCTCATGGCCCCACCTCCCAGAAACTGACCCAGTTTCAGCTTGATCCACAAATGTCACCTATGGAGCATGTCCTGCTCCAAAGAAGCCCTTCAGCCAACATTTGCTGAGCTCCTCTGTACCTCAAACAGTGCCTGTCCTGCTGGAGAGACTGGAAGTGAAACTCAGCCTGTGGGGTCTCATCCAGGGAACTTGCAGCTTCCAGTCACGTGCTCACCAGCCCCACCCCTACTAGAGGATGTTGGGGTCAAGGCCTAGTGTCTTGCTGACCCCGAGAGTGCTTTACTCTGTGGTGCTTTACCAGCCTGGGACAGGAAAAGGCAAAGTAGTGGTTAGGGGAACAGCAGGCGAACGTGAGACCACACAGGTAAGCATGCTTAGACCAGGGCCCAGCACAGGTGAGTTCTCAGCATCGGTAGCTGCTTTAAGTAACTATTATTAAGGTCTCCTTCAAGGAACTTCCTAGATTCATTCCTTTTACCCTTCCATCTTCCCTTCATTCCTCCTGGCTTATCTGTAACCCCATGCAGTCTTCAAACGGATCTCGTGTTACCCAGCTGTCTGTCCGATTGAGTCTTTTGCTCCTGACATGGGAGGCACTGACATCCCCCCACCATCCTCACAGATGGCCCATCTTGGCCAGGTGGCCAACAGCACTGGGCAGTAGAGACAGGCACTGTGGCTGAGCAGACACAGCTCCCTCACAAGGAGCTACTCAATACAGACAAACTCATCATCATGACAAACAAAGCCAGCAGCTACCCTTCCTCCAGTGCCATGCTGGGACATGCCCTGCATGTCCACAGCAACCCCACAAGCGGGCTGCATGTCACAGTCATGGTTCACAGGAGGAAACAAACTGAGCAGAGAGGTTAAGCACACCTGCTCCATCACAGAGCCAAGAGTGGCACACACCAAGGCTGCTGGATGCCAAGTGCACACTAAACTATCCAGCTTCCCCAGCCTGAGACAGGAGGGAAGAGCCACCTGCAAAATCCTTGTCCCTGGCACATCACTCTCCATTAGGACTTTTGTATCACAACACTGCAGACACCACAGAAATCAGACATTCAACAAGGGTGGCCGTCTGGCTGGCTGAATGTTCCTGACAGCCAACAGGTCCACTGAGGCTCCCCATTCTTCCTGACCCCTCTTTGGGGGCTTCCAGCTATAGTGTGGGGGATGGACTGCCAGAGGCTGAAGGAAGAAAAGAAATATCAGGTTGTTTTTTTAATGACCCAGATTCTACCCAGATGCATTTGTTATTGGCAGCGGAGAGCCAGTGGAGCTAGGAACACGGCAGCTGGTGATGTCTTAATCACTGTGGACAGGGAAGGAGAGGGGGCCTGAGGCACCCAACCAGGCAGGCGCAGCTACCCAGTGCTACCACCTGAGGCACCTACGCTGGCCGCCTGTCCCACTAGCGGTGTCTCCCTGCCCCTTCTGCCTTTTCCTCTCTTCCTCCTGCCCACTCCCAGGTCCTACTTTAATCTTTCACTTCATCGCTGCCAAGGTACTGAGTTGGGCAGCCAGTCAGAAGGCCACGTAGGGAAATACAGGCCGATCGCAGCCCCCGACCCCACCCCTGCCAGGTCGGGCCTCTCTGGCTAATGCAAGTCCCAGGAGCCTCCTCCTGCCCCCTCCTTTAGAAAATTCAGCAAGAGGTTTCAAATCTGGTTTAAACATGCAGTCCCCCAGTGAGCATCCTAAAAGCACAGAACACCCCACCTTAGATTTCCTTGCCCACCTCCGGTGCTGTGATCTCCAAGCACTCAGCAGCTGTGAGCTCATTCCTCATCTGTCCTTCTCTTCCTGCCCTGAAGGAAGCTGGGGGAGGGGTGGGAGGTCCAGAATGCCTTCTGCCAAAGAGAAAACCAAAACAAAGCCTAGAGAAGACAGAGCCCAGCCAAGAAAGTGGAGACTAAGAACAGAAAGCAGGCACCCACACCCTTAGTCTCAACACATGTTCCCTCGCCAGGGAGCGTGGCTGAGCCGCCCCAGCAAGTACCATCTGCCCCTGTGAAAGTCACACACCTAGCAGGTACCTGACAACTAGCTGAAGCCTCTTCAGTCATTCCTTGAACCAACCTAGAAAGTACTTATTATCATCCCATTTTATAGATTATGAGGTCAAGACTCTAAGAGTAAAGCACAGTATCAGTCTATTTTTCACTGCAGTAACAAAATGCCTAAGGCTAGCTAACTTTATTTAAAAAAAGAGAGAAAGAGAGAGAGAGAGGTTTATTCTGCTCACAGTTCTGAAGGTTCAAGGGCAAGGTGGTCCAGTTCCGCTGAGGCCCTCATGGCAGATGGCACCACAACAGTAGAAGCTCATGTGGAAATAAGAGATGACATCTCCAAATAAGAAGTCAGAGAGATTCAGGTGTTGGGCTCACTCTTTTTTTTTTTTAATATTTTTTAGTTATAGATGGACACAATGTCTTTATTTTATTGCTTTGTATGTGGTGCCAAGGATCGAACCCAGGGCCTCACGCATGCGAGGCAAGCGCTCTACCATTGAGCTACAATCCCAGCCCCTGGGCTCACTCTTATAATAACTCACTCTTAAGAGGGCTCAGGGGTTCCACGAGAGCTACTTATTTCCTTAGAAGGGCAGCTCCCCCCTGACCTACAGACCTCCCACTAGGCCTTAAATTAAGGTGCGTAAAGGCTGCACACCATCTCTCAGCACCGCCACTCTATGGAACAAGCTTCCAGTGTGTGAAACTCAAGCTGCATCCCACCCTCATGAGTAGTACCCAGGGTAAGCAGGGAAGCCGAGAACCCAACCCTCCCTCTGGCTCTGGAGCAGGGCTCTTCCCATAGTACTACCTTTCACTGCCCCAAACAGACAGCTAGAGAAGCCCTGGGAGCAGGGAAGGGGTGCATTGCCAGGAGCTGGAGTACAGGACGACATGGATGCAGGAGGGAGATGGCTGAAGCCAGGGGAAATCCCTGGGGTTCTGGTTCTCTTCTCCCCCTGGGCCCAAAGAAAAAGTCTAAATTTCCTGGGGAAAGTGAAGGGGCAAGAAATATGCCCGCACAGAAGCAGGGTAAGGTCTGGAGTGACCCTTGTCACTCCTCTCAAAGACCAAGCCATCACCCAAACTAGGGCCCCTTCAAGGACCTGGGCTTGTAGAAATCATGTTCCCGTCAGAGGAGAAGGGGCAGCTCATTCCAGGCCAGGCTGAGCAGGGTCTTCCCCATGGAGCGTCCACAGCTACACATGAACATCGAAGACTGGTCACCTGAATGTGAACTCTAACCCCAACCCCAACCAAGGGACCCCAGGCTGCCTTCACACCTCAGATCCTGGCATCCAAGGTCAGAGGCGTCAGCCTCAGCAAAGGCTCCTGTCCTAAATATAGTGAGGCAGAGAACACAGAAGGGAGAGAGTCATGAATAAAGAATTGGAACACCAAAAAGAAAGAGAAAAATAAAGTGACTAACTCCAGGAAGTGAAACAGCAAGGCCAAGGCCATCTGCTGAGAGGCTGCTCGCTGTTCTTCTGCCCCATACCCCTCTCCTCCCAGTCCTTCCTCCACCTGCCTATTCTGGGACCTCAGTGTCTGCCAGGGCAGTAGGCCATGGGGTGGTAGCCTGGCCTAGCCTTTCACAAGGGCCCAGGAAGCCTGCAACAGTCCCTGGAAAGGAATCCTCAGAGATCACTAAAAGGGCCATGGGGGTCTGTGACTAATGTCAGGGCCTTGGGAAAGGAGGCTCCCACTTCCCCAAGACACTTGTGGCTCTGTGGAGAAGCCAGCCCAGGTATAAGCCTGGGGCAGCTGATACATCCTAGGGATCCATGTGGCTGGATGTGGAAGTCAGAACCACTTCCTGACCACCCAAAGATGAATGGTTTCCACGCCAACCAGGGTGACTCTAAATCCTGTGGGCTCCACTACAGCCACGCAGGTCTATTCCTGTGAGACCTGGACATTGGACATGTCACCTTCCCTCTCTGTAACTCAGTCTTCCTAAAAGCAAAAGCAAGGCATTAACCCTCCAGGAAACTTTCCTGCAAAGATGATGAGTCTTAAGATTCTGTAGGAGGGCTGGGGTTGTGGCTCAGTGGTAGAGTACTTGCCTAGCATGTATGAGGCCCTGGGTCCGATCCTCAGCACCACATAAAAATAAATAAACAAAATAAAGGCATTGTGTCCATCTACAGCTAAAAAAAAATTTTTTTTAGAAAGATTCTTCAGGGGCCCCGGAGATAGTATAAAACCCTGGTCCCTCAGAGGACAGAGCTGGAAAAGCTCTTCAGTTCCTCCCATCCAGCCCCTAGCTCCAGGCAGATCCCCTTGCACCAGCCCAACCAGTGAGTGCCCAGCATGGATTTGGACACTTCTGGGGGAATGAAAAAAAGATGTGGCTTCACGGTGACGTGGGAGCCCCACTTGATGTCCTGTCCCCAGAGCCTATCTCCACTTCTTGATGGTTAAAGCAGAAACCAGCCAGAGGATGATCCGCCTGGCTGTAGTATCCCCCCAGGGCAGATAAACCTAAGCAAGCAAATTTGTTCCAATGCCTGTCAATCAAAGCACCAGACATCCAGACTGGGAGATCATCCCGTCCAGGATGGGGTTGGGATGGGGGCAGGGAGGCCCTGAACACTGACTGAGGTTACTTCCTCGTCCTGGATCAGAGGATAAGGCCAGGCACCGCCAAGAAAGGAGCAGGGCCAAGAGATAGATAATGGATCAGCTGTGGGGAACTTGTGATCTTGGTACTTGAGGGTTTTTCAAGGTCATCTGGTAAATCCACAGACAGAAGGAAAGAACCTGAACATGCCAGACAGAAGAAGTCCCGCAGAATCTGCTCTAGGCCAACTCATATTCTCCCCTTGGACAGAACCCTGTGCCTGGCCTACCACAGACCCTTGGGAATGTGGGAATGGTGGGGCCCTCTCACCACCACACTTGGAGTGGGATTCCCTGGAGTGTCAAACCTTACAGGGTGCCTCAGCAGACAAAGGCTAGAACCATAATCACAGGCTTGGCTGGCTGCTGGTAGAGAAATACTCCAAAGAACAATACTCCAAAGCTTTAGGACCTTTTAGACACAGGGAGGAGAAAAGGTGGTGACATAAACAGACATAGAACAGAAAGCTACAGAGAGACAGAGCTCCTAATTTATATTAATAGAGCCCTTGGTAGACTTCAGAGAAATTTCATAAACACCACCTCATGGTATGCTGCTGACAATTCTCCCACACTGGCCAGACAAGTTCTAAGGCTAGAGTCCCACTTTGCAGACAAGAGACTGAAATCCAAGATCTTCACAGGAGGCAGGGGTGGCACTGGAGGGGAGGCCAGCCTTCTGAGCCCAGCTCAAAGCTCTCTCCCCATGCCCACCTTCCTTGTGAAGAAGTCAGAAGAAGGATGGAGGCAGGCTCTGAGGGGAAAGGGGATGCGACCAGCAATGGCAAAGAGACTAGGGGACTGGGCCTGGGATGAAAAACCACCATGTGTGAACTGGGTGGCAGGGAGGGTGGGACTACTCCCGAATTCACACCAAAAGGCAACCTTGGAGGTGAAGCAGCCTGGTTTTGAGCCATGAGTTTAGTTTAGTGCAGGGTTTTGTTTTTGTTGGGGGAGGGGGTTGTTTTCTAAAAGGGTAGCAGCTGGGAGTACGAGCCAGAGCCAGGGGATGAAGGAGGCAGATGTCACCTGCCCCACTTGGGCTGCCCTAGATACAAGTGGGTGGTGAAAAGGGCAGAGGCAGAGGCGGGAGGCCACGCAGCTCCACCACTCAGGGGGCTTGGGGAAAGCAGGGAGGGAGGAGGAAGCCCTTCCTAAGGATGATTGCTGGGGGAAGGCACTGGAACAATCATAATTAAGGCTTCTAACAATAGGAAGGAGCCTCCACAGTTCTGTGTGTCAAACAAGGTGCCGAGCTGCTCTCCTAGTGAAGCTGCTTAATAAGGCAGCCCGCCCCCTCATTACCTGCTCCACAGGCATGACAGCCCTCCTAGGCAGGGGAGGTGGGGGGCAGGGGGAGGCCAACCAACTGTGGCTGCGGAGTCCCCATCTCCTTCTCAGCCCCAGAAACAACTTCAGTTCTTTACTATCCCAAGTAGGAGCTGGGGTAATAGGAAGATCCTCTCCCTGCCACTAAACAAGGACACCGAGGTCCAGGAGTCATGAGCCTACAGTGGTATGTCCAACCTAGAACCCTGGAGCTCCTGTTCCCAGACTCAAGTCAGCAACAGAGTGGCTGCTCCCTCTCGGCACCATTAGTTCCAGGCACCACAGAATCTGGGGCAGCTTCTGATGTTCAGGCAGTGAGTTCCAGCACCCCCAGGACACTGTCCTGTCCAGTAGGTCCTTCTCTCCCTACCTATGAAATGTGAAGGAATCGTCCCTAGATCAGCACTCCACCAAGGCTACCATGCAATGAAGAGGTCTAAGCATCTCAGACATTAGCTCTTCAAAATCACAAAGGAAGCCAACGACACAGGAAAGGCACAGAATGTCAGAGTTCAGCTGATAGGAAATGGACAAGTCGATCATTTTTCCAGATGTGGAAAATGAGGCTTAAAGAAGGAAGTGACTTGCCCAAGTCACATGGCCCATTAGCAACACACCAGGGACAAGAAGCCAGATCTCTGGACCAATCCCTGGCTGTCCTCCACTCTGCCACTTTGATCCCAAGTACAGCTAAGAGTGAACTGACTACATCTTACATGAAAAGCAAGACTCCAACACTTCTAGAAGTGGGGAGGAAATGCTGGTTAAGGGGCTGGGCGCCCTAGGACCTCACAGGCTGCTGGAGTGGTGCCCAGCCCCGCCCTGCCCCACCCATCCCCAACAGGTTGGGAGCCGTCTCCAATTAAGAAAGAAGAGAGAAAAGGAATCAGCAATGCCGAGAATCTTGTCAATATTCCTCCCACAGCTCCTGATTCAGACCGGCAGTCCTCTACGTGTGGCTTTTGTGAAACATGCACTTTTCACAGAGACTCCCCTCCTCCCAGCAGGCAGACTGAGAAAGGGGCCCACGAAGGAGGGTGGGAGGGGAGGGGAGGGGAGGGGAGGGCCAGGGCCTCCCCGAAGCTCTCTGTAGCTGCCATAAATGGTAACAAATGAAGCACCTTGTACATTCGCCTCCTCTGAGAGCATCCACCTTCCTTCCCCCAACCTCCTCAACTGCTCGGCCTCAAGCCCCAGGGACCAGTCACACAGGGTGTCCTAAATGGCTCAGACATCACAGAGCTCCTGCCTACAGTCCAGGCTCATAGGTCTGACAAGCTGTCACTCTGATTTGGGTCCAAAGGGCTCCTGCCAATAAGCAGAGGTGCCTCCCTTGAGAGGGTGGGGGCAGTCAGGCTGCAGGACACACCTGACCTCAATGTATGGACCTCTGAAGGCTCACGACCTTCCCAACAGCAACTATGGCTTCCTAAGGGGTTCCTGCAGCTAGGCCCCTCAAGACCACCGGCCCTGGCCACTCACCAGGCTCCCCAAGACCTTCCCCAACTGGCACCTACAAGACCCTTCCCAAGAGTATCCAAAGTGCCATTGCTAAAAGGGTCTTCTCCAACCAGTCAACTGCTCCATCCCCACAATTCTCTGCAGGCCACTTGTCTGGTTCTTTGTGTTGGCTCCTTTCTCGGACTTCTAGTATCTCCTATTGTTCTTACCCCGCCCCCTTCCATCCTTCCCATTCCCTCTGCTAGTCCACAGGCCTCTCACCTGACGGGCCTCCTGCCTTCTCCCAAGTTATATGTCTTCCTCCCTCCAGACCCTGCAGCCCTCTCCTTTCTGCCCTCCAGAGACTCCCAGCCAAACCTGCCTCCTCCACTGTCTGTTCCCATCAGAAGGCAGAGGGCGGGTACTGGACAGGGACACTCGGCCCTCCCTCCATGTTAGACAAGAGCAATCAGGTCAGTGCCTGGTACTCACCTCTGCTCCACACACTCACCTCAGGGTATCTTGCTCACTCATCAGGCCTGCACGGTGACGACAGTGACCATGAGCATGAAGTCACTGATAGGCAGCTGGTCCTGTTCCAAGTTCTGACCTGGCTGACTTCAGCCTCCCCTTTCCACTGTGCCTGGAGGGCTGCCTGTCCTCCTCTCCACAGGGCTAATCCTACCTCTCTGTGTCACGTCACAGCCTTTCATTGTTGTTTTTGCCCTTGCTTCCAGAAAGGACGTATAGAGACCTCCATTGACAGGATCATCAAGACAACATACAATGAACCAGACAATCCTAATTTTTAAAAAAATACTATCGTAGAGGGAAAACAGTATGAGTTCCTGAAGCCAAGGCAAACGGGGAAACGTGGTGGGTTATATAGTAACAAGCACTGTTGTGAGTCTCTCCTAAGTGTGAGCCACAGTGCTTAGGAACTCTGACGTGAGTTATCCCTGCTGCCTTACGTTGGAGGGTGAAGAACCCAAGGATCACACTGTGAGAATCTCTGGAAGAAGTACTAACTCTGGTCTGACCGACAGCAAGCCTGGGCGCTTTCTGGCAGGCTACACTGCTTTCCCCAATACTTAGGTGGAAAAGATTGGATACTCTCAACTTATCTGAAGAGCAGGGACAATGAGTTCACATCCCTTGAAAATTACAGGGTTAGTGCACCCCAGGCACACATCAGGACTCATTGGGTGATCACTGGGGACACTTTTCTTGGAATTCGGTCTCTGGAGTAAGCAATGCTGAAAAACTCCTGGGCAGGGCTGAAATGAAGCAATGTACTGCCCAGCATCCACCACCAGGGGGCAATGGTTAGTCCAGCCAGGAAAGAGTCCCCAGGCTGACACTAGGGAAGGGTGTGGAGTAGGGACTGATACACTAGGATTTGTAATCATGGTCTGCCATGAGCCACCTCAAAAGGTATCCTGGCTTGGGGGACCCTAGAAATCCTCTTCCAAGTAACTCAGACATAGTAACCCAGCCGGGTGGCAAGTATAGATGAGAGGGAGCACAGATACCATGTCCCTCACTCAAATAGTCAGGGATGGTGGTGCAAGACAACAAGAGCTGCAGAATGGCCAGGAAGTTGCTTCTCTAGCTCCTGGCCTCAGTGATGCTCAAGAGGAGGTGGGGAGGATATACCTACGGGGAGAAACAGACATCAGCAGCCCAAAGTCACCTGGCATCTGTGGGCAAATCACTTCAGCAAATATCAGTTGCTCTTGCTGGCCTAGCTGCCCACTCCTCTTTCCTTGGTATCAGCATTACCAATCTTCCCCCTCAATGTAGAAGGCCTAGTCCTGCCAATCAAGCTGCTCTGCTCACCTCTGGCCAAGGATAGGCATGTGACCCAGCCAGACCCTCTCTCCTGGGAAGCCAACTCTTGAGCAGTGAGATTCAAGGGCCAAAAGCAGCAAGAGCTGATGCACCCCAACAGAGTAGAAGTGGTAGAACTCTTTACACTCAATACCTGGATCCCCCAAGGCAGCCCTAGTTCCTGTCCCTGCTGTGGCCTGTTGCTCAGGTTTCCTTTCTAGTCTGTGAGTTACTATGTGTCCTTCATAGATAGGAAACACACAGTTACAAAAACTGGAGTGTCACTACCAAAAGAAGGGAAAAGAAGGCTGGATCAGAAAAACAAGAGATCTGAAATGTTTTACACCCCATGAAATGCCAAACAACTCTGCTGAAATTTGTTCACAGATAAATCCATAGATATAAACGTTTTCCTAATTTAACCAAAGTTAGTATGTGATGCCTGCAATCTAAGAGCCCTCGCTTACCCAGAATCAATCCAAGGAAACAGGTTGCTTAAAATGAGGATGACAGCTATGCCCGAGAGCCACATGCACATGGAGGGCATCTACCTAAACGCATGCGCGCACGTGCGCAAACACACACACACACACACTTTATACTGTGAATATGTTTTTAAATGTTTTATGTACATACATACAGATAACATATACAATGTATATATGCATATACACATTTACATGTAAATACTATTTTTGGACTAAATGTTTGTGTCCCCTCCACCAAAAAAAAAAATTCAAACATTGAAGTCCTAATCCCTAATTTAGTATTAGAAGGTGAGGCCTTTGAAAGGTGATTAGGACATGAGAGTAGAACTCTTATGAATGGGATTAGTGCCCTTATAAGAGAGATCCCAGAGAACTCTTGCATTTTCCATCACATGAGGATACAACAAGAAGATGTCAGTCTGCAAGTGGATGAATGCTCTCACCAGAACCCAACCATGCTGGCACCTTGATCTCAGACCTCCAGCCTCTGGAACTGTGAGAAAAATGTTTGTGTTATTTATAAGCCTCCCAGTCTATGGTACAGCTTTGTCACAGCAGCATGAATGGAAACAAATACTGTATGTGTTTATATATACACATATACACACGTCTGTGTCTGTGTACACGTATGTATGTATGGGTGCATGCATGAGGGGAGCTCCAAGATCTTACAGCCTGGGTGCCTAAGGAGAAACTACAAGTGTGGAACCAGACCAGTGGGAGATAAGGAAAACTACCTCAAGCACTTCTTCCTCCCTCCACGCCACCCACAGAATCTTCACACACAGACATGCCCACCCACCACCTGCACCCTGAGCCCATCCCTTCCGGTGTTGTCTGCAAAGATGTCTACCCTGTGACCACAGGACCCCTACCCCAGAAGGATGAGCAGTAGACTGAAGAACATACTACCCACTACCCTCCCACATAAGCACAGGCTGCCTGGAGCCCGCAGATAGGCACGAAGGGTCAAGCCTAGCATGGATCAGGATTTTATTTGGGGGGCTCTGTGGTAATCCAGCTGGCAGTCCCTCTCCCACATGGCCTCATTCTCTGACACAGAGAAAAACAAAATTCAGCCCTGCCTCTCATTTCCTTTTCTACCTAAGGATGAATCTAATCTCACTTTCCCCTTTTGTCTTTCCCTTCATGGACTCTTCCCATCACTTTCTGAGACCAGAATCAATTTTTTTTGGACATTCTACTTAATTTTAACTCCCCACAGAAAGAGAAACTGAGGCAAGTGACAAACAGAATTCTCTATATCATTAATCATCATGGAGTGACAAAGTAATCAGGACCAGTACTAAAGGCCTACCTGGAGCCAGATTACAGGGCCAGGAGGTCAGCCCAGTAGCCAGGTGGCCAAACTCCATGGGTCCTCAGCACCTCTGAAAATGCAATGGATGGAGACAGTGGTATTTCCCAGAACCCCCAGGGAGAGTACTGTTCATGGGTAGATGGAATTCACTGAAGAACCTGTGGGAGACAAGCCCAAGGAGGGTCTTTCTAGAACAAAGACAGATGGTCACAAAGCTGCTTTCCAAGGCAGTGAGTATGAGTATCTGCAGTGTCCTGTTAAGCCAAGGAGAATATGTGCTCCATCCCCACAGCATGAATCCACTCCTTCACCTAGGCCTGCAATAGTTAGAAAATATCACCTGGAAGGGTACCTACCCAAGACTTGACCCTTACCCAACATGCTATGCAGTTCACAGTCTACCTGCAAATCAATGCACATTTACTGAGCACATACTAAGAGCAAGCCAGGCAGAGACGATAAGGCAAAGACTCCAACCACTCACTCCTCCGGCTCACAGCCTTGGGTGGTGATAACTTTGAGAGCTGCTGTCTTATCTACCTGGTAGATATCACTGACTGCCTAAGGGAGCCATGAAGATTTAAAGCTTAGAAGATGCTAGCAGAGGAGCAACCAAGAAACAAAAATATAAAAGATCATACGGTTATAAAAGTAAACCATATGAGGTAAGTAGAGCTGAAATTATCAACAGAGTGATATGCAGGGTCATGCTGTTGAAAGGCTGAAAAAACAGTATTTTTTCATTCTGGAGTATGCACATAAAAACACAAAAGTAGCTCACGGGCCTTCATTGTACACAACTGATCACCCACTGAACTGAAAAAGTCCCTGAAGATCACAAGTGGCTACTTTTTTAACTCACTTCTGTTTGAGTCTGGGGCTGGGAGAAAGAAGGCACAAACTGTCAATTGAGTCATAGCCACATACATATAACCATGGTCCTGATGCCACAGGTCTATATTATGCTATACTGGAAACACAGATCCAAAAAAGCACAACAGAAAGTCAACAGAGAGGAAGGCTGATCAGGATAATTTCCCAGAGAAGATCATAGAAAGAATATTAGCTTTGGAGCTCAACTGACCTGGGTTCAAATCTTGGCTCTGCCACTTTCCACCTTAGTGACTTGGAGCAAAATCCCCCACTTTTCCAAGCCTCTTCTCCTCAGAGGCAAAGTGGAAATAACCCTCTTATCCTCATCTGGGAGACCAGATGAGGTAATCTAGGATAACACCCCACACAGTACCCAACCATCTGCTGGTATCATTCTCCATCACCACACATTGACGAGGAGTGGCTGCACGTCCATCTTCTGTGTACAGAGCACAGCTTAACCCTGGAGGACAGTGAGGTAGATAAGGACAGAAGATTGGAATTCTCTCCATAGCAAAATATGTAAGACCTTCATGGAGAACATTATAAAACTACATGGAAAGACATTAAAGAAGGTCTAATACATACAGAAATATACAATGTTCATGGACAGAAATACATGAGTGGAATATAATTCGTATTCATGAATAAACACAAAGATGGCAATTTTCCCAGAGTTGATCAATAGATTCAATGAAAGGCCAATTAATTAAAATACCAACAGTGTTGGGGAGGAGGGGACCGATTGATTTTTGGTGAATATTCAAACTGATTCCAGAATTTATGCTATAGAACAAAGGGCTAAGAACAGCCAAATACTCTTGAAAAACATGATGAGAGGTTCTGCCCTACCAGATACTGAGACTTAATACTCTCAAAGTGTACTAACTAAGACAGCAATTACTTACTGCCTGGCGCCAGAACAGACAGCTAGCCCAATGAAAAGACACAGCATATATGGAAACACAGGCAGCATCATGGGCCTGTGGGGAAAAGGCAGTACAGTTCATTGGAGCCTGGACAACTGATACTTATATAGGAAAAGGAAAACAGAGCCCTATCCCATTTCATACACAAACATCAATTTCAGATATTAAGGACTTTAGTCTTAAGAGAAAAACTTTCAGAAATAAATATAAAAACTTATCTTTATTTACTTATTCATTCAATAATTCACAAGTGCTTATTATGTTGTGGCAAGCCCTACTCTATCATCAGTATGTAAAGACATCAGTGAGACGTGTATTTCTTAAATAATACATGAAAGCATAATCTAACAAAGAGAAGAAACTGATAAAATTGACTATATTACAACAATCAATTTCTATTTATCAAAAGACCCTATGAAGAAAGTAAAGAGACAAACTAAACTGGAAGCTCCAAACCTATTTGAAGGCTGGAGGTGTCCCTTAGTGATAAGAGCATTTGTCTAATAGGTATGAAGCCCTGCATTCAATCCTCAGCACCAAAATACATAAATAAAATTTATACTTGTGATACATTTAATTGACAAGAGATTAGTATCCAAAACATAAATAAAACCCCTAAAAATAGGAGGAAAAGGCAAACAACTTAACAGAAAAATTGACAAAAGACGTAATCAGCTATTCACAAAAGAGGAAAGAATGGTTAATAAATATTTGGAAAGAGGTTCACTAGTAAACAGAGAAGCCCAAATTAAAACCATTACAATAGAGCATTTCACACCCACTGTATTGGATAATGCCCCCAATTTTTCATTTCAATTGACACTCCACTGGTAAAATGTTGGTTGATACATCCACATGGAAAACAACTTGACCTTATCTAGCAAAGCCGAAATGCACACATCCTAAAGATCAGCAATGCTATTCCTTACTATATACCTAGAGCAGTGCTTCTCTAAGTGTGGTCCACGGAAATGTTTAATGCTTGCAAAATTTTACAGTAATTTGCTACAGTTAGAACATCCCAGGATGTTGACTAGTTGATTCATTCAGGTGTCATTGAGCTCAGTGAGCTCATCAACAGAGTCACATGTGATCTGAGCTGTGAACTAATAATAATCATGCACAGCAGGACCACGCCTGAGAACTGGAAATTTAAAAAGTTGGTCCTTCACCACAGGTACTTCCTAAAGCACTGGCCTAGAGAAACTCTGGGATATATCCAGCAAGAGACCTATAAAAGAATGTGCACCAGAGCACTGTTTGAGAAAAGGAAGGAAATAGCCCTAATGCTCATAACCAGAAGAACACACTGTAGCACATTCACGTCATGGAATACTACAGAGCAGTAAAAATGAATGTGCTATGGTCACATCTACCAAAGTGACTGGAGCAAGAAATACAAAGTTGAATTTTTTAAAAATACATTTGAAATAATTATATCCATTTCAAGTTTAAAAACAGGCCAAACCAAATGATGTGGTACTTAAAGATGCCTACCCATGTGGAATACACTTTATATAGAATTCAAGGGTAATGATTCTCTCTGGGGGCTCATGCAGGGGGCATGCTCAGGGAGAGACACATGGAGGTTTATGAGTATATGTAATGCTCTTTTTCATAAGCAGGGCAATATGTATATGTCCATTTAATTATTATTTAAATCACATGAACTTATAGGTATTTCACAATATGGAAACCTTTAACATGACTATTTCTGGCTGATGAAGTAGCCTGCACCTGAGTCCTGTATGTCCTGTCTCCTGCTCAGCTCCAATCACAGGCCAAGAGGCTGAACAGCGTCCAGCATCTTCAGGGATACAGTATGCCAGGAGATCCATGGGGACCCAGCAATGTGACCACAGCTCAGCTAGTCCAATCCTGGCCTCACTCATTATACCAAGTGGGTCAGCTCTTGCTGGGAGAGCTACAGAGAAGTGTAGAACATGGCCGATGCAGCTGCCAGCCCTTGGATCAGAGACCACTCTTCTCCTTGCTTTCTATGTCCACCCTCCCTAGACTTTTCTGCTTCCCCAGTTCTTTTTTTTTTTTTTTGACAGGGGGCTGGGGGTAGGACTGGAGATTGAACCCAGAGGCACTTTACCATTAAGCTACATCGTCAGTCCTTTTTATTTTTGAGGCGAAGTCTTGCTATGCTGAGGTTGGCCTTGAATTTGTCATCCTCCTGCCTCGGCCTCGCAAGCTGCTGGGATTACAGGTGTGCATCACTGCACTACACTTGTCTCTGCTCTTCCATTTCTCCAAATACACCTAAGACCAGATGTTCAGAACAACCCCTGATCCCAGAAATACTTGGAGCTCCATCCAAGGTTCCAAAACCCTGCTCAGCATTATTATTCCAAAGTCCATGCTCCAGCCCCTGGGCACCTAACTGCCTGTTCACATGGGCTCACTGTGGGAACTGCAGGAATGCTACGTGCAGCTACTGACATGGAAGGCAAAGCGTCAAGCAGCGTATGTTCAGAATGCACACATTACCTCAGGTGGGCCTCATCATGGCCCTGCAGGGAAGTTGGTATGGGCACAGATAAGGAAACCCAGGCACCCACAGTACAGGGGCCTCCTTCCTGGAGATGCCCCCTGAGTGAGTCCAGGGGCAGGAGGCTGTGGAATCTGTTCTTGTAAAAAGCTACCTGGTTGCTAGGAATGTGCACCCCAGTGAGGAAACCCTGGAGCACACAGAAAGTTCTTGAAGGCTGAAGGCCCATCTCCCTTCTCCTTGGACAGTCACTCACCTGCCATCATCACTGAAACGGTGCCTCCTACATAGCAATGAAGCAAAGAGCTGCCCAAGGCCAGGCAGGAGATCTGAAACCCCACAGTCTCTCCTTCCACACTTCTCCAGGTCCCCTGAGAGTGTGCAAAGCTTGCTGGGACCCATGGGAAGAGAAGACAGACCTCATCAGGAGTGAACCAGGGACTCACTAAGTTAGAAGAGATTTCAGATCTCCCCACAAGTCCCATGGCTAGTTAGACAAAGAGCAGGACTTGGAAGCCAGATCTCGACCTTGTGCTGTTCCCCGAGCTGCAGATCTGCTCACCCGCCTGACCGCGTGCCATTTTTAACGTCCCTGCCAGGATCAGCCCCCAACCCCCCACCACGTCTGCTGGCAGATTAGCTTTCAAATGTGAGCAGGGACAAAGCTGGCTCAGAAGACTTAACTCTGCCCGATGGGTTTAGCCCGGCTTCAAAGCTTCCTAACTGGAACCAAATAAGCGGGCATATCGCAGCTGGAAGGGAGAGGCCGGAAAGGGGGAGAAAACAGGGCATCTCTCTAAAGCTGGATTACTTACAGCAACAGCTTGCAGCCTGAGTGACACAGCAAGACATGTCATGGTGGTCAACGCCAGAAAAACAAGCTAGTCATTTCCTAGGAGCCTGGAGACACTAAAGAGCCTCCCCAGGCCCTGGCACACACCCTCCTGCAGGCTTGCCCCATCCAGCCTCTCCATCCCGTCTGGTGGGCCCCTTTGCTTCTCTGTATTCAGCCTACTTCCATGTGCAGGAAGTCCTGCGTCTCCCATCAGGCTGCTAGCTCCCCCCTGGCACAGACTCTGGGTTGACTTGCTCTCCATCTCTCGCCACCCCTCTCACTTTCCTGGATCCCTAGTCTCGTCTAATCAGCACCCTTATTCATCCTTCAAACTCCAAGTGTCACTTGCTCTACTTTGATATCTCTGTATCCTGCATCTATTGAGCCATATTAATCTATTAAGTAGCCCTATTAAGCACCTACCGCTTAGAACTGTAATTATCTCGTTATGTGACTAACTCCTCCATGGTACTCTGAACAGCTCAGCGGCCTGACTTACAGCAGGCACTCAATAAATGCACACAGTATACCCTGGCCACAGAGAATCCATTAGTCCTTTCAACAGAAGAAAAAAAGAAAAGCCACAATTCACTGATTCTTTTTTCTAAACTAAGGGGAAAATAAACATTGAAGCTCTTTCTTTCTGATGGGAGTAAACGCTTCAGAGAGGAAGCTTCAGAGAACTACTAAGTGGAGCTGGAGAGAGGAAGGGTCGTCGAGTCAGGCCACTAAGATGCTGTGTCGAGGCCTGCTGCTGCCCACCCTAGAATGCTAGGGAAGCAAGAGGTTCCCCCTTGCATGCTGGCCTCTCCCTGGCAGCCCTGTGTTCAAATGCTGAATGCAAGACAGGCCAGATGACCTCTCAATTCCACGACTTCCTGGCACGAGAAAACTGATCTGCCCTATGCGAGCCCAGTCGGCCCCTGTCCTCACCAACTGGAGGCTCCTGCGCACGCAGCGGGCATTCAGCAAATAGTTGCAGGGTGAGTGAATGGACTCGATTGGGACCCCAACACCCTTGTAAGCAACAGAAGGCTACGGCCACAGAGCCTGCGTCCAAGTTCAGCCAAGGGCAGCCAGGCACATGGGGGTAGAAGCAGGGAAGGGCGAGGCTGCCCTGCTCAGAGTGGAGGTCAGCAGTGTTTTCTGCGTGCTCACCGCCTGGCGAGGATGCACACACAGCCAGTGGCCTCTTCCTCAAGGTGGAAGGAGCTGCTCACACCATTTCAGCTGGGCCTTTCTCTCTTCTCTCTTCTCTTCCTCCCCACCCCCTCTTGACTGACACCAACGCTGGCTCTGACATGATTTAAAAATAGATATTAAGACAAGGAAGTTTAATTTTTAATGCTTTGGAAAGGAAGTGAACACAGAGCTGGCATTCTCTCATGGCCACAATCCAGGGGTCTCTCGAGGTATCTGCCAGGTCCTTCATCTTGTTCCCCTGCTCCCAAGCACAGCCAGGTTTGACCCACCCTGAAGGCTGTCTTACAGCAGTCCTCTAAGGGGCCAGCCTCCATCTCTCCACCTGCTCCCCGGTCCAGGCTCTATCTCTGCTGCTGAGAGAGGCCAGGTGGGGCTAGCAGGAGTCCCGTCTAAACCTGCACTCTCTGCTGGGACCCCTCAAGCCCACTCATTACCAGAAGACACCCCACAGACTCCCTGTGACACTCAGGCCACCCAGCACTGGCTGGGCACAGACCCCAATGTGGAGCCCACAGAGGCTCTGATGAGGCAGCTAAGCCAGTACAGAAAACATGCCACCAACACTGCTGGAGAGCCCTGACAATGCCTGCTCCCAAAGCTAGTGAGCAGCCTGAGAGGAGCCTGACCCCACTTAAGAGAGGCTAATCAGGGCCCTGTCCCAGCACCCTGCCTGTGGCAGCCCGTGCCAGCCTTGCCCCTGCCCCAACAGGCACACTGACCGCTGTCTCCTCCACTAATTGGCCTTTATTAAGGGAGCAATCCACAAGGAATAGCTTTCCAGTGGGGCCAGAATGTCACTGTCTGCCAGCCATGATTTAAAGTGATGGGACCGCTCTGCTGGCAAGCATGAAAAGTGACCATTATCCTGAGCGGCAATTATGGCAGCCACCTATCTTCACCCCTGCATATCAACAGCAACTTGATTTGGGCTGGGAGGAGCTGGGCTGGGATCATGATTTGCAGTCCCAAGAAAAGGACACAGGCCCCAGCACTCAGAGGTGCCTTTGGCAGCTCACCCCTCTACTCTCTCTCTCCTCTACTCACATTCAAAAGTCTCCTTCTTCCTCCTGGGGAGGCTTAAATTCACTTAATCTCTACCTGGAATATTCTACCAGACAGCCACGCAAGGACTCAAAAAGAAAGGGGATAAAGAGGAGAGGGGACTCAGTCAGTAGTGACCACTCCCCCTCCTCTACTCTCACCATCTGCATCAGGCCCTCAGAAATGCTGCCCTCCTGGGTGCCCCAAACTCCCACAGTGCACTGGGCTGCCAATGTGGCCAGCACTGTCTGGCTGAAGTCAGCAGTGTCTGGACCCCCACCAACAGGCAGGCGCCCAGCAGCCTGTGAGGCACCTGCCCTTTTCTTAGTAAGGAAGAGGAGGAGCACTGCTGTACAGCTCCACCCTCCCCAACCTGCCCCCAGTGATGTCACCCAGGCCCTCACCAATGCCAACACCCTGGAAGCTCCACCCAGTGGTGAGGAAGCCAGCACTCAGAGGCTGCAGGCTGGCTGCCTTGTATGCTTCACCTCTCCTCCACTGCGGGGAACCTCCCAGTGCTGGGAGAAGGCAGGGGCGTGGCACACTGGGGGGCTGGAGAACTACTAGGTGGCTCCTCTGGGATCTATGGGAAGAAGTCTATTGATCCGCAGGTCTCAAGTTCAACACTAATGCCTCAGAAATGCCTCCTTTTGGGATCTGAGCCATGAAACTAAAACCATTGATGCTACAGAATTCCTATCAACTGCTCCTGGTCTCAGTGGGCTGGGCTTCACCATCCCTCTCCCTCACCAGGTCCTGTTCTCCAGCCTCCAAGTGTGTACACCCGGGGCAGCAGAAGAGGCCTCCCAGGGACCCTGATACATCCACACCCCACCAGCCTTTGATACTTTCTCCTCTCATTCAGCTCTTTCCTCTGCTCATTCCCCCATCTAACTACAAGAAATCTTCACTTGAGGGAAGCAAGTGAGCCACTTTCCCCAAATCCTAGCCAACATCCTGCTACACCTGCCTCTCCATCCCCCTAGCAAACACTGGCAAACACTTACACACACGAGCATTCATTTCTCCTCTGCTTAACTTCCCATCTTTCCTGAGATCTAAGTCTTATTCATCATCTCACATGCTCTTAGTATAAAAGAACTGGGTCTTTGAGACTTAATTTTCCCAGTTCACTGCTTGTCATGGGAATTCTGAAAATATCAAGTAATCAAAAAAGTCAGGGACCAGGAGGGAGCAACTCTTTGCCTGGTAAGAGAGCATAGTCGGTACCTTCTAATTAGGACCAGACAGCAAGTTCTCTCACTATAGATCATAAAGGAAGGATGTTTCATCAACTAGCTCATTAACTGCTGCCAAGCTTTTAAGGGAAGATGGAAAGAGTCAGTTGTCACCCCACAGCTAAGCAAGGAGAGACTTTATTATAGGCAATTTGATACCTAATTTCTCATCCCTATTAAGTGAGACTTGGGAATCCCTACCACATAGAAACATGTTGGGGATTCACAGCTATGACCCTTCATTTATCCTCTCGCAAACATATCATAAGTGCCTACTATGTGCAGGACACAGACCATGGTGCTAGTCTGCAAGGAAGTTCCCAAGCCGAGTTGGAATAATGCTGAAGGCACCACAAGCGGTTATACCGTCTGCGGCCAGCAGGTGGCGGGGTGGGGGTGGGGAGGCACAGAGCTGAGTGGAGAGTTACTGGCCAAAGGCACCAAGCATCAGCACAGGGTCTTAAGAATAAGTGTTAATATGTGCAAGGTGGGACAAAACAGAAATGTGGGTTGAAACTATGAAAAGGGACAGAAGAAATCAGTGAACAACAAAGGACAGCATTCTGATGGGCCCAAAGGCACCAGGGAAATACACACTAGTGCTTGGCTGACACAGATGCTGGCAACCAAGTCAAAGTACCAGAATGCACTTGCCCACAAGGCAGCTACAAAGTCATTCTTGACATTCCAATGGTTCTCACCATCAGAGAAAGAATTAAAATAGCTTCCCCAGCTTCCATAAAATCCTAACCATATGACAGGTAGCATCCTTCCTAATCACGGTGGGGTGGCTGGAAGTCCCAGCCCATGGAGACATCTGAGGAAACCCAATTTAAGTAATCTCAGTTCTCTTTAGAAAAGAAACAGGTGCCCTCAGGTGCCTCCTCCACCCCAGGATGTCACATAATTAATAAGATGAGGACAGTGAAGAACACCATCATAACAGCCCCCCTCCGGACTGGAAAAGAAGCCCAGTTTTTAAGGAAGAGAGTGAGGTGCCCAAGGTCACACAATAAGCTAACACAGAACCAACACCAGAACCTCGTCTTCTTCCTTCACAACCCGGAGTGTTCCCTTCTATGGAAGAAGTCACCCCCTCTACACACACACCTCAAAAAGTTTTCCAGCTAAAGTGGGTCATTCTACACAAAAGCTGAGCCCCAGTGAACAACTACTTCTCCCCAGCCTCACTCAGAATGACTTTCTCCTGCCCCCAGCGCTCCTCCTGGACCATGCACAGGCAAGCAGCTGACAGCCTCCAGCGGGCAGGACAGAGCCTGGGGCTGAGCCAAACATCTGTGCTGACTATAGTCTGGCCTCTGGTGAAGAAAGGCAGAGGCAGCAGTTAGGATGAAAGGAACAGTTAGAGGTGAATTTAAGAAGTTTTCGTCTAATTTGCCTAACTAGTACTTCTTGTGCACACATGTACTCTAGTATCCCACAGAGGACAAAGAAAAATTTCAAGCTGCCCCATCCACTTTCTCTAGAAAATAGTCTCACCAAGGACAGAAGTGCCGCTTTCTCCCTTTGTCCCTTCCAGTCCCTGGGGCTCTCAGAGCCTGGGAGCGCGTGGCCAGCCTGCTCTCTGCCCAGTCCACTGCAATCCCTCAAAAGCAGCAGCCAGTCACCCATGGCAACATGCCCCCAGCCCTCCCTTCCCACACCAGCCCCAACTCAACTTGGGATAGGGGCTCCTCCTCCTCTTCCTGGGATTCACTGAAAAGAATGGGAGTCTGTAATCTCTATACTCCCACCTTTCCCGCTCCCACAAAATGCTAAAGATTGAATTCTTGTGCATTTAGGAGCGATACAAGAAGAAACTCTAAAACCATTCTCACCTGTGCTATCTCCAATGCAGGGTCACAGCTGTTAAAATTTCTGACCCCACACCCACTGCTGCAGGTTCCCTGGGCTCAAGCACTTCCAGCATGGGTTTTCTTATTGAGGAATTAAGTGGTGGCAAACTTTGCCAGCCTCCTAGGAGTACAGCAAGACTCTCCTAGAACACAGGCAAGTTGGAGCCTTCATTCAGCCACCAAGGAGGGGAAGAAAGGAAGAAAAAGACGCATGAATAGGGGTAGGGGAGGATTTTTTTTTTTTTAAGCACTTACCGTTGTGCAGAGGCAGAGAGGGGAGCAATGCAGCACCGAGGAGAAAGCAGGTATTCACGCTATGATAAGCAAAGAGGAGGAGATGAGGGCAAAGGAAGGAATCAACGCAAGGACTTACCCAGAATATCAAATTGAAGAGGAACATCATGTACTTCAAGCAGCAGAGGCAGCCCCTGGCCATGTTGCACTTCTTAAATTCTAGGAGGAACACAAAGGACAGGTCCAGGTAAAACACCACGTACTTGCTGCCTTTGGGTGCATTGTACTTGTCGGTCTTAACGCCGGCCTCCGCGCGGCTCTGGCTCCGGGAGCCCGCGGTGCCGTAGAAGGCGCCGGCCGTGAAACCGCGGCCAAACGGACGACCGGAGGTAGAAGGCTTGCCAAAGTCCGAGTCCTTGCTGTCCAAAGATGGACTCCGGTGAATCGAAGAATCCTCGCTACTCGACTTCTCCATGCTCGCGTCGTTCGCGGGGGGCGCGAGGGGCGGGGGGCATCGCTCCCAGAGTGGGACGGAGGGGGCACCCAAGTCGGGCGCGGGCTGCAGGCAGGCTGGCGGGCCGGCGGAGCCTTGCACGCCCCCTCTCTGCACCCGGCGCACTCCCGGACGAATCCCGCTCCCGGGGGCCGCTGCCTATGGGACGGCGCCCCGCTCCCGACCGGCTGGCCCGGGAGGGCTCTGCGGCACTGCGCGGCTCTATCTATGCGCGCTCGCGAACGCTCTCCGGGAATCGGTTCGCCTGCGTAACTTGGCGTCTTTGGGGAAGCTGTAATTTGATTTCTCTTTCCAGGGCGGCAGCACGCCTCCCGACTGCACCCACCGCTCCACGCGAGGCCGAAGGGCGCCGAGATCCAGGCTCCCTGGGCACACCTCTCCCAGCCCAGTCCTGAGCCCGACCACTTTGCGGGCGCTCGGCCTCCTCTAGCTCCACGACTTTGCGGAGCTGCTGCCGGCCCTGGGCTTCCCGGGCACACCGCGGGCAGTGCCTAGGGATCCGCCGCAGCTGCAACCGCTGGGCTTTCCCTGCGAAATCCCAGCCCCGACTCGCGACTCCGAAATCGCCTGGAGCCCCCTCCCCGGGTCCTCAGCCCCACCCCCTGCTTTGCATTTGACCAATGGGCGTGAGGCCTGCCTGGCTCCGCTTGGGGAGCCACCCCCCCTCCCCAATGACACAATATCTTTAATAGGATTAGCGTTCTGCTGTGTGCCTATACAAGTGCGCCGCGAACCCTCGCTAAATGTCAAGGGCTCTGCGGCTGGGGGTGAACCAGAACCTTCATCGGAAAGCGATGGTGTCTTTTACTCGAGAAAGAGGGCAGTGAGAGGAGAGGGATGGCTGGAGGTACCAATGACCCAAAGAAACCAGTCCAAAGGTCTGGGGAGAAGCACTGGAGAGGGCAAGAAACGCGGCCACTGTCAAGCTGGCCTCCGCCTCCCACAAACACCGGAGTCAGTCCGACCTGGGGCACATGGTCTCCTGGTTATATCTACTTATACGCCTACACGCGCGCGCGCGTACACACACACACACACACACACACACAACCATGCTTTTGCACACGTGGGGCTGGCTACCGCGGACGGGGAGAAGAGATGGCAGGGTAGGCAAGAGGTGTGGGAAAGCGCTTGGGAGCCTCTGCGGGCGCGCCGCCCTCCCCGCCCCCTCTGCGCGCACACGCACGCGCGGCTCCGCGAAGCTCCTGCAGCTGCGCGAACCCCCTCCCCCGCATTCCCGGGCGGGACGCCGCACCACTGGGGCTCTGGATCGGTTCTAAGGGTAAGTGGCCAAAGTGGGGTTCTGCCTTGCCCCCCGCAGTCTGTCTATACCAAGAGTGCCGAGATGTAGGAGTACTCTTAGACATAGGTTGTCCTCTCAGAGTAGCGAAGAGTACATGAAAGGAGCTGGTCGGAGAAACAGCTTGAGGAAAGCGCTTGCCGAGGTTTCGGGGTTTCAGAACCACCACAGCAACAACCCTTTATCTTCTGGAAAAACACTGCGACTAGAGCAGCTTCCCTTAGGTTTATGTAGACGTCTGCATTGATAACGTGGGACTACCACAGTTTGCAAATGATGAAAACTAGAAGGCTTAAGGGGCGGGGATCCCATCTTCTGCCACCATCCTTGTAGCTCCGCAAAAGAACTGACAGTACTATAGAGCAGGAGCTAAGTTTTAGTGGGCTCTGAAACCCCAGCACCTGACTCTGGGTTTGGCCTCTGGGAGGTAATGCATAGAGATGGCTAGATAGAAGAATCCATGTCCTACCCGAGGTTGGGTGTGAAATGTCCAGCCTTGCATCCTTCCAGGCATTTATTCCATACCAGGTACTGTGTGCTGAGCACCAGGGGCAAGCCCTTGAGGAAACATATAAGATGTGCTCCTGCCCTTCAGGGGGCCCACCATCTAGTCACAAAGGCAGGAGGGCATTAATCACCACAGTAGAGCAGATGGGCAGAACAGAGCTGGCCATGGCTTCAGGATAAAGGAGATATTAATTCCATCCAGAGGAACTTCAAGACCTTCATCACAGTCCACTGCAGTGATCCTGTACTGGGGTCTGCACCAGGCACACCTGCATCCTAGAGGTGAAAGCTGTCAGATTCTGAGTGCAGCTCAGCCTCTTTAAAGGAACCTACAATGGTTTTAATTGTCTGAGCTTCTTCCCAACTCAGGTGGGGAGCCCAGCAATAAAGCCTAGTGTGTACTGCAGCCTCCAGTAACTTACTCTGTTGTTCAACACAGTGGTCCTGAGGATGCTATCTACAGATGAAAGAGCAGATGTCTAGCTGGCTCCAGCTGAACACCACTCAACTGGAATGGCTAACACCTTTTGCCCTCTTCTGCTTCACCTGGCAGCTCCACTCCAGGGGGGCTCATGGCTGTCACTTGGTTCTCATGATGTTATTTCCTAGGTGCAGGGAAAGACTTTGCCAGCTAGACTAGGAATAAGGAGACTGCTCTTCCCTTCCAGCTCATTCTAACTATGCCATCAAGGGCAAGGTAATCTGCCTTTCTGGGTTGCCATTTCCTCTTTGTCAATCAGGAGCTCCATGCGGGTGCTGTGAGTGTAAAGGGTGTTGGTGATGGTGAGAACAGTCCAAAGAGGCTATGCCTGGACCCCAAGAAGGTGCTGTTAGGACCTGGGGGTGGGGCAACTGGTGTTTACCAAGAGTCCTCCTAGGCTGGCCCCCTCTACTTTCTAATCTCTTTCCATCTCTCTCCTCCCCAACTTACACCTGAGTCCAGTCAGAACAGTCTCCTAATTGTCCCTGGCTTGTTCCACCTTCTTGTCTGATCAAAAATGAATGTGCCAGGCATGGTGGTGCACACCTGTAATCCCAGGGGCTCAAGAGGCTGAGGCAGGAGGATCACAAGTTCAAAGCCAACCTCTGCAATTTAGCGAGGCCCTAAGCAACTCAGTGAGAACCTGTCTCTAAATGAAATACAAAAGGGCTGGGGATGTGGCTCAGTGGTTAAGCACTTCTGGGTTCAATCCCTGGTACCAAAAAAAAAAATGTGTGCCACTACTTCCTCCTAAGCTTAAGGGCCTGGGGGCCAGAAGACAGGAAGACAACAGGCAGAAGAAGCTGTCCAATGTCAACAGTTCTGCTCCCTTTTGGTCACACTTGTCAAAGTGGCACTGAAGTCCCACTTGTCAGTTCTTAAACAGAGCTGCAGTGAAGTCCCATCAGGACACTGGCATAGTAACTATCTGAATAATAAGAGCAACTTGATAAGTCCTTATATGCACCAGGGGCCAAGTTTCCCTCACAGTGACTCATTTAATCCTCATGACAACCATACAAGATAGATGTGATTATTAACCCGTTTTACAGACAAGGAAACTGTGTGATTTCAAATAAACCATGTGCTATACTTTCTTGGACTCTGAACACATTTCCTGCCCTTGGAAAAGCTTCCCAGTCTAACAGAATCTTAAAACACAATAGGGAACCTGAATTAGTGTGCCCTGATGCGAGGTCATTATTTGAAAGGACCCTGAGTAAAGGGCCAAAGGGAGAGAAGAAATGAATGGGGCAGTATGTCTGGACTGCTAATCAGCAAGGTGAGCCACCATGGAGATGGCCAGAGAAATCTTACAGAGGATGGAAGGAGCACAGGATGCAGGTGAATGGAGTGTAGAAGACAGGGAGTTAGTTCTGTCTGAGGACAAGGCTGTAGAGGGAAGTCAGGTTTAATCAGAACACAACATGCCTCCACCTTGTCCCCATGAGCAGACCGTCCATAGGTGACAGGTTGTTCACTGTGGGCAGGACACTGAGCAAGGACCCACCAAGAGGAGTAGGCATGCTATGGGCCTCAAGGAGCTCACAAACCAGCTAAAGCGACCAGTCACCTACTCCCACCCCACCACATTCCTAGAGAAGCCCCTAACAGTGATCCACAGTGCATGCACACAGAGGAAGAAGCAATCCACAGTGCATGCACACAGAGGAAGAAGCAAGGAGCTGTCCCATGGCCCTGACTTTGGAGAAGGACTTTCTGAAGTGGGTAGGCACAGGAAGAAAGAGGGACAGAGGGCACTTTAGGAAGGATTAGGTATGGTCCATTCGGGAGGCAGCAAAGAGGCCTGAATGAAGTTGGGAGAATATGCCTGTGAATCAACCTGAGCTAGTTTACAAGGTATTGTAAGATGCATGAGAAGTCTGGACTGTGTCCTATAGTTTCTTCCCAAGCAGTAGAGTCATGTCATCACACAAGGACCCTGAAAAGCTGGGCTGGCAACAGGGGAAGGCAAGGCAAGGGATACACAGGCCAGTTTCAAAACGTGCCTCAGTTCCTTAGATTTGGGGCACAGAAGGACCAACCAGGTAGAAATTGTGATGTGAGACACTCTCTCTCCTGCTACCTCCCATTCCTCTGCAGCCCACCAGTCCCAGTGGGGCCAGAAGGCATGAGTGGCCTTGAGGTTTCTTGGAGCATTTGAACCAGGCAGACCTACTTTCCTTTTTTTTTTTTTTTTTTTTTAACAAAAAAAGTGAAGCAAGTAAAGAATTCTCAGAGAGGAGGGAGAAAAGTGAATGTGTGAAATCAACATGCAACATCTCTGCTAACTGGCAACCAGGGAGCTGTGGGCTTCCAAGTAAATGCCAAGCTCTCCGTGCCTTTCCCTAAATTTCTGGGGCTTCAGTGTCAGACAGAGCTCAGTTTTTGGTCCCTCCTTCATCCACATGCAGTTACAGCCAAGGGGACAGTCAAGATCCCCCTGCTGATCTGTGCTGAATGTCCTATGTGTGTACCGTGCACAGCCTGCAAGGCATCTTACTCCTCGAAGACTCAAACAAGGCAGCCTCCTCTATGGGGCTAGAGGAAGCCCAAGTTGCTATGCGAAGGAACATTTGAGATAGGCCACTACTGTAGGACAAGGGAGAGTTAGCCACCTTGCCCCAGTTTTTAAACTCCAAATTTGGGATCTTCTTTGGCTACATAGGAAACACTTTTATTGCTGAACAAACCACTGAGGAATGGGGCCAAAGGGGAAGAAGGATGAGGAAAATGAGGTCCCTAGGAGGGAGCCCATCTCCCAGAGGTTTGCAAGAAGACTAGTAGGAAGGGGATGGTGGCAGGGGCCACTCTTCTATTTGCTATGAAAAAGAAATGGCTAGGACACTGATTCAGAATGGTAACAATGATAAGGAGTCAGGGTAGAAAAGAACTAAAGGTACTTTTGGGGTTTTTTTCTTGGGGGTTTTTTGTTGTTTTTAGTTTCTGAGACCAGAGGGAAAATGAACGGGGTTTAGTAGGAGGGTGAACAGTTTGAGGGAGGGGTGGAATGCTCAGGGTACATTATAAAGGGTTCCAGGGAGAGAGGTGGCTCCTCCATCCTCCTCAGGACTTTATTCACACTGCAGTGACAGCGCTCCCACCTGTCTCTGCTGTGGTTCCTGGGCTTCACAAAGAAAGCCAGGATTACATTTGGGTCATTTCATCCCCTGCTCCCCTAAGTGCCTGTCACAGTAACCACCACATGGCAGGTACTCAGAACGTGTTGGAGAAGAGAGGGAAAAGGAAGATCACCATGCCTAAGCCTTGCATTCTCCTCAAGGACAGCTTGAGAGTCCCAACTTCATTCCCTAAAGAATGGGACCCAAGCCAGAATCTATGAAATTGTTCCTGGAAAGCAGGCCATCTGAGGGCATCAGAACCTGATGAGGGAACCCAGGAAATGTAAATGCCCAGCAGATAACAGAATGCAAATGCCATGTAGTCAACTGGTAAGTTTACAGACATATCCACGGTGCATGTCACAGCCTAGAATTGATGGATGAATGAACAGATGGACAAATAAACAAATGTATGGATTCAGAGAGCCATTTTTGGAGAAAGAGTTGGGAAAGATAGAAGGTTGGAAAATAAGAAGACTGAAATAGGAGCAAGACAGAGGACAAGGCTGCTTCCACACCCCTGCCCATTTGAGTGGACTGAACCTTGTGGAGGAGCTCCAAGAACAGGACATCAGGGGAACCTATGCCTACCATGCAGTCCCTCGGAACTTGGGCAAATGCTCTAGTGTTGTGTCACATCTCAAAGTCCCCAGAGCAAAGTCGCCTCTTAGCTGTGGCCAGCTCCCATCGAAAGCTACTGAGAAGATGTGGCTGTGCATTGGCACCCACCTGGGACAGGTGAGCATACCGGTCAGAATATGCACTGGTGCCTCTGGATGGGTCAGCTAGCTGAGCTCTCAAGAAACAAGGCCACAGCCATTGACCAACCATCAGACTCCCAGCCCAGCAGGAATGCTGAAAGGGTGGCTTCCACACCAAGAGGAGCCAGACAAGAAGTGTGGATAGACTGTCACAGAGCCAACCTCAGGACCCTGAAATCAGTTCCACATGCCTAGTGACTGTGACCAGCTGGGCCCATATGCCTCCATGACTCCATGGACCCTCTCCACATCCATCATCTACACCCACCATCCCACACAACCACAGAGAACACAGGTCTGGCAAAACAGTGTGGTGGAAACACTCCAGGCTTTGGGACTAGATGGATCTAGAGTAAGTTCAACTGCTGGGTCACCTAGAATGTCTGCTCTGTATCTCAGTTTCTCCATCTATAAAATGGAGATGATAATACACACCTTCCCAAGGCATATGTAAAAAAATTAGAGATTAGAGGTTTTCTAATCTCTACGAATGTAATACACATAGCACAAAGTCTGGACCGTAGAAATTGTCCAATGAATTATGTGAGGCACCATTATTATTGTCAACAACAATAATTAGTATGATAAATAGGGTCCCAGTCTAGTCACAACATGGAAACAAGACAACTCATAATGTCCTGTGGCCCAGATTATAAGGGTGAATGCCACAGTGCCTCCTCTGTGTGCTGATGAGACCTGCATGTTTACCTGGCCTTCACCTGTCTGAGCCCCAAGCCACATACCCAGTTCCTGCCTGTCCTCACTGGCCTATCTCACAGGCAATTCCAATTTCACACACCCCAGAGACTGACCTTACCCCAGGCTCGCCCCCCGCCACCTTCCTCTTCTCAATAAATGGCCTAAATCCATCCCATGGTTTAAGCCAGCAGCCCCACATTCATCCCTGACTCCCGATTGTCACCAGCTCCCTCCTCCAGTCAAATCCTAGCCACTGCACCTCCCTCCCCTTCTCACAATCTCCGGTCCATCCCCACTTATCTCTCACCCTGGGTCCCAGAGAGAGCACTTCACTGCCATGCTGAAGTCCATGACATCTTGTCACTCATACCCCTCTCCTACTTTAACCCCTTCAGTGGCTTCCCTTTTACTGAGATTGTGTGTGTGTGTGTGTGTGTGTGTGTGTGTGCATGGGGCACTGTGTTTGCTATTCTACTTTTCTGGCACAATCCATATTCTTAAAATGATTCTGAAGATCAAGCTGGACCAACCTCACCTGCCTCTCCAGCCCATTCCCAGTCCCTCTCTCCTACTTATCAGGCTCCAGAGAACTAAACCCCGTCCTTCCTCATTCCACGCCAGTGCTGTTCCCTCTGCCTGGATGCTCTTCCCCAACCCACAGCCTGGCTCTGTTCTACTCATCCCTGAGTTCTCAGAGTCTTCACAAAGGTCTCTTCTGGTTTTCTGGCTAACCCCCGTGTCAAAATGAAAGCCCCCTCCCTGCCATTATATGTTCTCAAAACATGATCTGCCTTTTTCTCCCACAGACTCACCACAGTTTGAAAGTACATGTTTCTCTGAGTGACAATCTGCTGCCTGAATCTCTCACTAGACCATAAACCCCAGAGCAACAGGACTGATCTGTCTTTGTCACCACTGTATACCCACTACCAGTACTATGCCTGACCTACAGGGCAACCCAAGAAATAACTGCTGAACAAGTTAGGGGCTCAAAAGAGGGAGTGTGCACGGCACCAGGAAGGGCTTGTGGGCCTTCAGGTTCATAGGGTCACCTCTAGCCACCTAAGGAACAAAGCCTCAGGATGTAATTTCCCGTGGAATCCCTAGTTCCTCAAGAACAAAGCAAGGAGATTGGACTAGTTGGTCCTGTAAGAACCCTTGAGCCCTGAACTTCCCACCTTATAAAATGGGGCCTGGCTTAGGTCTTGGAGATGTGCAGGGAGGGCAGAGGAAGAGCATCCTAGGAGAGGAAGGGTCAAGCAAAGTGGAGAAGGCAGCCCTGGTGTCTGGGAAATGCAGGCAAAATAAAACCGCACAGAAAGGGAACCTAAAGGAAGGTAGATCTGGAGAAGAGACGACCCTGATGCCAGTGAAAACTGCACAGGTGCTTGCTCACCTCTGCTCCTCATCCACTCCATCTGCAGCATGTTTCTTGGCCAATGCTCCCAACAAAATGAACCTACATCAAATTCTTCCTCACCTCCTGGGGCACTTGGCTCCCTTACCTGAAGTCCCCTTCCCCTGACACCCTGACTGGCTGACGTCAATGGCCCAGTGGACAACAGCACAGCTATGGTCTCCTCCGTGGGTCTCCTTCAGTAACACCCTGAATTGAACCTTCCATGATGGAACCTGTTCCCTGACCTCCCCCACCCCACACTGTGAGCTCACTGAGAGCAAGGACTGCCCATGGTCTTTGTCTTCCCAGCACCTGGCACTGTGCAGAGCACATCCATGCTCTGAAATCTCTGCCAGATACATGAATGACAGCAGTGAGGACCTCTGTGAGTGTCCGGTACAAGGTGAAGGCAGCTCTAGAAAAAATGAGCCTTGGCTTGGAGCAAGATAGCAAGAACTGCCACTCCTCCAGGATACTAATCTCCTCTTCCAGCATGTTCCCAGACTGTGGGAGATAACAGAGGCTGAGCCCTGGATAAAGAGCCACCCACCCTGGGCTCTCAGGTCCTTTTTTCCAGGAAGGTCCCAAACTAGCCCCATCTTTCATCCCAAGGCCAATCAGCATCCCTGTCAGATCCCCAGAAGGGCCTGGTGTGTGAGGTATTGTGCTGGACAGACAGACGTACCTGCACCCACACGCAGTGCCAACACTGAGCCATTCACCCTGGGAAACAGAGGAGAAAGAAAGCATTTGTTATTAGTACTTATCAAGGAGGGCAGGTGGCTTCGGGAGGATGAGATAAGGCAGACCGCTGGGCACAGGGAAGTGTGATGAAGCTGGAGGTTTATCACCATGCACCAGTGGAAATTTACTGACCCAGCAAATCCAATATTCCTAAACCGCTCCATGGAGGACACTGACTTGCAGGCTGGGACAGCGCTCTCTGACCCAGCATCCAGCCTGCCTGCAAAGCCAGCGATGCAGCTGGGCCCCTTCTGCTGATTTCAGGAGCCGCTGCCAGTTGCCTCCCCTTCCCTCTCTACCTCCACTGAGCCTGGACTCTTTGGGTCTGGCACTGGAGCCACCCTGGGGAAGGCCAGAGCATAAGTAGCACTTGGCAATGCTCTAAATTTAAGGAAGTGCCCCCGATTGCACCCTGCTCTGAAGCCGTCAGAGAGGAACGTGTACATGTTCTAATGGACTTGGGAAGTCTGGATGGGTGGTAGGGGGCAAATCTACTGGGTGTCTTATGACTCACAAGTATCACAATGCCTAAGTCTCTTGGGATCTCTGAACTTCCTTGGGTCATTGTAAAATGAGGCAGGAGCACCAGCCATCTCCTAATTCTGTCCTACGTTCCTCCTCTGACTTGGGCCTCATCGGTGTTATTCAAGGTGCCTCCAGCTGAAGGGGAACTCCTAAGAGCACCCAGTCCACCCCAAACCTGGAGGCATCTTTGCTCATCTCAAGGTACTTGAAGTGCAAATGGTCACAACCACGCCCTTTAATAAGCGATTTGGGCTACCAAAACTCTTAGAATTCTAGACAGTTCTTTCTGAAGTCTTTCTTAGGTTGCTTCAATAGAGGTTCATTCCTTCTGTAACCTAATCATACATGATACGTACCCAACCATGGTTCACCAAACCACACTTCCTCAACACGTACGTAGAACGCAGAGGCCAGGCACACATGCCACCTGAAGGCAGCATGTGCATGTTCCCTGTCACGGGCTCCTTCCCTGTGACTGCCTTCTGCCTGCTAGTCTCCTTACTAGGCTCCCTGCACTCCCCCTTCCCCATCCTCCTTCTCGTTCACTCTAACACACGCTGCCACCACGTTGCCTCCTTCATCAGCTCAAAATCTTCCCTGGCTCCCTATGGATGCAAACAACAACACTCAAGCTTGTTATTTGAGACCTTCACTGAACTGTGTTAGCCTTATTTCCACAAACCCCTGACCTGTGCCCTGTCCTTCAAGCAATCCAAGCTCCTCAGTGTCCACCCCCGACTTCTATGGCTCCATCCTCTGCCTCATGAACTACCCACCACCTCAGCAGGGTGCCCTACCAACCGCTGCCTTTAGAGACTCATCTCAAATGCCACATCCTCTGTGAAGGGTCCCCCAACACTAAGAAGCCCTCTTCTTATTCTGAACCTCTCTTTTAGCCACCAATTTTACTCTACATTGTTATCACAGCTATTTGCATGAACGTCTTTTCTTTATGCAAGAGCCATAGACTCTCCATTCAGGAGGAACTCACCAACCCAGCTTGATGATACATGATGGACACTTAAGAATCCATGATCAAGGCTGGGGTTGAGGCTCAGTGGTAGAACACTTGCCAAGCACATGTGAGGCATCGGGTTTGATCCTCAGCACCACATAAAAATAAATAAGACAAAATAAGAGATATTGTGTCCATCCATAACTATAAAAAATATATATATTTAAAAAAAAAGAATCCATGATCACCTCAACACATGTGTCACCTCCAGCAATGCCCTCTGCCTAACTAGTAGGCATTCACCTTGATGGATCACCACCCTTTATCCTCCTCCAGGGAGTCCTCCTCTAGGGTCACCTACCAGGTTCATTCATCTACCAAAACCAAAGGGCAACCCAGATCCAGCCTGAAGTTCAGAGAACATGACTGGACTCTGTGAGGCCCTGCACGTCTGGGTGGCCATGTGCTACTCACCCCCAAGCTCTGGCCCCAAAAGGTGCTTCCATATTCAAGCCTGGCTGGGTGCCAGGCACAATTGCTCCTCCCCTCTCTCACACTGCTGCCAGAGGAAATGCCAGCCTGCAGCCAGTGTGTCAGACAGAGCACAAGCAAGCACTGAGCTTCTTCCTCCCTTCCTACCCCACCCAGGCCTGAGGCAGACCAGCACCCTGGCCTGGCCTCCATCCTTCCAAGAATGTCGAGTCCACTCCATACCCTGTTTTTATTTTAAAGGAATAAGCACAATGCAAAAGCACCCAGACTGCAGGAGCCAGGCCGAATAAAAAGCTGGGAGCCCCACTCCCAGCTATGTCACCTGGGCAGGAGACTCATAGCTCTCTGAGCACAGGACACAAGTGCTGAATGAATGAATGAGCACACTTCCATTTCCTCATCTGCAAAACGGGGTTAAATGTAACAGTGAGGGACCAGTAAGACAATGTCTGGGGAACTGCTTTATCAAAGAAGGCACTATCCTTAGAACCTTCCATTACACACACTCCACTCAGCCAGTACATTTCACAGGAGTTCAGCGAAAACAAAGGACACCCACGCTGATTAATGGATGACTGCTGCGCTCCTCAGCACCCACTCTGAGCCCTGTCCTGGTTCGCCACAATGGATGTTACCAAGGAAAGTTCCACTCCATCTGCATTTTCATCAGAGCAACAAGATGAACAAGCAGCAGTTCAAGTGCACCTGGGTGTGGTGCAGACTGAGTGCTCAGAGGTCTGGCCTTTGGGGAAGGCTGCTTGGAGAAGGTGGGGTAGGGGTTGGGCTTGCACTGTATCCTAACAGGAGGAAGGCAGCGGAGTCCTGAGTGAGCAAAGACATGTTCCTTGGACTCCTTCAGCTTTTTTCAAGGGGCCTTCAGGCTTAGCATCACATTTGATCCTCACCACATCCTACAAGGTAAGCAGGAAAGGTATCCCAGGTTATAAATGAGAAACAGAAGGCCAAAGAGAGAAGAGGGCTAATTCAAGCTAGTTAGTGGCTGGGCCTGGAATCTACCTCTCCTGACTTCCAAAACAGAGGTCTTTCCCTACATCTAGCAGCTTTATCTGAGACCAGAGCTGGACCCTGCTTTTACGTATGAAGCTGATCCCTAATGAGACACACACATACCCACCTTGCAGGCATAGAGGGTGGCCAGAGAAAGGAAAGAACAAGTCGGGGGGAGGGGAGGGAGAAAAAAGAAAGAAGGAAGGAAGGAAGGGAGGGAGGGAGGGAAGGAAGGAGAGAAAAAGAGATGTCTCAATTATGCATTAGGATTACCCAGTCAGGACAACAGGGAATTTAGTCCCACCATGGAACAGAAGCCCTATCAATCCTGAAAGACAGACAAGTGGCCACTGCTGTCTGACACCAACCTTCTTCACTACCTATCCAATGTCCTCCCTAGGCTCCTTCTAACTTCACACAGCATGAACGCAAAATGAGAGCAAACAGAGGCCCTAACCTCCAGAATCACAGCCATCGCCATGTATGGTGGAGATAAGTTAGCAGAGAGCTGACAAATTTTTAACAACCAGCTGTCCAGGGAAAAGCCCTGATTTGTAGTGCTTGCCAATGGCCATGGTGTAAATACTCCCACCATGGCCAATTTCAAGTTGCTGGTGGCTTAACAGCCAGCTGGCAAATCCTTTGATTATTTACTAATAGGCTCTCAAGAGGCAGTTCAAGTAGACTCCAGCAAACCACTGTAACAAACCCATCTCTTGCCTCCAAAAGAAACTGCAAGTCAGGGAGAAGAAACCAAGCACCACTCTGCCCACTCCTCTCTAGCAGCAAAAGTTTCAATGTTTAAGGTTTGGGGAATAGCAATGAAAGTTGGATGAGGCACAGGAAAAAAGAATGTGACAGCCTCTATCTTGTCCCCTGGGATTCCCTCATAGGAAGCCTAATAACCAGAGGAAGGTAACTGAAACTAGCTCCTGTATTACAGTGATCCCATCACAGGAGTCACACCAGGTTACTGCTCTGCGCAAAACCCTCTAATGTTTCCCATCACTCTCAGAGTGAAAGACAAAATCCTTATAAGAATTTGCCCAACCTAACTGGGTGTGATAGCACACACTTGTAATCCCAGCGGTTGGGAAGGCTGAAGCAGGAGGATCGCCAAGTTCAAAGCCAGCTTCAGCAATTTAGCGAGGCCCTAAGCAACTTTGTGAGACCCTGTCCCTAAATAGAAATATTAAAGAGGGGCTGGGAATGTGGCTCAGTATTAAGCACTCTGGGGTCCAATCTCTGGTACTAAAAAAGAAAAAGAATTTGCACAACTTACACATATATACCAGACCCACTCGCTCTCTCCACTCCAGCCACATCATCCTCCTTGCTGTTTGTTATACTACAGCCTTTACTTTGGCTGTTCCTTCTTCCTGGAATGTTCTTCCACTACCTCTCTGCATTGCCAACTCTCTCCTCCTTTAAGCCTTCACTCAAATGTCATCTCAATGAAGCCTTCCCCAACCAGACTGTTTAAAACTATACCTCCCTCAACACAATCTCCCTTACACCGTTCTGCTTTTCCCATAGCTCTTATTTCCAATATACAATATAATTTGTTTTCATGACATTGATTGTTTATGACATCTCTCCACCCATGAGAACTGAGCTTTATGAGGGCAGGGATTTTGATCTTCTTCACTCATATCTGTTTCCCCATGGCCAAGAACAGAGCTTTTACACATGTTCAGTGCTCAATGGATATTTTTGAATGAGTGCCTGGAGGTCTCTGCCAAAAGCTCATGGGAGCCATGTTGGCTTCCCAGGAGTAGGCAGTTTGGGGCATGAGGGAGTCCAGTGGTTAGTGCCCACTTAGCTGGGACTCCAGGTGCCTATGTTCTGGACGTGGCCCTGCCACCCGTGATCTGGCACAGCTGCACCTGCATTCCAACTCGGCACTTCATTTTATCTCTTCATTTAGGCTGTAATGGGACCCCACATAACTAACCCTGGGCAGTATCAAGGGCCAAAGCCCTCTGAGCTCTGCAGGAGGCTCTGAGGTCAGGTCCAAGGCATTCCCTTAAAAGATGTAGGAAAGTCATCAGCCACACCTAAACCCCTGACCACATTGATTACTCAAACCTCAGTTCTGGGTCTAGAAGAAACCCTTCAAAAATGCTGTTCACCCCAGTGGTTAGAGTCAGCAGAGCCCCAACCCCGGGTGGTTGCCCCATCACGCCTCAGACGGGCTCCCCACATGCACAACGGACAGCTCACACTGCTATTTTAAGCTCCGTGGGCCAGCTATAGCACGTAGCCACAGCGGGCTGGCGGCCCGAGTAGGAGGTAAAAAGCTAACTCACTAAGGAGTGCTGACCTGGGGAGTTCTCAGAGGCAGGGGCTGGTCATCCCTTTAACACTACCCCTTCTCTGCAGGGACTGGAAACTCCCAATCCACACCCTCAAACTCCCCAGCCATGGGGAAAGTGAGTCAGGAACTTCACTGGGCACGCCCAGATTCCATTTCTGAAAGTGACCCCCTGAGTCTCTACAGCAAAATGACTCCTTGCCCCACCCTGCCAACCCCTAGAAATTCCAACAGAGCAAGAGCTAGCACAGAACCCATCTTCCAGGTCCTGACAATGTGAGACAGACAACAGAAACAGGCTGAAGAGAACACTCAGATAACTGGCTGTTATCTGAGAGTGGCTTCTCCACGGAGCCCCTCCCCACTTCTCTCTGCCCTCCAAGACTGTGGACTATGCTAGGTACACAGCCACACTTGGCAAAGACTTGTTGATCATGTGGTTGTTTCTAAATGCACAGAAACCAAATATGACAAAGGTGGTCCAGAGATAACCTAGTCTTTATTACTAGGATCATTATCATCACCATCATCTACATTTCCGCTGGCGTCACTGAACACCAAAACTGAGAATGAAAACCACAGAACCAAGGAACCAACGGAACTTGATAACAAAACCCTACCTTCCATGGAGATCTATCACAAGACAACTCCTGTAAGAAAGTTATTCTGTACTTTCCATGAACTATGCCCCCCAAAGTTGTGCAATATGGCGGTCCTGTTCCAAACCACCTTCCACCATAAGATCTCCAAGTAACCAGGAGCTGGCTTGAGAAAGGATGCAAAGGACAGGAACTCTGAGTCTAAGCTATTCCTACCCCCAACCTCATGCTTCAGCAAAACCACCCAGGGCAGGGCAGGTCACATACACCTGGCTTGACTAGCAGCATCTTACAGCTCTAATTGCCCAGTTTTAAGCAACATCAGCTTTGAATAAGGAAAAAGGAGAGCCGAAAAGTGCTATCATTAGGGAGCCCTGGATTTCTCTCCTTGCTACCAGTCTAGTTCAAAACAGAAGCAGCCACCCATACCTTAAAGAAATAGATCCACTACCAGGACTGGAGGTATAGTCTTTGGATTTTCTTGTTGGAGGGAAGATCCCAGAAGCTATGGGCCTTCCGAGGTCATCTGGTGCACTTCTTCCTTTCCTTCCTTGGCTTCAATCAATCCAGATGCTCTCCTGAGCCTTTGTTGCAAAGGCAATGACAACAGCCTGCATTTACAGAAAAGCATACGTTGTTGAGTGCCACTGCTCAGAAGGCTGCTCACTGGCTTTAACTGGCTCTTCCCAAGCAGCATCTGATGTCCCACCACTGAAGCAAACCCTCCACAACCAGAGACTCTTAGCAAAAGGTTCTTATTGCTGCCCTTCAGTTCATCTTCTGAAGATATATTTGCACACAATTACCAAATGACCCTGTCAGTAGTCTGAAGTCACACCAACTGGGCAGACAGTTCTGGCCCAAACCTCCACCCTCTCTGGAGAAGGGACATATTTGCCAAAGTCATTCTGCTCAGCCCATGCCTCGCTCACAGATAAAGAGAGTTGTAGTTAACAGAGAAAGGGAAGGAGGGTGACATCACTCCGGAGGTGATTTTCTTCAGGGCACCAAGGGGCCTTCTCTGGCCACTTGGCTACTGTGGTCTCTTCCTCTCATGAGGATACTCAGAGTGCAGCAGTTCAGGGTTCTGCCTTTGATTATTCCCTTTTGTGTACTCTCTAACCCAAGAGAGCCCAGAAGGAGATACCCACACATTCCTGCCATCAGCCCCCAGACAGCTTTCAGCCTCTCCTCAGAGATCATCTGTCTCCAGTCACACTGCTCTGACCCTGTCTCCTCCATTCTGTGTCTGCCTCCACTCCTATCTGGCTGGCCGAGCCTCAGGGAGGGCTGCGTGGCTTCACGCTCAGCTCTCTACCAGCCTGCCCCAATTCTAGGCTTCAATTAGCTTGCCCTCCCTTGGCATGGAGGCTCTTCGGGCTGATGGCCCAGTTACAGATCCCCACCTCCTCACAGCCCTATCACACCTCCTTCCTGCTCTCTCCCTCTCACTGTCCCCCGTCACATATAGCCTTACTGACTCAACCTGGACACTATTTGAGTAGACACCATTTGTCTTTGCAAATGAATTGTCAGCTGTAGAGAAAAAGGGTGCTCACTGGTCAAGTCTCCTTTAGAACCTACCACATCCTAGTCAGGTGCCAGTTACTCCTGGCAGTGAGCACTGCTGGTTGGGCAGGTGGGCAAATGGATGGATGGGGGCAGGGATGGAGGGATGGATGGAGGGAGGGATGAATGGAGAAATCTACCATAGCCAACCGTTCTGGTGGTAACTGGTGTAAATAAAAAGGAGGGTGGGAAGGGGAAGAAAATGGCAGGGAGTAATAGAAAAGAAGAGAACTCACTCACACGAGGCAAAGAACAAGGCCATTGCTCAGAAGGCCATGGGCCACAGGGAGCCTGGGTGTGCACAACAGCATTCTTATGTCGCAGCCGGCCAAGTCTCTATCAGTAACCAGGAAGAATAAACAAGCAGCTTCCACGTTCTATCAGCAAAGCACCTCCCAAGCTGAAAGCCTGTCTGATCTGGATGAACTACTTGAGTCATTAACTTTCCTAATCCACCCCCAAGCCCTCCTTCAGAAAGGGGTGCAGAGCCTCTTTCTGCCTAGCAGGAAGGGCTGGAAGATCAGAGAGCAAGGCCCTCTGTCCCTCAGGACAGAAAGTCCAGTCTACCGCATATCACATACAGGCCCCCAAAGACTTCTAAGCCCCCTCATGCCCTCCAAGATACAAAGGCTTCCAGTACACAAATACACACACACACACACACACACACAAAGAGGCACCAACTATGACAACATCTCTCAATCACCCTCGCAAATGACTGCTAGGGGCAGAGAGGCAGTGCAAGACAGAGAGAGGGGCACAGGGGATGAAGTCAGAAGACAAAGGTTCGGGTCCCAGTTCTGTTGTCTCTTAAGGATGATGTGATTTTGGGCACTTAACCCCTGGAGCTTCAGTTTCCCCATCTGCAAAATGGGCATAAAACCTGCCTCCCTGCTGGACCATCCTAGGATGAAATGAGTTCATTGAATCACTTACGTCCCATCTTCTCCCCTCTGCAGAAATCCTCAGAGAAGCAGCGGCAAGAGTAGCAAAATAAATAGGGCTGGAGTTATGGCTCAGTGGCAGTGTTCTCCTAGCATGTGTGAGACACTAGGTTCAATCCTTAGCACCACATAAAAATAAAATAAAGACACTCTGTCCACCTACAACTAAAAAAAAAAAAAAATTTAAAAAAAAAGAGTAGCTAAATAAATAAATAGCAATTACACTCTGCTTAACCTCTGCCCAGGGCCAAGGAGCTCACTACCACAAAGCTCTTCCTTCTTGAACTCTCACCTGCCTTAGTGACACGGGTTGGGTGGTGGGGAGACGTGGGTTGATCAGTCACAGCAGCATGCAACTCCCAGTTCCTCCCCTTAATGTGTCCACTTCTGTGCACCTCAGTTTCTCCATCTGAATTATGACTACAATAAATGCCTAACAGCACACAGTCGATGACCTACATGCATACAGTGCCTGATTCAGTACCTGGCACACAGTACACTTAATAAATAGTACAGAATATTTCTTTTAATTATCGTCATCATCATGATTCTGCCTAATGGAATTAGTTCTTCCCTCCGGAGCTGTAAAGCAGAGGCCTGATTCCTCTCCCAGGTGCGGGCCTCTCATACGGAAGGAGATAGCATCACGCGTCCTGGAGTTCTCTCCTCCCCAAGCAAACATTCACACTTCTCTCCATGGATATTCACAGACAGCTACAGATCCTGAGCCACTCTGCCCACTCTCCTCCTTGCCTTTCCCAGTCTGTCAATATCCTCCCTAAAATGCATGACTGACCCCTGTATCTGATCCATGCAGCACCCAGCACCCACCAGAAGGCCCTGCATACAGTAGGTGCACAAAACCATCTGGTGACCCATTAGTCAATGAATGAGCTGAACACTGTATTTATGGAATCTGAAACTGCAAAAGGTAACAGGCTGTGACATCTCTTGATCTGGATGCTGTGTTTCCATCTCTAACTCCCTTCACCACGCATCAGACCATGCTAACACGCAGCCAGGGCAGCCAGGGCAGCCAGGGCAACCAGAGAGAGCTCCCAGCCTCCTTCGGTTCCCAGACTCCCTTTTGCCTCACAGATCTGAGCAAGCCCCCATGCCTAGAGTCCATCCATCATCCTCTCCCTAATGCCATTTCCTTGACCAGGCTCCTCAACCTATCTCCTCTGGAGATTACAAAAACCTCCTGCCTGCTCCCTCCCCAGTCTCTCGCGCTTTCTGAACACCTTCTACCATATTTGTCCTTGAAATCATCTTTTTAAAACACAACCTGACGGGCTCCTCCATTCAAGCTCCTGTGCATCCTGTAAGACCCAACTCAAATCTCACCTCCTCCTTGTTTGGTTCCTCCCTCCCAACTTCCTACTGGATAGCCTTGCAGTTCCCTGTGACAGCACTTCTCACACTGCATTTCTTTTGTGTGCCCTTTTTTTTTTTTTAGAAGTTGATAGACCTTTATTTTATTTATTTATTTATATGCAGTGCTGAGAACCGAACTCAGTGCCTCACACATGCTAGGCAAGTGCTCCACCACTGAGCCACAACCCAGCCCCTTTGTGTGCCTTTTGATCCCTTTTCTAAGTGAGCTCCTTGAGCAGAACATGGCATCTCTTAATCGCCAGCTCTCGGTCATGAATTTGCTAATTTATTCAATTTGTTAATCTACTAAACCCTAAAAACACTCTGTGAATATTATTGAATAAATCAGTGAATTCACAACTCAGGACTCTGTTTATATTTATTATGAAAAGTAGCCCTTTGTTAACCTAAGAAAAGACCCATGTCTTGACTTCAGATCAAGTTCATTTTAGAAGCGGCATGTTAAGATACTTAGAGGGTCTCGCTAAAGGATGCATGAAATCTGAGCTTCCTGGTTGATGGGCACTTCCTTTGGAGGTATCAATGACAATAAAGAAGGGGAAAATCCAATTTCAAGAAATAAAGAACCTGAGTTATAATAGATGTCAGTGTAACTATGACCTAACTGAATTCATCTGTTAATTGTTTCCATTTGCTTTCATCTGTAGCAATTCCCAAATGGATGCTTTTCAAACCACAGGTTGTGACCCAATCATGGGTTTTGAAATTAGTTGGGTCAGCAGTATATTTTTTAAAAATAGCACAAATGAAAGCATTTGGATTTATGGCAGGCCCAAGTCCCTTGGGCATTTCATAGTGTCCCATGAGCAAACTATGGCCCACAACCACTGCCTGGCCTCTGTGCTCATAGGCTACTGGTACTGAAATGGTTTGCACAGAGGAAGGGAGGAAAGAAGGGATGATTAAACAAAACAAAATACTAGAATGTACTCACACAATAAGGATATGCATCATCTATGGAACTTTTTTTGGAGTAGCTCTGGGGGTGTGTGTGTGCGCGCGCACGCTATCTAGAGTTTAACAAACAAGCCCCTGGATCTTTAATGGGGACGTGATAGCCCACAAGAGTCTCAGAACGTGGGTTAACTGCCCATGAGAATATGTACTTTTGAGGCATGAAATTCAAAGCTGGTTACTTTCTGTAGGAGGCCACACCTGGCCAGGAAGGTTTACCCAGCTGCAGGAAATACACTTGGATTCACTCTTCAAGATGGAAATATGCTTAATGGATGCCAAAAAGTTACGTGTACCGTGAGAAGAGACAAATTGAGTCTTGTTAATTTGGAAATGTGTCCCTCAGGCATTGGATCTGATGACATCATCCACCAGGCAGAATTCTGGCTAGTAATTTGGACTTAAGGTACTTACCTGCAAAATGGGGAGAACAGTGCCCAAAATCTTGAATGTACAATAAATAACATGGACTTTTTTATTTGTGTATTCATTACATGATTGTTGGAACAAATCAAAATTGGTTTTTAAAAAATGCATGAAGTAAGTCCTGTATAAAACTATACCCTCCTAATCTATTAAATTAGAGAAAACCAATTCTAAATTGAGCCAGTAATTTACCCATTACAAATTCTACTCAGTTGTTTGCCTCATCTGTCTATAGTAGACACCATCTTCCACTGGTTCTTCAAAACAAAAGGGAAACATCATGCCCTCGTGCAGCTAAAGACTCTGCAGAGAGCATGAGGCCCCGTCTCTGGTTTCATTTCGGGCAGAATGAGAGGAATGGGCTCAAAATGCAACAGGAAACCTGCAGAAGGGACTGGTAAAGACAGAACAGTTGACCCAAGCAGGTGCTAGCTACCCCCTGGGCCAGTTAAGCCCACTCCACCTGGAGTCAGCGCCAGGCCGGGTATCATGGTGTATAATGCGCCCTGCGTGGCTGCTCATGGTCCCTTCCTTCCTAGATGACTTTGGGAGGTGCCTTCCTGTCTGCGGCATCCATGGTTCCAGGATGAGATGGGATGATGGCTGTGGGGTTGCCACAAACAATCAGATCTCCCCGCCAGGCCCCATGGCCTATTTCCAGCTCCTGTTAGTTCCTGTTTAATGCCAGCGTCATTGGAGGAATCCAGGGCATCCTGGGCCTAGCATTGTTCAAATTATGCATTCCTCTTCATAAAAAGCTACTGAATAACTCTCATTCCTCTGCTCTCCCAGGAGAAACCACATCAGAGGATAAGCAACCAGATCCTTCTGTGTAATGGAGATAAAGGGGGACAGGCGGGCGGGAGCCATAGGGTGTCTCCACCATTGTCCATCAGGTCCCCTGCAGCGGACATACAGTCATGTCCAGAAAGCTCGCCTGCCCCTACCCACAGGCTAAACCCACCCTCCAAACACAACAGCCAAAAGGAAGTGTGAGAGGCCACAGTCCCACCTGCTCCCTCAACCTGGACACAAGGCTTTCTAAGTGTCACTGTTTTTATACCCTCATCCTTCCAACTCTTTGTGAGAACTTCAACTAAACTCAGGAAGAGAAGAAAAGAACCAGACTTTAGAAAGAGTCTCCTAAGTGTCAGGCATGGGGTTACTGACACAGATCTGTTGATCTCTATGGGTGACCAGCCACAGCTAAAGACAGACATGCGAATGGAGAGAAAAACATGCAAAAAATATTATGCTAAGCACTGTAGGGAGAAGGGGAAGAACAGCCAGGGAAGGAGGGAGAAAAGGTCAGGGGAAAAGATCAGAAGGACAGAGGAAAGAAGAGTACAGTGGGAGGGGCTGGCGTGGCCCCGCCTCACCAGCGCCAGCACATTACAATGCCACATCCTGCATCACCCACTTGTCCTAGCCCACCACACTAACAAGGGAGGGGGCTCTCTGAACTCTTTCTGGGATGAGGGATTTCACCACTTTTCTTCTTAGTTGTGAAAACTATGGGAACACTGAAAGTCAAGGATATTTCAGACTTAAACATCTGAACTTTCATTGTATGTCAGGTTAGTTTTAAAATTTTTTAAAAATTAAACAAGGCTCCCCAGTGCTAGAAAGAGTATGGCCCATCTCCTCGGGTCTCCACCTCCCTGCACTTCTTCTTGGTGGTTCATAAGGTAGGAGCCTTACCTATCTCCTCATATGGCCCTTCCTGCCCAGAGTCCCCTTCATGCAAATGCTGGGTATTTTTCCAACATTCAGTTCTGCTCATTTCACTTCCTGCTGAAGCACTTGAATGGCTCCAGTTTTCATGAAGTATTTAAAGCAAAGTCTGGTGTGTGATGGGAGCCTCAGCAGGCCCAATGGACACAATTCTCAGTCGAGTGATGGAGTGCCGGGTGGCAGGGGGACGTAAAGACAGCCTGTTCAAGCTTTTCTTGGGATTTTCTCTAGAGAAGTGATAGCTTCTCTACTGTGACCAGTTCCTAGAATGGAGTCCACGTCACCAAGTAAAAAGGATGACTTAGTGGTAGTGAAGTTACTCAACTACTTATTCTTTTTTTTTTTTTGCAGTTCTGGGAACCGAAACCAGGACCTTATGCATGCTAGGCAAACACTCTACCACTGAGCCATATCCCCAGCCCTCAACTCCTTATTCTTTTAACTT
>CM053403.1:94482210-94538161 GCA_028644305.1 Xerus rutilus
AGGGGGCAACAGGGGCTATCAGGACACCCTGAATCAGGGGATTGTTGGGATAAGTGTTGGCATCAAGGAAAATGTGACAAGAAGGTGAACAGTAATTCCCAGACTGATGGCAAAGAGTTTCCAAAGATTATAAATTGTATGATTGTTATGGTTTAGATATGAAGTATCCCCCAAAAGCTCATGTGTAAGACAATGCAAGAAAAGATTATTATGGGAGCCTTAACCTAATCAGTGCATTAATCCACTAATGTGCACAGGTAAGATGTGGCTGGAGAAGGTGGGTCACTAGGGACGTGCCCCTGGGGTATATATTTTGTCTCTGGTGAATGGAGTTCTCTGTTCTTCCTTGTTGGGTCCTGACCTGCTTTCCTCTTCCACACCCTTCTATCATGATGGTCAGCATCACCTCAGGCCAAGAGCAGTGGAGTTGCCATCTATGGACTGAGACTTCTGAAACCATGAACACCAAACAAAGTTTTCCTCCTTTAAAATCTTCTTGTCCCCCATCAAAATACCAATGACATTCTTCATAAAACTAGAAAGAACAGTTCTAAAATTCATTTGAAAGAATAAAAGACCCAGAACACCCAAAGCAATTTTAAGCCAAAAAAACAATGCTGGAGACATCACAATATCTGACTTCAAATTATAGTACAGAGCTATAATAACAAAAACTTCATGGTATTGGCATTTAAAAAAAAAAAAACAGATACATAGACCAGTAGTACAGAATAGAAGACATAGAGACAAACCCACACCATACAGTCATATGATTCTTGACAAAGGTGCCAAAAACATACACTGGAGAAAAGACAGTCTTTTTAACAAATGGTGCTGGGACAACTGGTTATCTACACATACAAGAATGAAACTAGACCCTTGTCTCGCACCCTGCACAAAAATCAACTCTAAATGGATCAAAGACCTCAGAATTAGACCAGAAACTATGCAACTCCTAGAAGAAAACATAGGATCAACACTCCAGCTTTTAGGCACAAGCAACAACTTTCTCAAAAGAACCTTTAAATAGCTCAGGAAATAATGCCAAGAGTTAATAAATGGGATGGCAGCAGATTAAAAAGCTTCTGCACAGCAAAGGAAACAATTAAGAATGTGAAAAGAGAACCTAGAGAATAGCAGAAAATCTTTGCTAGCTACTCTTCTGACAGAGGATTAATATGTAGAATATATAAAGAGCTCAAAAAACGTAACACCAAAAAAACCAAATAATCCAATTAATAAATGGACAAATAGGGCTGGGGTTGTGGCTCAGTGGTAAGAGCGCTTGCCTAGCATGCGTGAGGCACTAGGTTCAATCCTCAGCACCACATAAATATAAAAGCAAATAAAATAAAGGTATAAAAATACAATAACATTTAAAACATTTAAAAATAAAAAATAAAAAATAAAAAAATGGACAAATAAATTGAACAGACATTTTACAAAAGAAGACATACAAATGGCCATCAAATGTATGAAAAATGTTCGACATCATTAGTAATTAGGGAAATGCAAATCAAAACTACACTAAGATTTCATCTCACACCAGTCAGAATGGCAGTTATCAAGAATACAAATAATAGTAAATGCTGGAGAGGATGTGGAGAAAAAGGAACACATGCACTGTTGATGGGATTGTAAATTAATACAACCACTATAGAAATGAACACGGAGGTTCCTCAAGAGACTGGGCATGGAACACCGTATGACCCTGCTCATACGGTAAGCTCATAACATTCCTCAGTACTTCTTCTAAAGAATTGTGGTCATCCTACTACCCTGATACACGCATACCCACGTCTAGCAGCACGATTCACAATAGCCAAACTACAGAACCAGCCTGCGTGTCTATCAACAGGTGAGTAAATAAAGAAAATGTGATATATATAAATATATATTTATATATAAGCATATATATTTATTCTATTTAAAAATATATATTTATATGTTTATGTAAATATATATTTCTACTTTTTCAAGTTTTACTCAGCCACAAAGAAAAATTAAATTATGTCATTTCCAGGAAAATGGATGGAACTTGAGACCATTATGTTAAGCGAAATAAGTCAAACTCAGGAGGTCAAGGGTTATAGTTTTCTCCCTTATGTGGAAGCTAGAGAAAAAAAAAGGAAAAGAAAGGTGAGGGGGCAGGGATCTCATGAAAATAGAAGGGAGACCAGTAGAGTAAAGGGATCTCTGGGGCAGGGGGAGGGGGAGGGGGGAGTGCTGGGGAGGGATATCGGCCAAACTACATTTTTCTACTGTGTGCATGTATGACGATGTAACAACAAGTCCTATCATTAAGTACAACTCTAATGCACCAGTTAAAAAATGTGGAAAAAATAAAATTGTTCTTGTCTGGTCTTCCGGTCACAGCAACCAAAAACCTGACTAAAACAATGATCTAGTTACTGAGCTTACAGGAGTGCACAAAACTAGGAAGCAAAAAAAAGACAAATACTCACCCTTATATAGCTTAATTCTGATTTGAGGACACAGTGGCAACAATAAAGGCAAGTGTGTGTGTGTGTGTGTGTGTGTGTGTGTGTGTGTGTGTGTGTGTGATGTGCTAGGTAAAAAACCGAAGAGGGATAAGGAACGGGAAGGAATCCGTGGGGTGGGGAAGGGCAGCTACTTTACACAGGTGAGGGGATGGCTCAGGTACATCTGAGCAGGGCAGCAGCAGGGAGACAAGTAGACAAGCTACTACACTAGTCCAAACAAGAGATGAGGAATGGTGGCTGGGACCAGGGTTATAGCAGGAGGAGGAGTAAGAGGAGGATCGATGCTGTTTGATCTGAAGGAAACAGGCTGGGAAGAGATTCCAGGCATGCTTTTGTACACTAGGATGTCTATTAGTCATCCAAGTGGAGCTGTGGATCCAATCATTTTATGAGCCAAAGAGCTTTTGAAATGAAGAGGCTTTACAGAATGTTAACCCAGGAGTCCTGACCCAGCAGGTAATGACAAGACAGGAGGGCTGGAAACCGTACCTGGCAGCTCCCAGTAGGCGCCACTGACACACCGGCCCCTCTGCTCTGCTCAGGGGTTTGTGTCATTATCCCCACCACCTGACTGGTTTGACTGGGGGTAGGGGACCTGATCTATGCAGCTATCCCACTCTACAGACCAGCTACTCTGAGGCCAGGAGAAGCCACACCACCTGTCCAAGGCTTCTCACCAGCTGGCAGCAGAGCTGAAATGGGTGATTTCTTCCATAGGCCCCACAGATCTATCATATTAGATTTGTTCCCAGCAATGATGACAAGGAAAGAAGGAAATACTGCTTCTAAAAGTTTTTTCTTAAAATTTGCCTTTGAGGTCTGAGGATTTTTTTTCCTCAGCAATGTATGTTACATGTAGAATCCAAGCTGGATATAGATAGGTATGTCCAATGCAGGAATGTAGGTTTTGGATAGAAAACTAGAGTAACTGCAAAGTTTGTCTCCATGAAAAAGAAGGAAAATACTGAGCCATACCATGGACCAATATGGATATGTCAGAAGGCTCTGGAATATTCCCTGCAAACACTATAAACAAGATGGATGGAGAGAAATTCAGATTTAAGTGACATTTATTGAGCACCTTCTACTTCCCGGCTGTTCTTCCGCTGCACTCAATCCTCACAGCAACCCTGCCAGACAGGTATTATTATTCCCAGATGAAGGATGTGGAACTTCAAGAAGTAAAGGGACTTGCTCAAGGTCACAGCAGCTAGAGAACAGCAGAGATGGGGTTCAGGACATCCTTCACCCCACCTCAACCCAAAACATCCTGACTCCTAACTTAGATCTCTCTCCCCTGCCTCGCTGTCTTGGGAAAATGAAGGAAGAAGGGGCCCACAATCAGGTCCAAGGGGCTAGTTGAATGTGACTCAGGGAACAGAGCACATCTCCAGGCTCCCTGGCACCCTTCACCTCCTCCCTGCCCAGAAGTCACCCTGCCCACCATGATAGCTCACATGACCATCTTCACCCTCCCTTCAAATACTGTTCAAAACTGCCTCGTCTATGAAGTCTTCCAAACTCCCTCCCTCACTCGACCTCCTCCAAGCTCATGGGCTTGGAAGCACCTACCAAACGCCTGGGTTTTACCCTGCAGACCCTCAACCCTCAGATCTGTAGCCCTTTCCAACTGTAATTCCACACATCCTCACTGATGCCTGTGGCTCTGAGTGTCTGATAATGACACTATGTTACTGTTAAACAGCACATTTCAATTTTCCTGGGCTGGCATATGGTTACCTCACGTGGTCCTTATCATCCCTGGGGGTGGCAGGAAGGACAAGTATGCATACTGCCATGGGACAACTGAATAAACTGAGCTTTGGAGGTGCTATGCTTTGGATAAGTGTCCTGCAAGGACCCATACATTCAATGCTTGGTCCCTAGCCCATGGTGCTACTGAGAGACAGTAGAGCTTTTAGGAGGTGAAGCCTCATGAGAGGAACTTAGGTCATTAGGGACATGCCCTGGCCCCCTTCTGTCTCTCTCTCTTTGCTTCCCCACCACCATAAGGTACAAAGGTTTCCTCTGCCATGTGTCCCCCCACAATGTACTGTCTTGCCACTCCCCCAAAGGCAATGAAACCAACTTACCATGGACTAAAACCTCCAAAAACTGTGAGCCAAAATAAATTTCTTCCCTTATTAAGTTGATTATCTCAGATATTTTGTTAAAATAACACAAGGCAGACTAACACAGGAGGATAAAGGATTTTTCCAAGGACATCAAGCTAATTAATACCAGAAACAGAACTAGAAATCAAAGCTTCTCATTTCTAGGGCAAAGCCCTTTCCACTAGACCATAGGAACTCCCTCTCTCTGCCCCAACTTCCCAGAGCAGGGACTTCTACTACTCCTTTCAGAGGGTACCAAAGTCCACCAGACCTTCCCGCAGCCTTGAAGCCAACTTGCCCCCAGCTACCTGAAACAGAGTGGGCACCTTCTGCACATTAATGGGGAAACAGCACTTTCCAGAGAAAGAAGGCAGCCACGTGCCTAGGCCTTTGCCCCTCTGCAGTTCCAGGTCTAGAAGTTGCAATGATTGGTGACGTCTCCAGCGTGGGTAGAAATGAAGCCAGCTTCCTCTTCTCTGACTACACTCCATAAAACGTCCTATCCAGGGAGCCTGTTGCCAGACGATCTGGACCGAGAGAAATGACAAGACAAGCATGCATACACTTCATGTTCCGGCTCCGCTGAATGCCACATGAGATCACCACCTTATATTTCTCCACTACCTTCCTCCTGAGTCACATCCAAACCTGAGCTCGTCCATCTGCACACCAACGCTGGCCAGGAGAGGAGGTGGGACTGTCAACACACCGCATCTTATTCATTTGCCCAGTAAGCTCTTTACTGATAGAGATGCACAGAGACAGGAGGGGGCGGGGAGTTGCCTTGGCTTACCAGAGAGATGGGGAAGAGGCCTGCGAAGAGGATTGAGGCTTACCAAATCCTCCCCACTCAGAACCCAATTTCTCCCCAACCCTATAATCTCTCTTGAGACATCAATCAGTAAAGAGATTGGATGCAGCAATTCACGAGCAAGTATTAATGTATCAGCAGACAGAAAGAGGGGGGCATGTGAGGAGGTGGGGGGAAAGAGACAGAAAATAAATATGTGATTCCCTGGCATTGGCAGCTCCCACTATGTGACATCCTCTTCCTACCCCTTATATCCTCTTTTTGGTTTAGGTCCTGAATTTGTTACTTGGGCTTCAGGCAGGGCCCAGTCCTGTTCATCCACAGCCCCTGCAGCACCTGGCACATGTTGGGAACTCATCCACACTGGCTCCTCCCTTGGTCTTGAATTGGAAAAGGCATAAAGAAGAGGGATAGAGGGGAAATTTTGATGAATACCTTATCAACTAAATAGGTTTGAAGCATCTGGAAGGAGTTGATACAGCATAAAGGGCTAAGGATTTTTCTGATGATAAAGAGGAAACGGTTCTTTGCCAAGGATGGTTAATGCAACCCCTCCCTTGCCAGGAACTAAGCTCAAGGGTGTTGTGGGTTCTCCAAGCCTATACGTCCAGTATCATTTTTTGGTGCATACAGTGTGGCATGAGGGCTGCCTCCTGCTGCTGCTCTGCCACTGGACTCCACGCCATGCCTTCATCCTCAAAAGCCTGCAATCCTGGCCTGCAGAAACAGAGCCACAGCTCCCAAAGAAGCCAGTGGATGGGGATGAGGGTGGTCGGTGCAAGCAAGCACACTGCCCCAAAAAAGGACTCCGTGGGCTCCATGTAAAGTATCCCCACCAGAGTGATGCCAGCTAAGGTCCCTGGAGGAAACTCAATCAGCCCTGGTCCCTGCATTCCAGGTCAGCAGTCAAATCTGTCCCCTGGCACCTAGCTCCTGTCATCCCAAGTTCATAAAGGAGATCACAGGAGGCCATGCTCATAGCACTTAGGCAGCAGCTACCTGAACATGGAACCAGAAGTTTGAGAGGACTATACGTGCCCCAAATCCACTCCATCGTGGCCCCTACATCCATCCCAGCCCATCTCTATCCCTCTCAAGCTGGACCTTGGGTGGATCCCACCACTAGCTTTTCCTGAGCACCTACATGACTAACACTATCCTGACCATTAAGGGAGAAGAGAGGTGCCAAAGTGCACATGATATAATCCCAACGTCCACAGGCTTATGGTTTTCCTGTGTCCTACCAATCAAACCTATACTGAAGTTACATGCTTATCATCCCTAAAATATGTCTCTGTGTCTTCATGGGTTGGCAGAGTAGATCCCTCAATGAAAGAACTAAAAACCCCAATCTATGCTCAAAATCCCATTCCTAGTATTCAACATCTCTAGTCATTAGCAAAATAAAATGAAATTCATGGTGAGATACCACTGTATAGTCACCAGAAATGACTAAACCAAAACAACAGAAAATACTAAATGTTGGAATGAACATGGACCACCTAGAACTTTCATACACTGCTGTTGGGAGTATAACCTGGTGCAATCTCTTTGGAAAACTGGTATCTTCAACAGCGAAATACTATATACCCATATTTTAAGTCTCAGTAATTTCACTCTTTGCTGTTAACTAGCAGAAATTAGTTTTGATGAAAAAGTATATCAGAACATTCATAGATACATTACTTTAACCAAAATCTGGGGCTAGGAATGTAACACAATGCTCAGGGCACTTGTCTGGCATGTGCGAGGCCATGGGTTCAATCCTTAGCACCACAAAAAAAATTAAAAGTAACCCAAATCTGGAAACTACCAAAATGTCTACCAACAGTTGAAAGGTTAAATTGATTATAGGGCAGACTCCTGGTAGAACACTATGCATCACTGAAAATTAATAAACTATAGCCACTTGCAGCATGGATGAATCTCATTTTTTAAAATGTTCTTTTTTAAAAATATTTTTAGTTGTATATGGACATAATACCTTTATTTTTATGTGGTGCTGAGGATCAAACCCAGTATCTCACAAAGCACTCCACCACTGAGCTACAGCCCCAACCATAAATGTTCTTTCTGAAGCAAGACGCAAAAAAAGAACATACTGTATGATTTCATTTATGTGAAGTTCAAAAACTAATCTATGCTACTAGATGCCACGATGGTGGTTACCCTTGATCTAGAAAAACTGGAAATGGGTGTGAGGATGACTTTGGAGGTGCTGGTAATGTTGTTTCTTAATCTGGTCCCATGGATGTGTTCACTTTACAAAAATCCATTGATGCATTTTTTGAACACATGTTGTACTTCAATAGGAGGTTAGAGCAATTTTCGGTTTCTATCCATCTACTCACTCCTGTAGGCCTTTCATAGAAAGGAACAAAGTTGTTTATGTAAAATAAATCACTGATCATGAGTATGTGTAGTACTAGTGTTTTTTCATCTCCAAAACGAATCATATGAGATAATCTCTAAGGAAACATCCAGCTCTCGACAGTATAATGCTTTGATCCTATTCTTAGTAAAACCTCATTAATCAGTAATAAGAAATCCTTCCCAAATTAGTGAAAAGTGCAAAATATGGAACATTTGTTTAAGGAAAGGCAGTGTTACAGCTTTCAAGAACTAAGCACATTACAAATTAAAATCTAAATGTCTGCTAAATTGAAGTTAATGAAAAAAGTACAATATACTTTAAGCTGACACTTCTGAAATTGCTTGAATATTATTGAAATCCTGCGCCCTGCCCATGGTAGGTCTTTATTTCAACCATTTTCATCAGGAGGAGTCATGAATGCCAAATTACTACATCTGTTGTATTATAAGTGACCAAATTAGAGCATTTTGAGGGTCATACTAAGACGTCTGTCACTCCAACATCTTGGCCGCTTCAACCCCAGTCTTATTAGACTAAAGTGTTCAGCAAAGCTGAGCCCAGCCAGAGCCCAAGAGTTGATCCCACTCCTTAAGGAACGTCCTCTGCAAGAGGCTGCCCTAGAACATGACCGACTCACAGATTACTTAGGAGACTTAAGACACCCCTGGGAGCTCGCCAACACCAATGATGGTCATGGATTCTAGCAGGCAGCGGGACGGGAGTTTTAGGCACCATCATAAATAAAACCTCTGCCCAGTGGCTAAGCTCATGGGCGTCTCACAAATACACAGACAGATTGACTACAGCTCCCTCTCAGCCTTGGGAGCACCAACACAGATGCCTCCTCCCCAGCTGCCCCAGAATAACGGCTCAGCAGGCAACTCTCTTCCAGCCTCAGTGTCTCCTCCTTGCACAGTGGGAGAAATGCTCCATGACCCCAGCCAGGCTTCTCAGTGGTAACAAAGAACCGACTCGCTAACAGTCAAAATCTGTCTGGACTCCCCTACCAAACAAGAGGGCACACGGAATAATGACTCAAAGGAAGCAATTTTCCAGAGGTCAAGTTGCAAGTCCAAAAAGCAACACTTGCCCAGGGAACTGGCATTTCATAAAGTTTACAGAAAAATGAGTGAATGAACCCTGATTCCTAGCAAAGCCCCATTAATCAGGAATAAGACAACTCCTCACACCCCCACTAACAGAGTCAGTGAGCAATAGGGATAGTTACCAAGTGTTTGGCTTGGGAAAGTAATTTGCAGGGTCTACATGCACTGAGGACCCAGGCCTGAAGACTTTCATTCCCTCAGAAAAAGAGAGCGGCTGAGTTAGGCCTCCCTTCCCCCAGCCCCAGGCTGTGAGTGAACTTCCCCTCCTCCAGGCCCCACCACCTGTCTCTGGACCAAATACGGATCACACAGAGGCATTTCCTGAGCTCTGCAAGCTTGCTGACCCGGGAGGTTAATCCTACCCCTCTATGGCCAGGCCACAAGATGATGAGACTCCCTCCAACAAGGGACCAGAGAATCCTAGAATTTCAGGGCTTTAAGAGAGCTGAGAAACCAGTAAGTTCAAGGCTCCAAAATGTCCAGGTCACAAAGCAGTCACAAAACAGAAATGGAAAGGCCAGCATTCAGGGCTTGGTCCTCTGATGCTTAGTCAAAGGCTCTCTACTATACCCAAGACGAAGGCCACTTGCATCCAAGATGGCATGTGGGCCCACTGCAGGTGGCAAGCTGGAGGGCTGTATTGAGAAGGCTGGTCAGGCTGAGTCTGGACGCAGAGGGGAAGAGTGTGTGACTAGACAGCAGTATCCACTGGGAGCAGAGGACGAGGGATGTGCAGTTAAATGTATTTGCCAACCTGTCACTACATCACTGCATCTCGATGACCCTCCAACACCGTGATCAAAATATGTCTGGGTGTCATTCTCCCCCTGCAGGCCTGGAACAAGTGCAGAGCCAGGGAGAGTAGCTATCCCTATGGGGAAAAGAAGAAACCGAGTCCAAGAGTGATATAGACCACAGAACTGGAGGCAAAATTCTGAAAACTCCACTTATTATTTTGACATGGCAATTACTTGTTGAATGTCTGCTTATTTCTTTATTGGACAAGCATGCATTGAATGCCCACTATGTACAAGGCACAGTGGGGCTTCCTCACCAACGATAAGGGCCATACAGTGAAAAGTGAGCTCCCTCCTGCCTCTGCTACTGACCAGTGACATATCAGCTTCCTTTTTGCTCTGCAGATCCTGTGTCCAAAAAACAGACATCAACACACCTCTCAGCATTGGAAGGTGAAAATTCATATGCAAGTACAAAGGACAAAGACAGCCCCCTGTTAGTATAGAGCTGTCATCGTTTCCTTCCTCCCCTTTTCTTCCATGAGGGACTTACACCCAAGGAGCACTGCAGCCCCAGCACCACTGGCCTTCCCCACAGGACTCTATGGTCGGGCATCCCAGTACCTTCCCTCCCGCTGGCCCTTCTGCCCCCTTCAGCCCCAACCTCCAAGCCAGGAACTGTGGCAGGGGAGGGGGTCGTGCTGCAAAGATGGGACAACAGGGAAGAGCTGCCTTGTAAGTCCGAGGTAAGAACCCAGGCAGGGCATTAATGATAACAGGTGAGTCTCTAATACCCACAGGCAGCAGCTCGCACCAGAGATTTTGTGTATCCTCCAGGGCAGAGCAAGGGATTACCACCAATGTGTTATCAACGCCAATTCTTTCTGCCAGGAGTTAAGTGTAATACCTCAGTAACACAGTTACGTTGATGCTAGCCACACAGAGATATGCAAACTACTCACAGAGCACAGGGAGCGCACACACTGACATCCGCTCCCAGACCCTTTCTACTCCAGGATGCGAAACTCACGAAAATCCTCTGGGCAGCAAAAAGCTATAGACAAAACCCTAACCTGGGAGGCAGAGGCCCAAGAGTAACAATCTGCCGCCTAGGCTCCGCAGTTCAAAGACTTCATTGGTGCAAAACACCCTTCTTGGTATGGCATGATGAAAGGAAGGAGAAATGGAAGAAAACACAAAATGAGAGTGTCATGGTCCTTAGCCACACATGGTACCTCAATTTTAGGGTTACGATACACACATGAACACTGCACCCAAGTGTGGGAAGTGGCAAGACAGAGGCGAACACAAAAGAGAGAAAAGGTGAAAAGAAGAGACCATCAAATTCAATGATGGGGCTTACAGACAAGACATTCAAACTGGCCCTTAAGTGGTTGGTAAAGCTTTTGAGGGCAGCCAGAAGCTGACTGGGGAATGAGGGAAAGGGAACACCTTGAGCTCAAGGGAGAAAAGCATCCATCCATCCATTCACTCAACTGTCAGACAGTTTCTAGGTGCTGAGGACATCAGTGAAGAGTTTGAATAAGCGCGGGAATGCTCTGAGTTGACCGGGCCAGGGGCCATGACAAGGGATGTTATGGACTAAGCTTGGAAAAGAGAGATCCACCAATGCCTTCCCAGACCCTCCCCTGTCATACACAAGGGTCAACAGGGGGAGGAAGGAGAATCCCTTGTCCTCTTTGGTCCTGCTGCCCTCACGCGGTTGCCCTACCAAGCAGGGTGCACAGTGCCGACACCTGCCTGAGCTCCTTGGAGGGGACTGAGCTTTAAGCCTCCACCCAGGAAGCCTGGGAGAGAAGTGTGACATGCAATCTAGAGCCTAGTAGCCATAACTTGTCTCGCTAACTTCCCTTAAATCTACCCAAGGGATCTATTAGCTCTGCAGGGAAAGTGCTGAGGGGAAAGAAAATGGTCTTCCTCTGGCCCTAAAGCAGGGATGGATTAAAGGAACCAGAAAGCTGAAAATTCTCTCTTCACTTTTTTCCCCATCCATTACCTCTGGCCTCAGCTGTCACCATCATCTCCCCAGCCGGATGGAGCACTTGCATGGGCTCATCCACTGGACTCTGGGACCCTCAGATACCTCTCCAGGTAGAAGGAGGTTGATAACTTCTCAATTGTTGGTTTAATAGGACACCTCTGCAGTGATGGAAGCCCACATCCCTTTGTTCTGACTTTTACCATCACCAGAATCAATTATTCAACATCCAACTACACACGGCACCATTCTGGGAGTACTGAAGAGCAAGTTAAACAAACAGAGAATTATAAAATCTCAACACAGAGTGCAAGCGGGGCTGAGGGCTGCTCATTGCAGGTGGGACAAGAACATTTTCTCCAGGCAAGCGCCACACTAGGTCCTCCCCATGCCTCCTTCTGAGGTGATAAGTTTAAAGGGCTCCAGGTGTTCTTTAAGAGCCCATCCACTTCAACAAAGGGGCACCTGCATATCCACATGCAAAAAATGAAGTTGGAACCCCTACCTCACACTACACACAAGATCTAACTCAAAATGGACCACAGACCTAAATGTTGGGACTCTTAGAAGAAAACATAGGAGTAACTCTGTGATCTTGGATTAGGCAATGGTGTCTTAGATAAGACACATAAAACCCCAAAATTGCAAGTAATAAAAGATAATATGAGCCAGGCACAGTGGATCATGCCTGTAATCCCAGCGGCTCGGGAGGCTAAGAGAGGAGGATCAAGAGTTCAAAGCCAGCCTCAGCAAAAGCGAGGCGCTAAGCAACTCAGTGAGACCCTGTCTCTAAATAAAATACAAAACAGGCTGGGGATGTGGCTCAGTGATCGAGTGCCCCTGAGTTTAATCCTCATACCCCCCCAAAAAAGACAATATGGTTAAATTGGACTTTATCAAAATAAAAAATTCTTATGCTACAAATGAAACTTCTGAAAGTGAAGCCCATAGAATAAGAGAAAATATTTGCAAATCCTATCTATTAAAGGGCTTAAAACCAGAATATATAAAGAGTTTTTAAGATTTAATTTTTAAAAACTCAATTTTAAAATGGGCAAAGTATATGATAAACATTTTTTCCAAAGAAAATATACAAGTGGCAAATAAGCACATGAATAGACAGATGTTTAACATCATTCTTCCTCAAGAAAATGCAAATCGAAACTACCATGAGATACCATTTCCCATCCACTAGGATAGCTCCAAAGAGACTGACAATCAAGTGCTCAGGAGTGTGGAGCAATTGGAATCAAATCCTCCATAAACATTAGCTGCAGGGATTTTAAAATGTGCAGCCACTTAGGAAAACAGTCTGATGGTTCCTTAACAAGTTAAAACACATTACTCAGCAATTCCGCTCCTAGGTATATATCCAAGAGAAATGACATTATGTCCACCCAAACACCTGTACACAAATATTCACTACAGCATTATTTATAAAAGCCAAAGGACTGAAACCATCCAAATGTCTATCAAGTGATGAATGGACAAACAAAATGTGGCACACACCCATGTAATGGAATATTATTCAGTAATGAAAAGGCTAAACGCTACAACATAGATGGACCCTTGAAACCATCGTCTACTGAAAGAAGCCAGACATAAAACACCTCATACTGTGTAGCTTCACTTGCTGGACATGTCCAGAACAGGCAATCCATAGAGAAAGAATGTAGATTAGTGCTGCCCAGGGCTGGGGGTGGGGTGAGAGTTGGAGAGAAATAGGGAATGACGGTGAAATGTGTATGGGGTTTCTTTTTGGAGTGATAAAAATGTTCAAAGATATCAACTGTGGTAAGAATTACACAGCTCTAAACATACTAAGTCAGTTCGTTGGGGCTGCCATATCAATGTGTCACACACTGGGTTGCTTAAACAACAGAAATTTATTTTCACATGATTCTGGAGGCAAGCGGTCCAAGATCAAGGTGTCAGCAAGGCCGGTTCCACTTACTTCCTCCCTGTCTTGGTTCATAGACAGCTGTGCCTTCCCTTTGTCTTCACATGGTCCTTCTGGGTGTGTCTGAGTCCTGATCTGTTCTTGTAGGGACACCAGTCCCATCAGGTGACAGCCACCCTTATGACCTCATTTAATCCTAATTACTTCTCTAAAGACTGTTTCCAAACACTGCCACCTTCTGAGGTTCGTGGAGTTAGGATTTCGACGTATGAATCTGTGGTGAACAGTCAGTAAAACTGTTCTTAAAAATCTCATTCACAAATCCTAGAGATCAGCTAGTCCAGTCCCTCATCTTACAGGTGGGAACTGTGGCCCAGGAAAGGGGAGCCGCATGTCCAAAATCACAGCTGGGCAGAGGCAGGCTAGGGCAGAAGGCAGGACTGCCGCTCCGTCTAGGCTCCTTCTGCGACACCCTCCTGCTGCCTTACCTCTGGGGCCCAGGAACAAAACAGACAATGATGGGAAAAGTAAGAAAACTTTACACTGAGAAAGAAAAATGCCTAAAAACTTAGATCATGTGCAATTTAAGTTCAAATGCACTCCATGGATTGGGGGCGGGGGGTGTAGACAGCAAGGCTCTGTGGAGGCCCTGGAAGAAACCTGCACAGTGACATGAGCACATTCAATATTAATTCCATATCTGTCATGTACCAAGCAAAGTAGGAGCACGTTCCTCTGCAAGATGTGGTTTTCAGAAGAGTTGGCACTTCAGCTAATCCCTGAAGAATGGGCTTAATTCCACCAGGATGAGAGCTTTCCAAGCAAAAGGGGCCATGTGACCAAAAGCACAAAGGCAGGTAATTTCCAGATCTGTTCAGGAAATAGCAAGTTGGCCAGCACAGTGGAAGCATATGCTTTCTACAAGACACCGTGGGGGATAACACAGCAAAGGCAGGCTGAGGTCAAACTCTGGAGAGCCTTGCATGCTACACGTGGAAGCATGGTCTGCAGGTGAGCAAGAGGGAGCCACTGAAGGTTCGGGAGCAGGAGTGTGACCTGAGCAGAGGAATGTTAGAGAAAGGTGGCTCCACCCACAGCCATGCATGGTGGGGTTGCACTTCAGCAGTTCTTGCATGAGGCATTCACAGGACAAGGAGAGTGTTAACCCAGAGACCTGCTCCAATGGGAGCCTGGGAAGCGGGAAGCTCCACTTCTAGGGGCACACACTTAGATTCATCTCAATTAGGCTGAGTTGAAGAAAGCAAGAAAAGGGAACTCTATGCCTGGAACTGAAAAGCAGCCAACTCCTGGAGCCCGTGTTGTGATCTCGCACTGACAGCCCTTCATCTTTCCTTTTTTTTTTTCTTTGCAGATATAGGGGGGGTGGGAAGGGAGCAGACACAATGGAGTCGCTCAGTGAACAAAAGCTCTGGTTCCTGCTCATGCTTCATTTTCATTGGGGTGTGCTGCTCCGTCAGCACCCTAGGATCACATCTGAGGCAAGGATGCAGCCCATGACTTACAATTCAGTCGTGAATGCACCCTGGACGGTGGTGGTGCCTGCCTGCCAATGTCTGCCCAAGGTCCATCTGATTGGGGGGAAGGGGAGGGTCCAGTGCACACAGAGAGGAGAACATGGTCTAAGAAGTTGGGAGCTCAGCTCAAATCCAGGCCAGTCCCCTTGTGACCATGAGCAAGACACATGACCTCTCCATTTCTGATTCTTAGTCCATACTGACAATAAACACAGCTGCTATCGGTCATTCAGTGTCTATGGTGTGCTAAGGACCACTGTAGGTTTTTATGCCTTACAGAACACACTATGAGGTACTTGTCTCCCCATTTTACACACAAGGAAACTGGGGTGCAGAGATTAAATAGGTGAGTCAAGGTCATAAGGCTAAACTTGAACCCAGATCTGCTTTAGCTTCAGAACCCACGTCTTAAACTATACTGCAGGTACCTGAACTAAGTGCAAATAAAACCTGCTCTGCACTCCCTTACCTGCTCGCTATGAGACTCAGAGGGAAGAATCACACTCGGTACTACGAGAGTACTGTCCTCATCAATGCTGCAGTGCCTCGAGGCCAAAAGGTGATGGCCCTCAAGTGGGCTAGATGTCACCTCCACTGGAGCCCTCATCCCAGGTCCTTCTCCTCCAGTACGCAACCCTCACTCCTGGGCCCACAGTTGCTTCCTCCAGTTATTGCCAAGGATGCTCTAGGTCCCCAGATTCGACTCTTAGAAGCCGAGCCCAAGCACCCTTGATTGCAATCCTACCAGGAAGATGTGGACGTCCATCCCCATTAGCACCCGCACTCCTGAGCCCTGGCTCCTGCCTCAAGCCCCTCACCCTCCTGGTCTGGAAGGGATTTTGTGAGCAGTGGCAGGTAAAGGGCTCTGGTACAGGGTCCTACACTTGGCAGGCAGCCTTTCTGGACTGCTGTTCACAGGCAGATCTGTGCCCTGATGCCATACAACCTTCCAGTCCTTCAATCCCATTTTCCCTTCCTCTCAAGCAGCCATCAAATGGCAGAGGTACATGAGACACGCATCCTGAGGCTGCTGACACAAGCGGGGAGGAGGCCGACCTGTTATTAATGGAGGGAAATTGGACCTGACATTGTCAGTGATCTGAAACCTCCCAGCTGAGAAAAGCTTTGTTTTTTTAATAAATAATAAATAGCATGGGGTGTTTATCTCCCTCACGAGCCGTATTTCTTAAGTATCGCTCGCCTCGTACGTCACAGCTGTCGTCTGGGGAGACCAAGGAGCAAGGCAGAGTTTTCAAGTCCCTTCTTCTTCCCGAGGAGTTCAAAGCCCATCAGACAGACTCCCCTTCATCTTCCCCACAGCTCTCGGAGGAGAGAGGAGAGGAGGGGGGCCCTGGCAACTCTGCCTCCAGAGTGCCTGCAATAAATATTTGCTAACTGCCCAAGGGGGACAATTCCCTCACGGTGCAGATGGGAAAACAGAGGAAACGAAATTTCCTCGGCACCCACCTAATCCAATCTTCCCAGTTCCAGCTCCATGCTTCATGCCGCCTCTCAGTCAAGCTAGCTCTGCGCAGAGGCCCCAGGAAAGCCTGGTGGACTCATTCTAAGACAGACAGTCACAGATACTCATCTCATCTAGTGATTAGAGAAGTATACAGAGAAGAATGACTTCATAATGTCTCACTTAGCTCTAACATCCAGAAAGCAGCAGCCTCCTGATCACCTAAGAGTGCAGAGCAGATCAACTATCCCTGCCCAGGCACTTCCAGAGCAGCCTGTCTTGTGTCTCGCTAGTGTTATTGGCCAAATTATGCTTTATATTTTAATTCTGCATGCAGGTTGCCTCCCCCACCCCCATGATTTTTATTAATTTTACTACTGTATAATCCCTGTATCCCTCAAAGTGCCCAGCATGACCTCGCCCTCAATACACAAAGCAGGGGTCACAAACTGGCATCCCTCGACTAAATCCAGCCCACAGACACTTTTTTTTTTGTTCTGTGCCATGCTTTAATTTTTTAAATTATTTTCCAACAGTTAAAAATCAGGAATTCAAACTTCACTTGAAAAAAATGGAAGCTCCTTGGAATCAAAAGAATCATGTAGAACACTCAACTGTTACAGACCGCTAACCCTCAAGAAATTCCAGCCCGACCATGTCTGTAGAGGGCTGAGGAAGGTTCTAGAAAATAGGTCATTGTGATTACGTTCCAACACTGGCACCCTGATTCCATGTACTGATTACAAGAGGGATCATGACGTCACTGAAGGTCCACAGTGGAGGCAGTTTCTGCTACTCAGACCTGGAGTCCAGATGCTTACAGGACCTGAGTAGCATTTAAGTGTTTATTCAGAACACAGGAATCATGTCTCCCATTTGTACTTAAGCATTAGCTCCTGTTTTGCATAGCCAAATATTCGCCATTATGTTCTAGTTGAGCATTCTGTTGCAAAACAACAGGACCCAGAGAAAGAAACAAGGAAGAAGAAAAAGAAAGAGATGTTCTGGCAATTCCAGGTCACATTTTGGTGTGGTGACAGTAAGATGGACTTGAATAGCAGGAATGTGTCAGAGGGGGCTCGTGTTCTTCAATTTCTCTTAGACCCCAGCACCCTGTCCCATATCCCTCCTCGGAGTTTGGCGCCTTGCCTCAAGCTGACTATCACTGAATGGGTGAGCTGTGGTCATTTCAGACTACAAAGTGATAATAGGTGACATTTAGACCATTTTCTCTTGCTCTAAGTGGGGTCAGACAAGAGAGTGCCCTTGGGATTAGGGTTCCTCAGTAGGGAGGCCTAGGACAGCAGGCTTCAAAGACAGAGCTACAGCAAAAATGCAGTTACCAGCCTTTAAAATGGGGCCTCTGCCACCAGACTGACTCCCAAGGGCAGTTTGTAAGGACAGACACAGACCATGATCTGATCTAAATCTGGGGCTGTTCTCAGGCACCTGACTTCCGGCTGGTATTTAACAACCCATAATGAGATCTCCCATTACTCTAGGAAAGAATGAAAGAATGCCTGGCTTCTTTAATTGCCCTAAGAAAATAGTACAAAAGGGCCCCTCCTACCCGCCCGCCCCTCCCCCACAGGGAGAAAGAGACAGACACATGTACCTAGACACAAATAAATATATATTAGTATAATCATCAATGTATATTAATGCAGTTTCCTGCAATTATTATTTAAGTAAGTTAAAACAGAACAAACTAGTAGGAAAACTGATAAATACTCAATGATTCCTAGGTAGTCATTTAAAAGTCTAATTTTGATGATTATGTAGCTTGTAGTAGAATATTAAATAAAGCAAATAGAATGCAAAATCCTATCTACATTATGACTGCAACAATGTAAAAATCATGTTTGCAAGTAAACACAGACCCATGGCATTTTGGAAAATGGAAAGTTGATTTGTCGCAATGACAGTTGTAAGGCCTTTCCCCGTTATTTCTTTGCTTTGTATTCTTATTATACAGCATTATTCATACAATTGCACTTTGTTAAAATGCGGAGCCGCTGGTGACCCTGAAATAAACTCATACAATCCAAGAGCAGACAGTGATGAGGGCTTAATGGGAGCTGTCTTCTTCACTGAAGGCCTGTGTGATGGGTCAGGCACCAGGTAGAAGTGTCACCAGCCAATCTGCAAACATGGGGGTCTGCAGAGCATTTACAGAAGGCTCCCCCTGCACCCCCACCCACCTCTATGGAAGGAAGCTCAGCATTCTTCACCAAGCACAGACATCCTGTGGTCCTGGTCCCCCATCCAGCAATGTATGGGACCCTCTGCAGCTCTGTCATTTACACAGTGGTCCCAGAGTCCTGGTCTTTTGATACAGTCATTATGAGAGGGAAAGATGCCTCTGACCTCCGGGCATGACAAAGCCACCTTGTGACACAATGATGTCACAACGACCCCCCTCCATCTTTTACTCATTCATTTTAATAGACATTTCATCGTGGACATTGCTGGGGCCTTAGAAACTGGAGGGAAGGCTGAAGTGATGGCTCCAAAGGACAGGAGGACTATCATAGGACCTTCTGAAAGCAGGGGCCTGAAGGATACCAAATCCCAGCCCACCATGGCATCAGGCCAGCCCCTTGGCAGACCCCAAGTGTCAGGGTCATGTGGACACCCAGAAGACCTGACCCCATAGTTGCCTCTTGGGTGGCTAGACATTGCAGGCTATGAAGTGGCAGCTGCCTAATGCAAAATGTGACAGAAAGCTGGCGCCTGGAAGACAGAAAAACTTTCCTACCTCCAGTTTCCAATATGATCAGACTCCCCAGGGAGAGATTTCCTGCTATGAATTCCCCAGGGGTTGAGAGTTAGAGAAGGAAAACACCTCCTCAGAGAGCTGTCTGAGCCAAGCGGCCAAATCACACCCCAAATCCAGCAAGCCTCCTATTTGTAGGGAAATTTACTTAGACTTGATGGCTAGGCTTTTTCATTTTCAATTCCAAAGACTGGCTTAGCTTAAGTAAAAAGGAAGGAAGAAAGGAGGAAAGGAAGGACAGAGAAGTTTCATTCACTGCTACCCTATTGTGTTCAATATCTGGATTTGCGGAGGAATCCCTAAGAATGGGAGGCACCGGCCCAACAAGTAAGGGCAGAAAGAGGGTAGCCAAGCCAGTTAGGTCAGGAAACCATAAGGACATATGCAGCCCTGAGGCCACCCAGCTGGTGGCACCTGCCATGAGGGGAGGTGGTAAGGAAGGGCTAGAGAGGCCAAGAGGGACCAAATGTGAAGGCCCAGCCTCCTGTAAGCAATCTCCAGCCCAGGGTTATTTCCAGGCACTTTTTCCTGTGAGAAAAGAATGGCAAGAATGCAGCGCAGCCATTACCCAAATCCACCCTAGGATGGGCTCCATGCCCAATTACGTACAGTGAGGGGAGCCCTCCAGAGCCTGGAATCAGAAAATCCACTTAATAAATTCACACTGGCAGCCAGAAACTAGTGACATAGGTAATGCAATATGAGGGCCTCCGTCAAAACCGAATACACACACACAGGCACACACGTGCACATGCACAACTCACATGCACGCGCACAATCGTACACACACTCACATGTTCCACAGGCGTGTGACAGAACGCTACAAACCACATGGAGAGGTGGCCAGAAACACTCCTGGATTTTTATAGCTCTTCAGGGACCTGATCTCCAGGAAGTGCTAGCAATTGCAATCCAATTGTGTCCCTGGCTAGAGAAGCCGGCTGGAGACTGGAGACTGTGCACAGGGAGGAAGAACTTCATTGGGAAAAAATGTTGACAGAGTTTAATGTCAAGCGGAAGGACAAAGGCTTGGATGGAGGAGCCTTACTGAGAAATCAGGCATTCTGAGTGCTCCAGCAATTTGCATGGAGCCCTGCAGGGAGTATTGAGTTAAAAGGCACAGGAGGGGGCTGGATCCCCAAGGCCAGGACAGCCTGGGGTAAGGAAGGGGTAGCCCACAGCCTTTCTCCCGCAGTGCCTAGAACTTGGCACAACCCATAAGTGGGAATTGGCTAAGGCAAGCCCCAGCTAGAAGGAAGGCTCAGAAAGACTTAGACCCCAAAACAGACTGTTCTCCCTTAAAAAAATAAAAATAATAAAATGCTGGAGAAAGAAAACTAGTGCTGACTGAGCATCTAGCATGGACCAAGTATAGGACAGCTGTAATTTTAAGAACCAGCAGCAACGTAGGTATATTAGCCTCATATGGTAGACAACTCACCTGAGAATCAAAGAGTCCCCTCACCTCGATCACACCACTGACACTAAGACTGACAGAAAGTCTGCCTGCCACCTCCAGAGTCCAGATGTACCACTCTCCATTTGGGGTTTGTGATCAGTTTTCCAAAGCATATCCTCCTCATTCCAGTCCCCCTCAAAACAAAAGAACAACAAACAAGAAATACTAGTTCATCAAGGTCTCTGTCAAGTTGCTTCATCTCTCTGGGCATGCCCCTTGTGTAAGAATCAAAGGATGCTTGAGGTGCTTGCTAAGGTCCCATTCTGGAGTAAGTAAGCCCCTAAGTCTGGCAGAGGGACAGAGACAGACCAGGGAGTCTGAGATATTCTCTGAACCCCAAACTCAAGAGCCCCAATGAGCCTCTCCAACACCCCACCTTTTGTGCTACATCCTAACGATAGGTGTTCTTATCGGTCTCCTTCTGCCTGCACCCCTCAGTCTAGAGCCATAACTAGCACAGTACACCCACTGAATAGCTGGCTGGCTGCATGAATGATCACTGAATCAATGAATAAGGGGACAAAAGCCCCTCAAAGGAAGGTGTGCTTCCAAAGAAAGCACTTATGAAGATCTGACTTCCCAAAGGTGGGAGAACTGGACCTTCCCAACCCCAACTCTGTGTTGAAATCACCTGCAAAGCTTTTCAAAATGCAGATTTCTGCCCTCATTCCCAGATTTTAAGACTCAGAAGATCTGGGATGGGGGCCCAGGAATCTGAATTATTAAAAAGCTTCCCAGATGTCTCCAACTCAGAGCCAGGTCTGGAATCACTGATGTCTATTACTTGGCTAACACTCACTCAATCCTGCAGTGGGAATGGATGAAGCTAAGAAAGAAAAACAAAATAAGTGATTCTCTCCTGGAGTCTTGTATACAAAGGGCTCAAGTAACTTCTTAGGCTGTGACACAGCTCCCTGCTGGAATGAGACAGGTGGCAATGTTCCTCTCCTTCTGAGAGCAAGCAAACTGAGGTCTGGCTAGGAAAGAGGTCTCTCTTTCCATCTCACCCTTGAGCTCCTGGAGAGGGCAATTCATTAAAACCTTCAAGGATTCCAATGGGTTTCAGCAAACAAGAAAGAATAGGGCTAGGCACACATTTGGCTAGAAACATGCCAATACCGGTGCTGGAATCTCTCCACCGCAGGGAGGCTGGGACAGAACACACTTGTCCTTTGCAGCTCACACACCCAAGTCTGACCCACAGAGAGTGTCCCTGATGTCAAGCCAGCAGGCCAGAAGGAACAAAGACTCTTCCTCTCAGGCCTCTGCCCATCGGCACATCCTGGAGGTAGGTGAGGGGCCGTTCATTTATTTATTCATTCATGGAAATCACAGCAACGCTGAGACAAGCCAAGTCCTGGAGTAGAGTCAGCTGGAGACCAAGGAAGAAGTTAACCATTCTTACTCTTTTCAATAAAAAGTGGCTCTCCAAGACAGACAAACGCCCAGAGGCTGAAGCTGAGCCACCCATACCTCACAACTTCCCCAAGAGCAAGGGGGAAGACATCACCCTGAGCCCCCTCCCTCAGCAACCGGAGACAGCTCCTTCGAAGGCAGGAGCCAAAGTTACCCCAGCCAGACACACCCGAGGCCCCTCTTCTCCTGTCCCCCTCCTTCCACCTAGTGTTGGACGAGATTGATGGAGCCAGGACAGCTGCAGCAGTGAGGAGGGGGTTGGAGGTGGACAACAGCTGGACAGAGGGAGGGCCCTTCCCCCGCTCGGGCAGAGTCCCAGGCGGAGCCTGAGGAGCTGGAGCATAAGGAGAGAGACACAGTCTCCTCCGCACACTTCTCTTTAAGGATGGAATGTGAGTACTCAGCTCCACTTTGACCTTGTTCCTCTGTCCCTCCTGGTCCTTCACAGGCAGGCAGGTGTCTCTGGATTCCACAAATAGCAGGGCCACTCACCAGTATGGTCGGCACCACAGCAGCAGCCCACATTCTGCACCCATCCATACCACAGCCCCCACCCACAAGGGAACTAAGGCCTCACTACCCCCAATCCTGGCCTTGGAAGAGGAAGGCCAGGATCCTGACCACCCAGCCCAAGAAGGTGGGAAGCAATACCACACCCTAACAGTGTAGGTGTGGGCTGAGGATCAGTGTATAGGCTCTGTCATAAACCAAGCTATGACTCATGACAGATTGGGGACCAAATCTTGGTTCTGCTAAAAAGCTCCATGGCTTTGGTTTCCAGGTTCTTGGTCTGCAAAATGGGGCTGCTAATATTTGCTTTATGGGACAGGTTTTAGAAGTACAGGGACCATAACCTGGTCCATGACAGGGCCTCAGTCTCATTTGCAAAATGACTGGATGGACGGGAGGGCCTCACAGGTTCCTCCCCTCTAAAATTCACTGTGCCTCAGAGCCAGTAACCCTAGAATGTGTGCCCTTCATTTCTTCCCCCGGAATGGAACTGCTACTCAAAATGCCTTCCTGATTCTACAGTGCTTCTCAGATAAATGAGGCCCTCGCACTTCACCCCGCTGGCCATGCAGACCCTGCACTCCACCTCCAAGCATACTTAGATCTGACTCCCAAGGACAACCATTACCTGCCTCCTCACATACACGTACAGCATGCATACAGCTTAGCAATTCCTCAGTAAGAACAAATCAGTCATAATACACCTCATACCGAAAGTGGCCCCTCGCTGCGTGGCGACATTGCCAGTAAAAACCGTGGGTCCAGAATGGTACTGTTGAACGTGGCAGCCACTATCAGCAGGTGGCCATTTACATTTAAATTTTTATTGATCAAAAGTAAATAAAATTAAAAATTAAACTCCTCAGGTGCACTAACCACACTTCAAATGCTCACAGCCACATGTAGCTAGTGATGACCACATTGGAGAGACAGAACAGAGCACTGCCATTGTCGAGGCACTGAGCCAACAGATGCTCTCTGCGGGGGCAGATCAGGCCTTAGGGACCCACAGTGAACCCCAAAGAGAACAGAGAGGAAAGGAGGTGGTAGTCACCTTGAAGGAGGAAGATGCCACCAGGATTCAGGTTCCTATAAACCCACCAACCACAACCCTCCATGGGGGTCTCCCTGGCCCCAACACCCAGCAGGATGTAGCAGGCAGCTGTCACATCACACTTCATTTTTGGGATACATGGGATGCCTGTCATTCTCTCCAGCCCTTGGCAGACTCCTGGCCCTTTCTAGCTCAAGGTCTGCACCTTCTCCCAGGGCAGGGAGCAATGCTACCCTGCTACTGCCCAGAAATACCTGCATACCCCACCTGGGTCTCAGGCTGCAGTAGGACCTGCAGAGGGCCAGGCCTCCCCTGCTTTCAGCCCAGATGGAAATACCTAGCCACAAACTCAGGCAGAAGGGAAGAAAGAAGCAAAAGGGAGAGAAAGCTAGGTTTGATGAAGCACCTACCACATTCAGGGTTCACTTACATTTCCCCATTTGGTGTCCAAAAAGTGCCACAAGGTAGGTGTGATTAAGCCCATTTTCCGGATAAGACTAAGCTCAAGACAGGTGACTTGTACAAGTCAGTAAACGTCACATTCTGATGCAAACTCAAAAACATTCGGCTCTGAAGTTTACACCTCTCAGAGGCCACAGCATCCTCTGATAAGAGATTAAAGAAGACCAGGCACGGTCACTGGAGACCCCTGGGACCCTCCAAAAACACAGAAGTAGGAGGGTCAAAACCAAGGACATTTTGCATTTCTGGTGAAGAAAGTCCATGGGGACACAGCAGATGAAGGAAAAAGGAAAACAGAAGAGAGAACCAAAAAGTAAGATCAAGGAAGAGAACAGAGACATCTGAACTTATTTAATTCAGGTGTAATTAATTCTGTTTGTCTAATGCCTGTCTTCCTTGATCAGACTTTAGGCACCAGAAAGCAATGACCCTGTCTGTCTTGCTCACAGCTGTGTTCTTAATACAGCAGGTGCTCAATAAATGCCTGTAGGAGAAGATGGAGGTTGGAAGACAGATGGTAGACAGAATGAAAAACAACACCAAGGAACTAAGGAAAAAGCAAAGTCCTCTTTTCTACCTTTTCAGAGACCACCACCTCCACAAGGTTTTCCTGAACTCAGTTCCCTGAGGGCCTTCTGGGGGAGATATCCAGGGAAAGCTGTCCTCCTCCAATGGGCTCCAGCGCCTTGCCCAGCACCCTGGGGCCCTGTCTGCCCCCTTGGACATCAGTTACAACTCCTAACCAACACAAGTCGCAAATCTAGGCTGTGTCAGGGCAACAGAGAACTGGAAGCTTCTCTGGTACAGATGATGAGACTGAGCTCAAGAAGAGAGTGGGCTTGGCTGGGCATGCACAGCATCAAAGTGTAGAAAAGTTTCTCATGCCTGTGTCTGCAGGAGCTTGATACTGAAAGACCACCGCCAAGTCCGGGCGCCCCATGGCCTCCTCTCAGGGCCGGCCAGAGCCTGCAGCCCATCTGTCTCCTCAGCCTGCCAAGAGGCCTTCTCTCCCCTGTGCCCATGTTAATGAAGCCCACTACAGGTGATTTCAGAACATTGCACCAGGGGGAGGTTCTGCTGGCTGTGGCACTAGGCCATTAATTTCCTATTTCCCAGCCTGCCACCCCTAATGGTCTGGGCCCTTTCTGCTTGGAGCCCCAGGTGGTCATGCATCACCTTGGCTGATGCCAGCCATGCCTTGCCCCAGCCATCTGGACAGAGAAATGCGAAAAGAGCAGGACAGGATGATTCTGGCGGAGAGCATTGCTGGGACACTACAGACACCTGGTCCCTGCCCTGCCTGCCCTCGCCATGCGTGTACTACCAGGAATCAGGGCCACGAGCATGTAGCTTTCTCTTTTTCAAGGTCTCAGTTTCCCCACACACAGCTGAGAATCCTCCACCCCAAAGGCAGCGGGATGTGCTGAGACAGGTGTTTCTTTGCCATCAAGTAAAAAAGAAGGAAAAAATCCATAACCACTCCAGTGGAGCATCTTCCAAATAGGACAGGACCCCTCCCCAATCAAGTTGGTGAATCAACACAATTGACAGGAAGAGGCCATTTCCTGAATGAAAGCAGGGCAGAGCAAGGGCACCTGGACTGGCCCAGTGGAAAGCCACCACAGCAGAGCTGCGAGACAGGCTTCCAGAGGGCTGATTCCAAGATCCTAAAGGAGACTGCAAGGGACTGGAGGGCCCTGAGCACAGGGCAAGCATGGCCTTACTGAGGACCTTGCTATACAAGCAGTGAACCAACATGCCTTCCTCTAAAGGACTCCCAGGCTGCTGCACACACAGTCACGCTGTTGAGGGAGTCAAGGAGAGCCCGAGGAATGAACCTGAGAGGTGAAAACAAGAAGGACCCGGCATCACGGCCATGGCATAACCTCAGTCTAATCACGAGAAAACATGGGACAAACCCAAAGTGAAACACAGTCTAAAAAGTAACTGACCAGTAACTTTCAATACTGTCAAGGTCATGAAAGACAAGGAAAAACCAAGAACTGACAGGCTACAGGGGCCTAAGGAGACAGGACAACTAAGTGCAATGAAAGATCCTGGTACAGAAAAGAAGTGAAATCCAGATAAAGTATGTAGTTTGATTCATAATAATACACTGATATTATTCTTGGTTTTGACAATGTAATGCTATGTTTACGTAAGATGTTAACCACAACCAAACAAGAGAACACGTATGTAAGTGTATATAAGTGTACACATGTGTAGACATGCTACTAGGGCACAGAATGTGCATACACATGCATACACCATGCACATACAGACATGCTACCAGGGCACAGACATGTGTACACATGTGTATGCTGCCCACGTGGATATGCTAACAGGACACAGAATGTGTGAACACGTGTATGCCACGCACGTGCACGCATGCATCCAGGGCCACATGTGCAGGCATGTAAGTTTGTAAGTTTGTAAGAGATGGGTGGGGCGGGGTGGGGGAGAAGAGAAGAGGGAGAAAAAATGCCCTTTTGCTGTTTAGGCAGCATGCTGAGCTGGGGATCTGATTTTCACAAAAGGATTACTAGATTACATTCTTTACCACAGGCAGCTGTCCCTGTCAAATAAATAATCATCGCCTTGCATTTCTATATCACCTTTCAGCCCACAGCCCTTTCCCCACATCTAGGACCAGCCTGGGAATGGCTGCAGCCCTTCTCAGGAAAGGGTGGAAGAAGGTGGGAGGGGGCAGCCCACACAAAGGGGACCAGCCTGAACCCACTAGGCTTCAAGAGAGAGAGGCTGCGGGCCAGCCAGAGAAAAGCCTCTCAGTGCCAAGAAGGGAGTCCTGTGGTAGGTGCCCTCTGGATGAAATGAAGGCTGCCGCCAGGGAGAGGGGCAGGCAGCAGACTCCAGGTCGGCATCACAGAGCGGCAGCAGGGCACAGCGGCTTCACACTCTCAGGCTCGAGGGTGTGAAGCTGGGCAAGGGCCTTAAGCTCTCAGTGCCTTTGTCTCCTCATCTGTACAAATGTGCCCATCACACAGGAGGCCCAGGAGCATCCACCTGTGGGAAAGCATTTGGCATAACACCTGCACCAAATCTTGCTGTTCACCTGCTAGCCAGGTAGGAAAAGGGCAGATGGAGAAAGTGGGCTTTGAGACCTGGTGGAACCACCTATTGGTTCCAAGGAGAGAAACCCTAAGTTCTCTCAAATGGCTGTCACAGGTCTCCTGCTGAACAGCATAGGATGGGGCCCTTGTATTTAAACCTCAGGTAGCTGTGATGCTATTGCTGCCCAAAGGAAAGGCAAAGGTGGCCACCAGAGCAGGGTGGGTCTGGTCTGAGGTGGAGCTAAGGATGGGCGGCCCCAACCCAGAGGGAAGCCTCTGGGCCACAGGGCCTTGTGTTGCCCAAGCAATACAATACCTGGACCCCACTTCTGGGGTACTTACAATCTAGTTGGAGAGACAACTGCACACGGAAACATCAGGTCAAAACACGAGAGCTGGAGCAATCATCCTAACAAGCCGAAGGCGAATGAGGACAAGATCAAACACCACAGGTAGTACTGGTGACAGGGCCTCCTCAAAGAGGCAGGGCTCCTGCCAGCCCTTGACAGAGCTGTGGGACTTGGTGGAGCAGAGGCAGGGGCAGGAGGAAGGGAAGCGGGCACTGAGATGAGGAGCACCACACAGCGAGCCACGGGGGCAAGCAGGACATCCATCACATTCCGTGTTGAGGATCCGAGGGGAATGGGCTGGAAAAGCCATCCGAAGTCACACTGAGAAGAGCCAGGGCTGCAGACTCTGAGTTAGTACACCCCTGTGTGCCTACAGCTCAAGCACAAGCACTCTCCTGTCAAGAGAGGTGGGGAAGCTGGAGGAGGTGAAGGCTTTGGCATCAAGAAGCAGGTTTTAAGTGGACGGGGTGAGAGTTTTTTTTAAACTTCCTCACGACACAGGATATTTGAGAGCTGATAGAGACTAGACGCTTAGGTCACCTTGGGTAATACAATACTCAAACCTCCCCTTTGGCCAGGACCCCTAAAGCCCTTTATCCTCCTCAAGTGAATCTCACGGCTCCCCTCTGGCCTCTTGCACAGAACCGCAAATTCCCCTTTGGGCCTCCACTGTGAACCCACCACTAGCCTCGGCCCTTCCCCACAGCTTCTTTTGGCATTCCCCACTACACCCCAAAACTCCACTGGTCCTTCCTCCACATGCATCCAAATTTCCCTCAAATCTTCTAAATAAAACCCCAAATTTCTCTTTACCCTCCAAATTTCCACTGGTCCACACACGGAGCCCCTCTTTTCCTCGGTCCTTTCCCAGGAAGCCAGTACATCCTTTTGCTTTCAACCTCAGAGCTTCATGCATTTGCTTCCCATAAACCTTGCCCCGCGTCTCCAACACCTAACCCCAAACACCCCTATGTCCTCCCACCACAAACTCCAGGCTATGCTTTAACTTCCCATACCAAACTACAAATCTTCCTCTTTCAAATTCCCCCAAGAAATCCTGAACTCTCCTTGAGGCTTCATCATCAAACTTCTCAACTTCTCAGCATCCCATACCAATCTAAAATCCCTCCAGCGTCTCATCAGAACTCAGTTTCCTTTCAGGGGCCTTTTTGCAGGTTGAGAATGCCAAGGGCAGTACTTTCCAGCCCATCTGAGGCAGAGGTCACGTTTTTTGTCTTCCATCCATCCTAGACCGATGCATGGCCCTGCAGTGTAGGATTATGATGTTTCACACCACATCTGACTCTCCTCGAGATTTTTAACAACACCCACATTGACTTTTGCCCTGTTCAATAAGTCCTTCAGTTTCAGCGGGGAAAAATATCCCAGAATTTCATTGGTTCCAGCAACCAAATTCGAAGACTCCCAGAAGCTACCCTAGGCAACATCCAACAACCTAAAATGCCATGACCATGTCAACTGCCAGGAACATTTCTAAATGCTGACCTTCCATTTCTGGACTTACCTCGTTTCAGATCAGCCCTGATCCACAGACCACACTTGGAGTAGCTCCAGCCTCACTAACGCCACCACAGGCCATTCTGTTGGCTGCTCTTAGATGTCCTCCATGTAAGAGCCAACCAAACAGGCTTTCCTGGGTCCATGGGTGACCAAGAGCTACGGTGGTACAAACGAATTCTACAGCAAGCAACCAGCCCAGAAGACCCATCTATGGTCACCAATGGGATGTGCATGGGACAATGTGGGTGCTACAGCCTGAGCCCTTGGTGGGTCAGCTGCAGAGACTGGAGACTCACCAGCAGTGAAGGGAACAAAAAACCTGAGGGGCTGCGTGGAGTTGAAGGCGCTCCCGAGGCTGAGTACAGGCCAAGGGTATTCAGATGGTTGGACAGAACCCCACCATCTCTAAGCTGTCCCACCCCAAGAGCCAGGTCCCCGGGAGCAAAGTCCCTCCTGCTGCAGAGCAAGGGGACACAGGCATAGTAAGGCTGGCCCCTGAGGAGGTGAGGGAAGGAGAAGAGGGAGGAGGTGTGAACAGAAAAGGGGAAAATCTAATTAAAGCTAGTTCCTGCTCAGCCACCTGCTAAAAACCACAGCTCACCCAAGACTTGGGCGGAAGGATCACTAACAACACTGCCAAAGATTCCTCTCCTCAGCCTCAGACAGAGGAAGGGAGGGAACAGCAAGCAGGGCCCTCCCTAGATCCACACCCCCACCCCCAAAAAAGAAAAAGGCCCTTGAAGCTGAAACCTGAGAGGATGCCAAGGGGCAGTGGGAGGCAATTTACAGCCAGGAAAACTGAGCCCTCGGGCCAGATGTGGGCCCTGGGCAGGGAGCCGGGCCAGTGCTGCGCAGCATGCTGGTGTAGAGGGAGCCACCCCCTCCGCAGGCTTTCGGTACCCTGGAACCCCGGGCTCTGAGCTGTGGAGCAGAGTGCAGATTCCTGGCTCCCCAGAGGAGAGCGGAGGAGACAGGCAGGACAGCAGCTGAGGCACCGACAGCCTGTCCAGGACCTGCCTGCCTGCAGGGCTGGTGACTCTAGACCAGAGAAGGGCATGGTGAGAGGGATGGAGAGAAAGTGAAGCAAAGGAAGAGGGAGGAAGAGGAAGGACAAAGAAGAAACAGGGGAGGGGAAGGCCCAGGGAGAGGCCTGCTTGGCTACAGCAGACAGGAGGGGACAGAGCAAGGTGCTGGGGCCTCTTCCTATCTCACAGGTTCGCCCCAGCTGAGCTCCTTCCTCTAACATTTGTGCCTGTAGCAGGCGGTGAGCATGAGCCAGCAGGAGACAAAGGGCATCCTCCCTCTTGGCATGGCCCTGCCCTTCACAGCCCGTACAGTCCTCCAGGCACGCTCTCCCCATCTTGGCACTGATGGGCTTCCTCACGCCTAACAGGTAGGCCAGCTCCCCAGCCTCCTGCCATACCCAGCCCCAGCAGAGGGGCCAGACCCAGGGTTAGGGGCAGATGGGTAATCACACTATGAGGCCAGAGGTCAGAGTCCTCCAATCCAGAATAAAAGCCACTGGGCAGTGCCACATACCATCCACAGATGACAGATGCAGCATTAGCCTCTGAGAGGAGAGGTGAGGCCCAGAGAAGGGGAAGGACCAGCCTCAAAGGTCACAAAGCCAGTGAGTGGGACACCTGACTGACAGCTCTGTGCTTTCCTGCCTCATACCACCTTCCTCAGAGCCCAGGGCCAGCAGCCCCTGGCCAAGGAAACCACGCTGCTCCATCTCTTAAGAATCAAGGGGCTGGGGCTGGGGTTATGGCGCAGTGGTAGCGTGCTCGCCTAGCACGCGTGAGGCACTGGGTTCGATCCTCAGCACCACATAAAAATAAAATAAAGATATTCTGTCCACTTGCAACTAAAATAAATATTTAAAAAAAAAAAAAAGAATCAGGGGGCTGAGAAAGATGAGGGAAGGAAGTCAAGCCCCCTAAAGAGCCAAATGCAGAAATCCATGTGACAAGAGGTGGAATTATTTCCCTTGAAAAAAAATTAATAAAAAGCCCTCCCTTACCAGACCCCAGGGGTATATGGCTGTAAGCTGATGTAATAGAGAGGAGAGGCCAAGGGGAGAGGAGCCCCCACCCCCACCCCCAGCAAGTCTACTGCCAGGAGCACAACAGGGAAGCTGCAGCTGGAGCTGGGGGTGGGGTGAAGACAAGCCAAGCAGGATGTTAGAGCCTGGGATGGAGTCCGGGGCCTGCTGTCTGGCTGGAAAGCAGAAGCCTTCGAACCTGTAACCAGGGGTTAGCACTACCTTGGGGCCCAAACACAGGCCTGGCACGGTTGTGGGGAGCCCAGAGCAGAGCATGTGAGAGGCATTGATGTCTACTACAGGACTTGGTGGATGTGAAGCAGGTGGGAGGCGGAAAGCAGGGGGCAGGGTCCTGAGATAGTCAGGAGGTCAGGACAATGACGAGCTCCAGAGACAAGCAGCTGGGGTCTCCTAGTGAGAAGGGAATGAAGGCCTATGATGACCAGAGGAGCACCATCCAGGGACAGGTAGGCAGGGCCAGGGCCCAGCTTCCCAGGGACTCCTCCCCCACCTGATAGACCTGAAGAAGATGGCATGCTCACACAGAGCTCTGAGTCCGCAGGCCAGATAGAGCGGAGGTAGGGCAGAGGAGCAGGGCCTCAGGAAGGCCCATCTTGGAGAGGCAGAAAAGATGAAGGGGAGCCCAGGAGCTATGCCCACTACTGACAAGGAACCTTAGAAGCTACAGGGCCTGCAGGGACAGGCAAATAAGACGCAGGCCCTGACCACAGCAGCCTTCCTGGAGGACAAGGGAAGGTCCAAATGCAAAGGGAGTCCCAGCCAAAGCCTGCCTGACTCAGATAAGCTCAGAGGAGCAAGAGTAGCTCAAAAGGCCAACTCGGTGCCCACCACAAGAACACACTAGTCCCCTACACCCGCCCTCCTATGCCCAATGCCTCCATGGTACATCTGGCCAGTGGAAGGAGATTTGATAGACCTGGTAACTCCACAGAGCAGCGTGGGCCGCTTCTCTAGTCCCACACCAGGACTGAGTCCCAGCTGACCTTCCCCCACCCCAGACTCCTGTTTGGGGTACACAATGGTGGGGTGCTCAGAAACGGGAGCAGCAGCAGGTTGCCACCCCTTCATTTTAGTGACCATGTTTATCATCCTGTCTTTGAAATGCTGGACACGTCCTTAACTCTCTGAGCCTCAAGTTCCTCATCGGTAAAAGGGGAAGGGAGGTGAGGGTTCTCCAGTTCCTGACACAAGGGCTGTTGGAAGACCCAGTGAGACCCCCAAAGACAAGAAAGAACTGAGTGAGCAGGAATGACACACAAAGGGCTTGAGAATGGCCCTGAGGAGTGTATGTGACTCATCACCAGCCTCTGATGCCCACCCGCCCGGATTCAAGGCCCTGCTCAGCCAGGACCAGCTGTGCACAGTAGGCGGAGACACTACACCCGGGAGCTGTTGTAAGGCCTGGAGTCAGGAGTTAAGTGTCACGCAGTGCTTTGTAAGTGTTTGCTATTATTATGTATCACTGCTGACAGGGAACATGTCCTTGTCGTGTGCTGCTGTCCTTCCATCACCATGCCCATCAATATCCCCACAGGCTACCAAGCTGGGGGCCCCCAGGGGAGTAACCCAACTTCTCTCAGAGACACTGGGTCTCGGTTTCTGGTCCCTATACCGCATGGGAAACCCAGTCAAGGCCATGTGATAAACACTTGCCGAATAGTGGGAGCTCTGTTAAAAGAGTCTGGGCCACATAAAAGGGTCCTGAAAGGCCACCTTCCAACCCTGGGACTACCGGAGCTAAGACAGCCACTTCTCAAGAGTATTGAAGTGGAGATTCAGAGACTAGCTCTGAGACAGCTGCCCTGGCTTCATCCCAGCCTTTGCTCATGCCGATGCTGGACCCAGTAAGATGTGGAATTTCAGTCCCTGGTCCAGCCAAGTGATGGCTGATCCACCCAGAGCAAGGGCTCGACTTGACTAAAATCCAGTATGTGAGAGAAACTGATAGGTTTCCTGCTGCCATCTAGTGGCAGGTGCAAATAAGAGCAGGCAACAAGCTGAAGACCACCAGCAAGCAGGTCTCTACACAACTGTACAATTGTTCCCATAATACTGTCATCTTAAAAGGGTAGAAAGTCTCAACTCAGGACTCATTCATTCAATAGTAAAAACACCCTGAGGGGCTGGGGTTGTGGCTCAGTGATAGAGCACTTGCCTATCACATGTGAGGCACCAGGTTGGATCCTCAGGGTTGGTCTCTGGACAGGTTGCTGTGCAACCTGGCAGAACCTAGAAGTAAAGAGTATTAGGAGGAGAAAAAGGTGCAAAAGCCCATGAACACCAAAGGGTCTCCTGGCTATCCTCCTGGGGAATTGGGGAGTACTGTTCACACTGCAATGGTGCGATGGTACTCAGCCTCCACTTGCCATCCCTGACCTCAGGTTGCTCCTCTTCCTTCTCCACACGGATGGTTTGCATGGGCAAACACCACTGCCTCTCCATGCTGATGCCATCACCCTCCCTTCCACTTCCACCCTGGGCTGTCATCATTTGATTTTATGTCCATCTTTTCCACCACACCAGCTCTTAGTTTGTGGTCACATAAACAGGCTGAGTGACTGGCTTCACATGCCACACCAAGCAGGACCTCACAGCCTCAAATGCTTCCCACCTCCTGTCCTGGAAGCTGCAGGCCCTACACACCATGCCACTGTCCTTGGGCCTCCCTCAGTCCTTCCAGAAGTCCCATCTGTCCCTTTGGACCTTGGGAACCAGGTGACCTTCCATCACAAACAGCAACCCTGCGCAGAAGCAAACAGGTCTCACAGATACTAGGCTGATTTTAAACCTGTCAAATCAGCAGGATAGACAGAAACAGGAGACCTGGGCTCCAGTCTTGGTTGGCCCCAGTTGGCTGTGTCACATGCAAGGCAAGTTTTTTCCTTCTTCAAATCTAAAAATGTCCCCATTTGTACATGTAGGATCATCACTTGGTCAAATTATCTATAATATTAATTCAAACTAAATGTCAATGCCTGATCACAGCTAATTGTACAGTTGTTCCCATAGCACTCTCATCTTGAGAGAGTAGAAAGCCTCAACTCAGTACTCATTCATCCAATAGTAAAAACACACTGAGGGGCTGGGGTTGTGGCTCAGTGGTAGAGCACTTGCCTATCACATGTGGAGCACTGGGTTGATCCGCAGCACCACGTAAAACAAACAAATTATTAATTAAATTTAAATTAAGGTATTATGTTCATCTACAACTAAAAAATTTAAAACAAAAAAACACTGAACATACATGCTGGGGGTAAGACTGCTATTTTAGCAATGTGACTTGTTTAGCTCTGTTCTAGCCACAACCTGCAGAGGGAAAGGAATGAGGAAGGCCGAGGGCCTATGCTTACCTGACACAGGAAGGAAAGCACCTGCCCAGAGGCTGATGCCCAGCAAGATCAGGGTGGCCAACCCTCACATTGCACCTTCTAGGTGCTGTTCCAAGAATCAACCCCTCACAACAGACCTAGGAGCTGAGCCTTTCTATAACTGAGGAAACCAAAACCTAGGCAGGTTCCAAAATCTCAGCTTGCCCAGAGTTACAAAGCCAGTGTCATATAGGAATTGCACCCGGGCAGCCTCTGGTTCTTACCCTTGTGTCATGGTGTGTGATCTAATAGGTGATCGTCAATGCCGGCTCCCTCTCCTCCCTTCATCCATCTTATTTCACAGTACCTGATCTGTGGAAACCTCCTCCCTCCCCACTTGAGGTTTGTCTTAGTTGCCCCTTACTCCAGTCTACACCACAGTTAATCACAGTCACCCGAGTGGGAAAAGCCAGTGCTTATCCACATAAGCAGCATCATTTCAGGGCAACCTGAACTCATTTTGTTTGATATAATCAAACTGATGGTATTACTTATTTTGGAGTTGATAGTGAGAAAAGTAATAATTGGAAAAGAATAATTGGAAAGAAAGGTCTGGAAGGTCTAGAAGCATCCAGAATCCATACCAAATTTTAATCTGTAATTTCCCCTGCTGAAGGGCACCAAGGGTTGTGGGAGATGGGTGGGAATAGGGACTCTTACCTTTTACTCTAGTTCTTTCATTTTTTTTTTACAGCAAATAAGTTTTCATACAATAGTTGAGTCATTGTTTAAAATAAATCAAGCACTTCACACAGATGTCCAAACCCTGCCCTTATAGGAAGGTGTCTATGGGCTAGGTCTCAAGGACAGGGCCCTGGAGATGAGGCCTTGGCTTTTTCCAGTGTGGGTGGGGTCTCTATACCGAGGCAGATGGTGAAGTGGTTTCTGGAACACAGGGACAAACTCTTGGCCCCCCAAAATACCTCCTCCATCTGCTCAGTCATGCCTGAAATTCCTTCAGTGAGGGACAGGCTTTGATTCCACAGTCAGAAATAGGTCTGAAACCATAAACCCACCCAAGAGACAGAACGGTGGCTTCAAGTCACACTTGGAGGGAACAGGGTTGCTGGTCTTGGGGAAGCAGGTTCCTATCAGGCCTCCATATAATCCTGCAGAAGGGCTGGGAAGTTCAGGCTGGAGCCAGTGACAACCCGGAAGTTCAACAGCTGCCCCGGAGGTGAGGAAGAGGGTTCAAGCCAACCTGCAGGGAGGCATCTTTTCACCCTGAACTGCGTAGAAGGAGACAGCCCACAGACCAGGCAGGGAAAGGCAAGGCTGAGGGCCCACAGCCACGCGGGTTGAAAGAATCTGAATGTGAAGAGCTCCCTGACAGGGGGAGGGCACGGACGCCTGCCAGACTGAATAAGAAAAAGCAGCCTTTCTGGAACCAGGGAAGGGGAGTCCCCACACCAGGCTGGACCCAGCCTTGCTGGAGGCCTGCCCAGCAATCTGGGCATTTTAAACAGAATCTAGACAAATGGGGCCCCATTTTGAGAAATTTGAATAGAGTGGTGGAAAAAGTTTAGAACTGGGCCAAGAGAAAGTGGGAATGTCAAAGCTGAAGGAGAAGGCTCAGGGCCATTAGTCATCAGGGAAATGCAAGTCAAACCACAATGAGATGCCACTTCACACCTAAGACAGCCAGTAGTGTGTGTGTGTGTGTGTGTGTGTGTGTGTATGTGTGTGTGTGTGTGTGATGGAAAATAACAAGTGTTGGCAAAGATGTGGAGAAACTGGAACCTGCACACATTGCTGGTGGAAATGAAAGATGGTGGTGCTGCCGGGGAGAAGCTTGGCTCTTCCTTAACATGTTAAACATAGAATTACCATATGACCCAGCAATCCACTCCAGATATATACCAACAGAATAGAAAACAGGTGTCCAAACAAGAACTTGTATTAGAGTGCTCACAACAGCTCTATTCACAATAGTCAAAGTCCATCAACAGATGAATAGATAAAATGTTGTATATATGTGTGATGGAATATTATTTAGCCATAAAAAGGAAGTATTGTTACATGCTACAACACAGATGAATGGAAGATATATCCTAAATGAAATAAGCCAAACACAAAAGGTCACATATTGTATGATTCTATGCATGAAGTATCCCAGAAAAAGCAAATCTACACACCAATAGCAAATTAGTGGATGCCAGTGGTTGGGGTGAGGGGCTAGGGGATGATAGCTAAGGGGCACAGTTTCTATTTGGGAGGGATAAAAATTGCAGAGCTAAATAGTGGTGATAGTTTTACAACACAGAATCACTTAATGTCTCTAAACTGTACATTTAAGATGGTTACAATGGTACATTTTATATTATATGTATTGTTATGGCAATAAAAAAAGTTTTAAAGATGGAGAAGACTTTAGGAGGGACACGACACCTGGTGTCAAAGATCTGCAGGCCACCCAGTGTGGTCAGAGGGCAAGGCTTGCTCTATGGGTTCCCAAGTTACAGAGCTTCCAAGAACACAAACTCCAAGAGCACAGTCACACCCTGAACAACCTTCCCCACACACGGGCCATCTGCAAGCACTGCACCCAAAGCTTTATAGCACCAGAGCATCTTCTCCTTGAACATCACAACAGCCTCATGAGGTAGATGCGACCAGTACTCCCATTTTCATGTAAAAAAAACTGAGGCTTAAGCCAGGTGCAGTGGCACACACCTGTAATCCCAGCACTTTGGGAAGCTGAGACAGGAGGATTGCAAGTTCAAAGCTAGCCTCAGCAAGGGCAAGGTGCTAAGCAACTCAGTGAGACCCTGTCTCTACATAAAACACAAAATAGGGCTGGGGATGTGGTCCAGTGGTGGAGTGCCCCTGAGTTTAAACCCCCGTACCAAAAAAATAAATAAAAACTGAGGCTTAGAGCAGGGAGGTAAGTAGCCCACAGTACCTGGTTAGTAGACAGGCTGAGATTCCAATTTGTGCACTGAGCTGTTAGCCTCCAGCTATAGCTATCATCAAAGCAGACAACAGAAACAGGGTGGCGTCAGAAAGACTGAGCTTAACAAGGTCCTGCTATCACAGGCTTACATGGGATGCTTGGCTATTTACTGGGTCTTGCAGTACCTCAGTGTCCTCCTCTGTAAAAACCGGAATAACACCATCAACCTTGAAGGCCTACTGAGGCAATAAATGAGATGATGGGTGTGCCTAGCAGCTCCTGGCACGTAAAGGGGCTCCATAAATATTCAGTTCCTCCCCCAACCCAAAGTGGAGAAAATTACAAAGTAGACTGCCTTAGCAGGTAGAAAGATATGGAGGTGAGGCCCAGCAGAGAGCTACTCAGAAAGAGCAAGTCTCAGACAGGAATTAGCCCAGATGACCTTGAAGGTGTGACCCCTGAAATCTGATGTGTCTATACCCTGAGACCCTTTCCCAAGATTAGGCTTCATAGAGAACAACAGGAAGTGACTCAAGGGCACTGGGATCCTAAAGGCATCAAGGTTACCAGGAAAAAAGAAAAGGTGTAAAGGAATGGAAGGCTGGGAACAGCAGAAATAAAGTTTGCCAATAAAAATAGAAGTAGCTTACATTTTTAGAGCGTTCTCAGTGTGCCAGACGCTATGCTAAGCATTTTACATAGATTATCTCACTGAGTCCTCACATCTCTGGGGGACAGGCTATTATTAACCCCATCTTGCCAATCAGGATGCTGAAGCTGCAAGAGGTTAAGAGGTCTGTTCAAGGTCACACAGCTAGAAAGTGTCCACTCGGCCACCAGGCCAGTCCTGAGTACCAGTCTCCAGAAACACCATCACCTGACTCCGTCACCTGACTTTCAGGGCGAGGCCTTCTGGCTCCAGCAGCCTGGCTCCTGCCCTCTGCCTTCAGTCACGCGTGGAGATGTCTTTCCACAACAGATAATTGGCCCCAAGCAATAGAAACCTTCCCCCTGCCTCTACACGGCCAGGATGCTGAAGCTAGAAGCTGATGCTAGGAAGAAAACGTGGAAGTGTCTGGTAAATATCTGGAAACTTTTTGTGAAATAGAGAAAAATAAATAGGGGAACTTCTGTTTTCCCCAGTTCAACCAGAGTTAGGAAGAAACCACAGTTCACTCTCACTGCTGCAAATGCTCGGCAGTTAGGTCCTGTGGGTGTGCTACTCTGATGGGCAAGAGTTTCCCATGCTGGTGGGAAGGACAAGCCACCAGGCACATGGCTGGTGGCACTCTGGAGCAGCCTGAAGATGTTCCAGAAGCAGCAAGGAAGTGACCTTCTGGACATCCCAATAGCACTACCCTGAAGGAACCATAGAAATGCAATGCTGCCCACAGGCCCCTGCCAGATGTCAAGTGCATGCCACTGATCAGAGTTCCATGCAAGGGAGAGGCCACAGAGAAGGCATCCAAAAAGGGGCCAGGGTCAGGCTCAAGGCCACCTTCTACCTGAGGGAGGAAGGAGAGCACTGGCGGCGGGTGGGGAAGGACTACAACTCTGCCTGGTTCCACCACTGCCCCCCCTCACCCATGGAACTCCAATTCATGCAAGAGACCCAGTGATGTTACTCTCTAGCCACCTCCGAGGGAACTATGAGGATGAAAGAGGCAAACTCCAAAAGGATGTGGAGGTCTTAATGTTTTCTGATATTTGAGGGCCTGTAATGTATCAGATGCTATGGTAAACCCAATGCATGGATCATCTCATTTACTTTTCATAACAGCCCTTCCAGGTAGTTAACCCCCATCACCACCATTTCAAAAGTGGACAAATGCAGGGAGCAGTGGCACATGCCTGTAATCCCAGCCGCTCGGGAGGCTGAGACAGGAGGATCCAGAGTTCAAAGTCAGCCTCAGCAAAAGCTAGACACTAAGCAACTCAGCGAGACCCTGTCTCTAAATAAAATACAAAGTAGGGCTGGGGATGTGGCTCAGTGGTTGAGTACCCCTGAGTCCAATCCCCAGTACCAAAAAAAAGTGGACAAACTGTCAAAGAATTAAGTGACTCGTGCAATAACCCATTAATATGCAGTGGAATCAGGAATCCCTCACTCTTAACCAAGATCCTTTACCACTTCCTAAAACAGACCCTCAGGAGCTGGTGAAGAATCATTAAACATAATTGTTAGCCTCAGAGCATTTTCAGCCTGATAAGGGAAATGGATAAATGGTCCCAGTACACAGGAATCTACCTGTGAGCTCAACATGTGTTGCGACTGAAGATGGACATCCATCATTTCAATTACAGTCATGTAAGTATGACAGCCACAGGCACTGAAGAGCCGCTGGGAAGGAAAACTGGAAATTTAATTCTAAAATATGAGGGTGCACAACAGCCAAAAAGTAGACACAACCCAATGACCAAGGATGGATGGATGGATGGATGGATGGATGGATGGACAGATGGACGGATGGATGGACAAACTGGTATACACACACAATGGATTATTATTTAGCAATAAAAATAAAATTCTGACATATGCTACATCAATGATCCTTGAAGATACTATGCTGAGTGAAATAAGCCAGATACATTGTATGATTCCACTTATATGAGGTACCCAGAATAGTAAAATCATAGATACAGAAATTAGAAAAATGATTACAAGGAGTTGAAGGAAGGGGAAATAAAAGTTAGTGTTAATGCTACAGAGTGTCAGTTTAGGAAGATGAAAAGTTCTGGAGATGAATGGCAGTGACAGCTGAACAATGTAAATGCATTTAATTCCACTGAACGGTACACTTCACATGGTAAATTTTGAGTTATGTGTATTCCACAACAATAAAATACAATTTTAAAAGAAAAATAATATGCTGGTAGTGATAGTTGAGATCTGTTGAACTTCAACATGTTTTGTCTTTGCTTCATCCAGTGATGGACAAAGTGGAAACCCAGGCAACCTTGGCGTGGGTGGCGGCTGGCTCATCATAAAGCCAAGAAGGTGTTTCTTGAAAGAACGTGGGTACTCAGTCTTGTGTATTATGACCTCCTTAAAGATAACTGGGAAATAGGCCCTCTGGATTTTAAAAGTCTATTGACCACTAAGTTTCAACAAGAAACTAGGCGAGATCCAGAAGGAGGGCTGAGGAGTCCTAATGGCTGAACTAGAGGAGAGAGGGCGGTCAGGGCACAGAAGATAGTGGCCACAAAACCATATTCCTGGCTCAGAGAATGGGAGTGACCCCTCTTCCAAAAATCATATTAATATTCTTATTTCAGCAGGATTGTTACTGGTCCCTTAGTAAGTAAGCACGTATAAAGAACTAGCTCATCTGAGCCTTACAACACTCCTATGAGGGTTTTTTAGCACCATACCCATTTTATAGAAAAGTGAGGCTCCACGAAGTTCAGAAGCAGGTTCACAGTCACCATCCGCATGACTCAGGATCTGAAACTCTCTAGTCCAAAACATATTTTCTTTTTTTTAAATATGTTTTTAGTTGTAGAGGGACACAATGCCTTTGTTTTATTTATTTATTTTTATGTGGTACTGAGGGTTGAACCCATTGCCTCATACATGCTAGGCAAGCGCTCTACCACTGAGCCACAACCCCAGCTCAAAACCTATTTTCTTTATTTTTATTTGTTCTTTTTAGTTACACTTTACAGTAGAATGTATCTTGACATATCATACATACATGGAGTATAACTTCCCATTCTTGTGTTGTACATGATGTGGAGTTTCGCTGGTTGTGTATTCATACATGAACATGGGAAAGTTACGTCCAGTTCATGCTACTGTCTTTCCTATTTCCACCACCACCACCCGGCTCCATCCAATCTGGTGAACCTCCACTCCTCCCCCACCCCACCCCACCTATTGTGGGTCAGCATATGCATATCAGAGAGAACTTTCAGCCTTTGGTTTTGTGGGATTGGCTTATTTCACTTAGCATGATATTCCCCAGTTCCATCTATTTACTGGCAAATGCCATAATTTCATTCTTCCTTATGGCTGAATAATATTCCATTGTGCATATGTACCACATTTTCTTTATCCATTCATCTATTAAAGGGCACTTAGGTTGGTTCCACAGTTTAGCTATTGTGAACTGAGCCGCTATGAACATTGATGTGGCTGCGTCACTATAGTACACTGACTTTAAGTCCTTTGGGTATATACCGAGGACTGAGATAACTGGGTCAAATGGTGGTTCCAGTCCAAGTTTTCTAAGGAATCTGCATATTGCTTTGAAGAGTGTTTGCACCAATTTGCAGTCCCACCAGCAATGTATGAGTGTGCCTTTTTCCCCACATCCTCGCTAACATTATTTGTTACTTGTATTCTTGATAATTGGCATTCTGACTGCAGTAAGATAAAATCTCAATGTAGTTTTAATTTGCATTTCTCTAATTGCTAGGATGTTGAACATTCTTTCATATATTTTTGTTGACCAATCGTATTTTCTTCTGTGAAGTGTCTGTTCAGTTCCTTTGCCCATTTACTAATTGGATTTTTTTGTTTTTTTGCTTGTTTTTTGGTTTTGGGGTTTTTTGTGGTTTTTTTTTTTTTTTTTGGTGTTAAGTTTTTTGAGTTCTTTAAATATCCTGGAGATTAATGCTGTATCTGAGGTGGAGGTGGCAAAAATTTTCTCCCATTCTGTAGACTCTCTCTTCATGTTCTTGATTGTTTTCTTTGCTGTGAAGAATCTTTTTAGTTTGAAAAAATCCCACTTATTAATTCTTGATTTTACTTCTTGCACTTTAGGAGTATTGTTGAGGAATTCAGCTCCTAAGCCAACATAATAGAGATTTAGACCTACTCTTTCTTCTAGCAGGTGCATGGTCTCTGGTCTAATGCCTAGGTCCTTGATCCACTTCAAGTTTTGTGCAGGGTGAGAGATAGGGGTCTAATTTCATTTTATTACATATGGGTTTGCAGTTTTCCCAGCACCATTTGTTGAAGCAGCTATCTTTTCTCCAATGTATGTTTATGGTGCCTTTGTCTAGTATGAGATAACTATATTTATGTGGGTTTGTCTCTGTGTCTTCTATTCCATACCATTGGTCTTCATGTCTGCCAAAACCTATTTTCTTAACCACTATAGGTTACTTATTTATTTATTTATTTATTTATTTATTTATTTATTTATTTATTTAGTGAGGCAGGGTCTTGCTATGTTGCCCAGGCTGGCCTTGAACTCCTGAGTTCAAGTACTCGTACTCCTCTTGCCTCAGCCTCTCCAGTGGCTGGAACCACAGGGGAGCCCACCTGGCAGTTACCATTCTCTTCGTCACCTGTGTGTGGCTCAGTGGCAGACACTTGCCTAACATGTGCAAGGCCCTAGGTTTAATACCCAGCACTGCAAAAAATAATGATTATATATATGCACACATACATCCATACATATACATATACTTGAATACAACACACTCCAAGGAAGTGTCTGTTGTTTGGAGTGAATATAGTCACAAAGGCCAGTCAGTATTTATCAAAATAAAATGTCTTGGGCCCTAAGTGCCAGGTGCTAAGCCAGGTTCTGATCAATAACCCACGAAACACAGGCAGTTATTCTGCAGCTATGATCCCAGGTGTTCTCCAGGCTCACTTCAGGGTCAGCTTCAAGCTTACTGTCCCCACAAGTCTGTGAAACATCAAGTGTCCCGCTGCCCATCCTCCCTGGCCGGCAAGCCAGGCCAGCCTGGTACTACCCAACAGGCCATGGCAACACAGTATCACTTTACCTTGAGCCATTTAAGGCAGGAGCAGAAAATGCTTCCATCTGACAAAGACCATCTGAACTACAGAGAGGGGAAAAAAAATCAATTGGGATCACATGAGTGGAAAGGAGCTTAAATTAAGGCTTTCTTGGGGCTGGGGTTGTGGCGCAGTGGTAGCGTGCTCGCCTAGCGCGCATAAGGCACTGGGTTCGATCCTCAGCACCACATAAAAATAAAGATATTCTGTCACCTACAACTAAAAAAATAAACATTTAAAAAAAAAAAAAAAAAAAAATTAAGGCTTTCTTTTCGAGTGAGAAATCTAAAATGTCTCTTGTCACCGGGTGTGGGAAATGCAGCCAATAAAAACAATACATATTTTTAAAAATTCATCCTTTAGTTGTAAATTTACATCCAATTAAGGGAGAAAGCTGGAGGGGAAGAACGTGTTGGAGAAGGAAAGGAACTGAAAGGCCTGCCTGAGCACATCTGTTGCCCTCTCTGGAAAGCTTTGGGCCCTCACTTTACAAGGCAGGGTGGTGTGCCTGCCACGCACTAAACACCCGCGGGCATGAGACTCCCAAGACACTCTGAGTTCTCTGTTATTACTCACTCAAGAAATTTTAGGAAGCATATAAAAGAAAAAAGAAAAATCACTAATAACCACTAACGCCATTAGCATTTTTGGTGCATTTTCTCTTTCTTCTTCACTTTCTTAAAAAAAAAAACAAAAACAAAAACTTGGATTTACAGTATATACAGCTTATATCTTATAGGATTTGCTTAACATTTTTCAGAAGTATTCTTTTGAGTCATTATAAATATTTTTTGAATATGTGATTTTTTTAAAAGGCTGCTCAACAGACCATCAAATGAATGTATTCAAAAACTAAATTCAAAAAATTTATTTTTAACTGATACATAAAACAAAAAGTGTACATATTTGTAGGGTACCATGTAATGTTTCAATACATGTATGCATTGTGTATTGTTTAAATCAGGGCAAACATATCTATCTCCTCAAACATTTATCATTTCTTTATGGTGAAAATGTTCAAAATTCTTTCCTATAGCTTTCTGAAATATAGAGTACATTACCATTACGTACAGTCACCTGACATGCAATAGCATACTAGAACTTCTCACCTGTATCTAACTATAGCTTAATGTATACAAATTTATGTACCTAGTATTCTATTGTTGAACATTTGGCATGCTTATAATTTTTAACTATTATAAATAATGCTACAATGAATACATACATATATATAAAAACTTCTTTGGTATAAATTCCAAGGAACAGGATTATGAATGAATATGTCTAAGACTCTGGATACAAACTGCCAAAAAACTGTACTAAAAATATTTCTAAGGAATGTTGCATTTTTGCAACTCCAGACATAAATGGCACTATATCTCAGCATTTTCTACACAGACCAGTTTAAATCATGCTGACAGCTGAATCAGTCCTGTGGGCTAAGAATTCCCCTACTTCTGTTCTGAAGTGCTTTCTGCTGGTTGCTGATCTACCAGCTGAAAATATGCTTCCGAGTTATCAGGCAGCTCCACTGTTAACACCAATCATACCACAGCTTGTGTCAGAGTTCATTAACACCACACCTGTTTCCTCCACCTTACTGTAAACTCAGGGGGCACAGGAACTGAGGCTTGCTCACCTATGCATCTCCTTCTAACATCTTTCACCTGTAAACTTTTTTCTTTTTTTTCTTTTTGGCACAGTGCTGGTGACTGAACCTAGGAGTGCTCTATTGCTGAATGACATCTCCAGTCCTTTACAGTTTTTGTTTGAGACAGGGTCTCACTAAGTTGCTCAAGCTTGCCTTGAATTTAAGATTCCCCCATCTCAGCCTCCCAATTAGATGGGATCACAGGTGCTTACCACTGCACTCAGCCTCAAACTGTTTTAAATTCTTCCACACTCCCCCTTCCCCTGTGTCCCTCCCTAAGTTATATGTCACAAGACTTTGAAGTAAGAAGGTTCTGAGGCCTTGAGAAAGCTCCTTACCACCTCCCAACATCTACCCCCACTTCTCCCTCCCCCCGCATACTGGGGCTTAAAACCAGGAGCCCTTTACCACTGAGCTATATCTCCTGCCCTTTTTTATTTTATTTTTTTGAGACAGGGTCTCACTAAGTTGCCCAGGCTGGCCTTGAACTTGCAATCTTCCTGCCTCGGTCTCCCCAGTTGCTGGGATTATAGATGTGGCTCCTTACCTTCCTATACTTCAGCTTCCTCATCCATAAAATAGGGGTAATAATACCTCCTTCAGAGAATTACTGGAAGGCTTAAGTTAGATAATGCATGTAAAGTGCTTAGTAACCATGACAGGAACCTAGAAAATACACAATAAATGATAGCTTTTTATGAAGAAAAAATCATAATACATAACAACAAACCCACCAAAAAATTGTTTAATCCTCTACCACTGGAGGAGATTAAAGACTCACAGCTGTCTCTCTCATCTGACGCTCATCCAGCCCTGAATGCCTGTGGAGAGACTCAGAACCTTCAAGTACCATGCCAAACCCCCTGAACCTCAGACCCAGAACAAGGGAGGGCTGGCAAAGCTGGTCCTGGGACAGTGGGCAGGCAGCTGGTCTGTGTGGAGTCACAGAAGCTCTAGGTCAGCTGTGCACAAAGGAGGGGTAAGAACAAGCTACAGGGAAACCGAACAAACAGCCAGAAAGCAACCCAACCAGAACGGGACTCTGAGGCATTGAGAGCAAGTAGGAAAGTAGTTCAAGGTGCCATGGGCTCCTCCCAACAAGGAGCAAACAGGTGACTGGTACTGTTAGGTCTCCCTGGCTGACCCTGGCCAAACCTGCTATTGTTCACAGACGATCCTCGAATTGAGTCACTGTGACATTGTCCACCCTCTCTATCAGCAGGAAGCAGCTGGACAGACCAACACCAAGTGCAGGAAACCTCAGCCTCTACCAGGTCCCCTCCCTGTTTGGGAGGCCCAGCATCCTGCCTGCCTGTCCTCCAGGGACCCCTGACCGGCCCTAATGCATCCACAATTTGAAGACAAACCCCATTTCCTGCTTCCATTTGCCTGAGGAGACACAAGTTCTTTGCATAGCATTTTGGTGACTTTCCTAGAAGGGAGGATTCACCAGTAAATAGAAACCATGGTGTAAGAAAATAGGCAGTAGAAAAAAAAACAATTACATTAAATTGATTTGGAAAGAACAGACCCCATAGCAAGGAGATAATTTTTTCTCTGGATTGAAAACAAGAGCAAGCTTATGACCCCCTCACGGCCACAGCACACTTGGATGTAATTAAAGGTACACATCTCTCTGGACGTATAAATGTATATAAATTTGACCTGGCTCTCTGATGCTCAGATGGAGCACCCAAAAATTCCAGGGTGGTTCATGGGTTCAAGTCAGGCAGACCCAAGTCTAGTCCTTTCTCTAACCCTCAGTGGCTGTGTCACTGATAGAGTACAGGTGCCATCCCATCTGTCAATTGAGGTTTGCAAAGTCCAGTGCCTACAGGAGCCAGGTGGAAAATACAAACTCGTGAAGCTTGTGAAGTCACTCCAGTACAGGCACACATTCCCCTCCCGGTGTAAAGACTGAGGGACCAGCAAAGTCCACCGGCCCCATACGATGGTGGAGGCTGAGACTCAGATGCAGCCAACTGTTGCTGCGGGGCAGTACAGATTCATCATATCTCCAGCTTTTTGTAGCCCAAATCTCTATTTTTGTGAAAATCTTTCCAATGTTTAAATGTGGACTCTAATAAATAGCAGATTAGTTGGGCCAGAACAGAATATATCCGTGACCTGGATAGGACCTAAGGGCCAAGATCAGGCCTAAGGGCTAAGAGACTGCAACCTACGTTCTAAACCTTAGACTCCTGACCTGTAAAATGAGAGCAAATAATAAGGCTTCATATTGGGAGGATCGGGTGGCATTAGGCTTGTCCAGCACTTCACATGGCCTGACACATAGAAAGCACTTGATAAATGGCAACTATTAACTTGGCAGAGATGAAAGGGACTTCTGGAAGGCCCACCCTAACCTTCCATTCTCCAAAGAGGAAACCTCACTCAGGGGTGTCCTGAACCATGATTTGAGAAGAAGCCACTGTCAAGAGTTCAGCAGGACCCAGGTCTCACCTCTTCCCACTACAGACAAGAAATACCACTGTCACTGGGCAGGTGTTCCTCACAAGGGCAACTCCAGTTTCCCCCAGGAAAGTGTTGTGCACATATTTTTGCCCTACCTGCAGCACCCAGAAGGTGATGGGGGCTCAGTGAATATGATCTGACTGAATGGCTTCCCCTGCACCCTCACATTCTGGTTTCTACTGAGTGTGTTCTAAGGCTGCACCCTGTACCAAGCTCAGTCTCATCCCCTATCTCAGTGTGGGCAGGGTGGTAAAGGGAAGGCTGGGCAAAAGAAGGAAGACCAGAGGTACATGATTTGTACCTGGAGCCAGAGAATGGGCTGGGTAGCTGGAGAAGATGACTGGAGGGTGGAAGAGCTGAGAGTAGGCTGTGGCCTGGGCAGGCTGAGGAACCTAGGCATGAGCCGTGCTGACCCTGCTGGCCTGCTGGGTTTCTGCCTCAGGTCTAATCAGCCATCTCTGGGGCAGGAGATGGGGTTAGCCAGCCAGGCTCTAAAGCACTGAGCTACGATTACTGGGGTGAATGAGTACTCCAAAATTGTGCCCTGGCCCAGCCTGGCTCCTGGCCCCAGGGTTTCTGTGTGAACTTGTTCTTACTCAGATATTTCCCACTCTTGAGGGCTCAGGAGTTATGGCCTTGGAATTCCTCCTGCTCATTCCACAGCATACATTAAAGCTTACCAATTAACACCAGCTGGAAAGAGACAGCCAGGGAAAGAAAGAACAAACGAGCCCAGGCAACAGACTTCCTAATGAAGGTAATTCAAGCCATAGGACTTCTAGGGCCAAAAGGACCATAGGGACCATCTGGTACAAACCCCTCATGTTACAGTGAGGAGCAGGTCCCAGAAAGGAGTAGACATGCCCAAGGTCACACAGCCAGTTAAGTCACCAGACTCCCTGGCCACTGGCTGCCAGCCTGTGCCCTCTCCACGGCAGCCATACAGTTCCCCATTCCATCTCTTCAACTAGGAACGCTTCCAGCACCACAGCAAAGAATGTGTCACACGCCTCTCCCCCTCCCCCCAGAAGCTCCCAGAAAATCCACACTAACAAAACTAACAAAGCTCAAGGTCACCCACACCTTTTGGCACAGGTTTCTCTCCTGACTACCATTGCAGGAGGTAAGCTAAAAGAAGGGAGAGAAAGACATAGTAGTTCAGGCTACAGAGAGGAGGGGCGTGCACTCCCACGGGGAGTCCTCAGGTCAAATACACGCCACCTGGCAGAGGCAGGGCAGGTGGACAGGAGGAGCAGCAGGAAGGAGGTGAGTGCTGTTGGGAAAAAGAACATACATACATCCCGTGGTCAAGAGAAAGGATTTCACAGCAAGGCACTGGGAAGGCAGGAAGCGACGGGGAGCTCCAAGCAGCCCTCCCAGGCCTCCAGATCAGGTCCCCTCCTGCAAAGAACACAGACTGTGGAATGCCCCAGATCTGTGTTTGTCTCTTTTCTGGCATACCCTAACTGTACAATGCTGGGGGAGTTAATGAACCCTGAGCCTTGCCCCTCATTTATAAAAGAGGTGCCTGGCACCACACCTGATGCATACAAGTTGAAGCATTAACTGCTGGTTATTAATGAGACTTTCTTGCTGATATTTAAACTGCCCTTTGCCACTGTATGAGCATCCTGAGGATTAAGCATAGCATCGTATCCACTGAGGAATATTCATTTATGGACCACCTTTCTAACCAAACATCCCAGTCCCCCTTCACAGTTGGGGGTACTCCAGGTAGCCCCAGGGCAGTGCTGAGCTCCATTTTCATCTGACCCTATGATGCCCCAGGGTTCTCGTGGACAGGATGCCCAATCCCCCAGGCCCTCAGTTCACAACTCACCCATGTGGCCCATCCAAGTTCTGCCTGGCTTTGTAACCTGCCTGCCATGTTTATCAATAGATGTCACCTGACCCTATCCAAGTTTCTGAAGGAGTTAGGAGGAAAGAAGCAGGGAGGGGGATGGTAAATGTTTTCCATGGGTTACAGATGAGGAAACTGAGACAGAGAAATGAAGCTGTCTGCTGCCACCTGGTAACCAGCCCAAGGCTGGTGCTCACACAGTGGCTGGGTGGTGATTCGCTAGGCAGAGGTGATCTGAGAGTGCTAAGGAATCTAAGGGCTGCAGACGCAGTAGGGCAGAGCCCACACAAAAATTTTCCCATGTTTGTCAATAAATATAGTCTAGATTTCTTGTTCCCTTAAGAGAAAAAAAAAATGGAAGGGGTCAGGTAATCCAATAGGGAAAACAGATCATCCTCATCCCTCTCCGCCTCCTCCTCCTCTTTCTCCCATTACTCATCACCACTAACTGACAGCCTCATAGTGTTTTCCATATGCAAGGCCAGGTTCCAGATGCTTCACATACTCACCATTAATATTTGAATATCCTGTGAAATAGGTCTCTTATTATGCTCACTGTATGGATAAGAAAAGGGTCGAATATAATTTGCCCAAGGTCACATGACTGGGGAATGGCAGAGTCAGGATCTAGACCAGGCATGCGGTACTGACCACTGACCTACACTGCCTTGCACCATGCAGGCCTCCACCTCCAGGACACCTCCCTCTCTTCCCAAGCCATGAAGCTACAGCCTGCAGACAAACTCTCAGGCCTATAGGTTCTGGAACCTGGGGCAACTGCCTCCCAAGGTGCTTCCTCCAACTGCAGGAATCCGGTTAGCACATGCTGAGGGTAGAGAGGCAGACAGATGCTGCCAGCCTCCAGCCTCCAGCCTCTAGCATCCAGGCAGCGATGAGGACAGCAGGAGACCACTAGGCCCCAATTCAAAGAGGATACTCTGTTCCCACTGACTCAGAGTCCCAGAAAAACAGATGGACAGGGGAATTTCTGAATGAGTAACTAACCACAGAAGAATAAAGTCATGTAAATCAGCCGAGAACACAGTTAAAATAACATTAGGCATGGGTTTTCAAAAGCTGGCTTGAGGAGGTAGGAAATGCCCTAAACGTGTGCTCTTTTGCTGTGGCCTGCCTCCGGGCAGTGCTGGGCCTGGTGCGTGTTTCTGGGCTCTTCCTGATTATAAAACTGCAAGGTTTTTACCCCATGGGCAGCAGATGAGGAATTGCTAAACACACTTGGATTTCTCCCACCAACAGGAGAGAGAGGCCCTAAGATACAAAATCAGATAAATGATCAAACCGATTCTTCTTGTTCTGTTTCTGTTAAAGTGCTTTTATTAATGGGCTGTTTGTCACAATCTCCCTCCAGCAGCTTATAAAATGGAGCCCAAGAAAACATAACAACAGCTCTGCTCTATGAGGATGGGAAGTGACAGTGGGGAAAACTCAAAACCCTTCCAGCAGGGTGAGCTGTTTTTGCAACGCACATCAGGAAGGCAGGCTGGGCAGCCCCCATGCCCCTGACTGAGCTTGGAGACGGGAGCAGTGGGGGCACTGGACAGCCTTAATTGATATTTTTTCCATAATTCAGAGCAAAGTTCTTTCCTGCTCACATAATTTTCATCCTGCTGGTAAAGTGAATGTTTGTCACCCCAAAGTCTTACAACCCATCCTGGCACTTGGTCTGCATATACCACCACCAGGATGTCATCTCACCCCTCAAAGCCACCTCTAGGTCATGGCCAGGAACAACAAAGAACAAACTGCAGCTTGTCCAAAGGTGGCAACAGGGGCGGCAGGTCTAGAATTGAAGTGGTCTGAGAGACAGCTGAGGGCACTGGACAGGAGGCAGGAGGGAACTGTGGTCAAGTGCTCCCAAGGTTGTCATGTGCGCGAGGGAGCCGGCTCGCTCTCCCAGGCCCTGGCGGGGAGGCATGGCCAAAGAAAGGATGGCTCCAGAAAGGAAGAGCTGAAAACCGGAGCTGCCAGGCAACAAGGGGCAGTTCAGCAGCAGTGTCCCAGCAGAGCCTGGCCCCAGAATGGAACCCAGTGCCAGGGACAAGGAGAGAGGATGAGTTCGAGGACCCTTACTCCTCGGAGTCTGTCTTGAGCCCTGAGGAGCTGGAGACTGCAGGAGGGAGGATTCTCTATTGATATTCAGTATTACCACTTATTAAATGCTTACGAAAAGCCAGCATTATGCTCAGCCCTGCACATGCGCTGCCTTGTGGTTTAGCCATAAGCCAGCAAAACAGGTGCACATCTGCCACATGGTAAGTACCCCAAAATTCCTGTTGAATGAATATATGATAAATAAGTGAATCCACTTACCAATAAGAATGCTGAGCTTAGGGGCTGGGATTGTGGCTCAGCGGTAGAGCGCTTGCCTCGCATGCGTGAGGCCCTGGGTTCGATCCTCAGCACCACATACAAACCAATAAAATAAAGACATTGTGTCCATCTACAACTAATAAAATATAAAAAAAAAAAAAAAAAAAAAAAGAATGCTGAGCTTAGAGTAGAGAAGCAGCTTGCCAAGGTCAAGCCACAGAGCTGGTTTGTGAACCCAAATGAGAGCCAACAGGACCTGCATCCTGATCCACTGTACCTCACTGGGGCTACTGCCAGGGTCTTCAGAGACCTGTTAAGACGCTGGCTTGCAACTAGGTATGGTGTCATGTGCCAGTAGTCCCAGCTACTGGGGAGGCTAGGTAGGAAGATCACTTGTGCCCAGGAGTTTGAGACCAGCCTGGGTAAACACACAGAGACACTATCTCAATAATAATAATAATAATAATAATAATAATAATAATAATAATAATAAATAATAAAGAACTGGCTATAACCAAATGCAACCAGGACATCACTAGCAGATATCAAATTTTGATTTCCAAATATGCCCTAACAAATATGCATTATTTTTACAAAAGAAAATAACAGAACTTTTATCTAAATGTTCACATTCAGTCAGAAATTCAATCAGTACCATTTAAGTACTGGTTGACCAATCAAAAAGACAGATAGTGAAAAAGGTTGCTCAAAAAATAAAAATACTCAGTACCTCAAAAAAATGAAAATAATAAATACAAAATAGTTGTCTGCAAGAATGTGGAGAAACTGGAACCCTCCTACACTGCTAATGGGAATATAAATTGTTGCAAATGCTTTGGAAAACCATGTGACAGCTCCTTATAATGTTCACACAGTTACCAGTGTCTTAGACTAAATTTTGTGTCTCCCAGAATCCAGATGTTGAAATCCTAACCCCCAAAATGAGAGTATTACAAAGTGAAGCCTTTGAGGGGTGACTGGGTCATAAGGATGAAGCCCTCATAAATAAAGTGAGTACTCTCATATAAGGGGTGCCACAGAGCTCTCACTCTCTTTCTGCCACGTGAGGCAACAATAAGAAGTCTACAACTCAACAGAGGGTCCCCGCCAGAACCTGCCCATGCTGGCACCTTGATTTCAGACTCCTAGCTTCCAGAATTGTGAGGATGAAATTTCTGTTGTCTTATATAAGCCACCCAGTCTATGCTACTTTATTATAGCTGCCCAAACTGACTAAGACATTCAACAATTCTACTCCTAGGCAGGTACCCAAGAGAAATGGAAGTCCACACAAAATGTTGCACAGGAATGTTCACAGCAGCATCGTTTATAAGTCAAAAGTTGGCAACTATTCAAAGATCAGTCGACTGATGAATGGGTAGCATAAACAAAAATATGGTATATCCATTCAATGGAATATTTATTATATATCCTTAAAAAGGAATGAAATTCTGATACATCCTACAACATGGATGAAAACTCTGAAAATATTATGCTAAGTAAAATTCAGTTACAAAAGACCACATATTGCCCGACCCCATTCGTACAAAATATCCAGAAGAGGCGGATCTATAAAAACAGAAAGTACAATGATGGTTATCTAGGGCTAGAATGGAAAGACAAATTGAGGAGAGGACAGGAGTGACTGCTAATGGGATTTCTTTTGGTAGTGATGGAAAAGTTCTCTAATTGACAGTGACGATGGTCACAAAACTGAGAATATGCTAAAAACCATTGAATTGTACACTTTAAATGGGCTGATTTTATGGTAGTGAATTACACCTCAATAAAGTGAACCAGTTGGCCTTCTTCATTAATTCTAACAGATTACAGGTAATCTGATAAAGGGCAGCAACTACGGAGTTAATTAGGGAAAGCAGCAGCTCACTACTGCTTGCCAGTATCATTCACCAAATATTTATTAAAAACATGCTCTAAGCCATGCACTGCCCCACCTCAGGGGTCAGCAGTCCATGCGCCAAATCCAATCCACTGCCAATTTTCATATGGCATGCAAGCCAAGAATGATGTTTATATTTTACAAGACTGAAAAAAAAACAGAATAATACTTAATGGCATGTGGAAATTATATGAAATTTAAATTTCAATGTCCATAAATAAATATTATTGGAACACAGCCATGCTCATTCATTTATGTATTCTCTATGGCCACTTCTGTGCTACAAGGGCAGAGCTCAGGAGCTGCAACAGAGTGCATATAGTCTGCAAAGCCTAAGATATTTACAATCAGGTCCTTTGCAGACAAAATTTGCCAACTGCTGTGCTGGAGATTAGAGTGTGGCAGAGGGGAAGAGTGAGTGGGAACAGGAGGGCCTCTGTCCTCATGGAGTTAATGGCCAGTAAGGAAGACGAAGGGGGGCCTGAGGATCACACACTCACTGAGGGTACAGCAATGGAGATGAATGCTGCTATGCAGGAAAAATCCTCCAGCCTACAAGTGCACCAAACAAGGGCACATGACCTGGGCACCAGAAGGCTTGATTTGGATTTGAAGGAGTGGGAGGGAGCTACATTTTCAAAGCCCCTGAGGAGGGACAGCACGTAGCCCACTGAAGGGCCCCAAGAAAGCCACCAAGGCTGCAGTGCAAGGCTTTCACAGGCCCCGGCCAGGCCAAGGCCCTGGAGAATGTGGCAGGGGGCTTAGAGCCACCTAAGAGTTGATGTGTACAAGCCCTGTGCCAGGTGACCTGGGAAGATAGAAGGTGGAAGAAATTATCAACTGAAAAATATGCATTGATTACCCAACAAAGTGCCCATCATGTTCTTTATCCAGCATCATACAGGACACAAAATAAGAAAAAGATGCGAACTTTGGATTTCAAAGAGGAAACAGTAGGTTGAAAATAAAAGCCCACATTCTCACAGTGGTCTCACACCCCAGCTAGATTGGGTCTTGCTACTCAAACATAACTGCACTTGCTGTTACCCGGGTCTGGCATGTGACTCCCCAGATGCTGTAGTCTGGATCTGGAGTGTCTTCCAAAGACCCACATATTAGAGGCTTGGTCCCCAGTCTGTGGCACTACAGGAGGCACAATAACCTTCAGGAAGTGGGAACCCAGTGGAAGAAGTTGGATCACTGGGGGCATGCCCTTGAAGGGGTGATTCAAGGACACAGGTCCCTTTCCCCCCTCTCCTTCTCTCTCTCTCTCTCTCTCTCTCTCTCTCTCTCTCTCTCGCTCGCTCGCTTCCCAGCCACCATGAGAAGAGCAGCTTTTTGCTCCACCACGTGTTCCCCGCATTATGTGCACCTCACCACAGGCCCAAAAGCAAGGGAACCAATAGACCACGGACTGAAACCTCTGAAACCATGAGCCAAAGTAAACCTTTTCTCCTTATAAGTTGATTTATCTCAGGTATTTTGACAGTGATGGAAAGCTAACACACCAGATACCCGCAAGGACGGTTCCCTCCATCTCTAGAGGTCTCTAAAGGTGTAATTTACTAGGGGAAGCTCTCCCTCCCACCACATACACTATCACGCTCCGGCATGCCCTATGCCTGCCCTGTTCCCCTTCTCCACCACACTAGCCTCCATCTGATGGACATGCACTTCCTTTTTCCTTGACTGACTCTTTTACTGGAATATAAATTTAACATATAATATAAGAGTAGGAGCTTCATTTTAGTCACTGTTGTATTCTCAGCATGACCTGACACAGAGTCATCTCTCGATAAATATTCATAGAGTAAATGCAAACACAAAATACCTAAAGAAAGGTAAAGGCTAAATGTCCTTGGCTTGTAACCTTGAACAAGTTACTTCTTGCTCAAACTCCTCATCTGTGAAATGAAAATAATGAAAGCGCCTACTTTGTGGGTAAAAAGGTAAGGTACACAAATTATTGTTATTATTGTCTTCTTGTGTTGTGTGGGTCTTCCACATCTACAAGTTTTGCATCTGAGGATACAACCAATAATGAACCAAAACTATTCAAGAAAAAAAAAAAAGATTATGTCTGTACTGAACATGTACAGACATTTTACTTGTCATTATTCCCTAGATAATACAGTATTACAACTATTTATATCATATCAGGTACTATAGAAAATCTAGAGACGATTTAAAGTATACAGGAATATGTGAACAGGCCCTTATATAAGGAACTGGAGCACCCATGGATTTGGTATCTGCAGAGGTTCTGGAAACAATCCCTACAGACACTATGAGATGACAGTGCATATCTCATTTAATTCTCACAAAATCCTATGAAATAACTTTTATTACAAATTCCTTTTAGACAGATGAAGATACTGAAACTCAGGGATCCTAGGTAAGTTATGCAAAGTCAAACAAGAAGTAAGTGACAGAATTAAAAACCACACCCAGTAGTATCAGACCTCAGTCAGGGTCCATGCTCCTTCCTCTC
>CM053403.1:94538661-94675816 GCA_028644305.1 Xerus rutilus
GCCTCGCCATTGCTGAGGCTGGCTGTGAACTCGCGATTCTCCTGTCTCAGCCTCCCTAAGTGCTGAGATTACAGCCTTGAGCCACCGTGCCCGGCTCAGACTTTTCTTCTTGACATTATTCCCTAAACAATGTGGAGATGATTTAAAATGCACAGGAGGGTGTGCAGAGACTGGATGCAAATGCTGTGCCATTCTATGTAAAGGGCCTTGAGCATCCTCCGAGTTTAGTGTCCTCAGAGGGGTCCTGGAACCAAGTCCATAGGGAGGGACAGCTGTTTAGTCACATAAAGGGCAGGTGTTTTCTGGGGCAGACACGAAGGAAGTGGTGAAGACAGTCAAAGGGAATGGAGAACAACTTTAGGAAATGTCTTTTTAGTGAATGCATTTCAAGAAACTGGCTAAGGGCTGTGAGTGTGGCTCAGTTGTAGAGCACTTATTAGCTTGATCAAGGCCCTGGGTTCAATGCCCAGCACTGAAAAAAAAAAATTAATCTTTAAAAAAGTAGGCCAGGGCTGGAGATTTAGCTCAGTGGTAGAGCACTTGCCTAGCATAGGTGAGGCCCTAGGTTTGAAACCAGCATAGCAAAAAAAAAAAAAAAAAAAAAAGACAATGCACAGTCAGTAATAGCTATAATATGATACCACTGTCTTCATTATTGTCTTGACACTTTTTTCTTTTGTTTTTTTAATATTTTGGTACTAGGAGTTAAACCCAGGGGTACTCTACTACTGAGCTATATATCCCCAGCCCTTTTTTTGAGATGGTCTTACTAAATTGTCCAGGCTGGCCTCAAACATGTACTCCCCCTGTCTCAGCCTCCCAAGTTGCTGAGATTATAGGCATACACCACCTTGCCCAACTACCTCAACACCTTCTGATGGAACAAGCTGAAAACTAGAAGTAAGAACACTGAGTTCTAAGACAGGCTCTCCCCCCAGTGGTACGTGGCCTTGGGTACATAGCTTCACTGTTGAACTTGCCTTTCCCATTCATAATGTGAACTGGTAAAGTGAGGCACTGTCCCAGTCACTATGATGCGAGGACTCCCTCTCTGGGATTCATTTATTCAGTCAACAAATAGCAGCTGAGCGAATGCTTTGTGGCAGAAGCCTTTCTAGATACTAGAAGTGCAGTAGCAAACACAGACAGCCAGGCCCTTTCTCTCGTTGCTCCCTTGCCCGCGGTGCTGACTTTGAGAGCCCACAAGCATTCAGACTCCAGAATTCTAGAAGATCCACCCCTCAGATAGCATGGCCTCCTCTTTGGGGAAGAGGACTCTCATCTACAGAGCTTGGAGCCCTTGTTGAGGAACACACCAAGTCCACTGTCTTCAGGACACTGCAAGTTTCCCTGGGAAGTTAGCAGCCCTGACCCCTGAGGGAGCCCTCCCTTCTGCTCTCCCAAAAGCCTTTCTTCTTCTTACTATGCAGAGAAACCAAACTTTGCTCATGTCAAAGTTGTCTGGTGGCCAAGGCTAAGAAGACCACAGAGTCCCAAGTCTCAAGTTCAAGAGTGTTCCTCCATATCTGTGATGGTGCCTGGCTAGCTAGGCCAAGCTAGAAGAATGAGGAACTGGTGGTGCAGACAGGCACTTGCTACCTGGGCAGCTCCCTCACCTCAGGCCTGCTTTCTGCACAGCCCTTGCCCCAGAGCCCACCCAGATGCAACTCTCCCTCTGGGCTCAGGTGACCACTGCAGAAACAATGAGGGGAGCAGGCAGGTGCCTGGGACTCCCCTAGCAGACAGCTGAGATAGAAAAGTCACCCAACAAAGGCTCCTTCCACAGATAAGCTGGCAACTACCTCAGGGAAGCACAAGACTAGGCTCTACTGAGGTCCTTTGGCTCATGACACCCCATCCAGAGGCAGACCTCTGCACTCCTCCTCCAGCCACAGAACTGTAGACTCGCACATCCTGACTGCACTAGATCCAATCTACAGCTCCCTGCAGCCATCTTAACAACTGGAAAAGAGCAAGTGCTTGAAAAGCCTCTGGAGCACTGCCACTCACTAAACCACCCTCCTCTCCACAGTGTGTGACCTACCATCCTAGACCCCATGGGTGACACTACTGTGGGAGCCCCCAGTCCTTGAGGCCCCCAAGAAAGAAACAAGCCAGAGAAACAAGCAAAGGAGCAGGTCCAGAGCAGCATCATCCACTCGGGTGAGGTTCCTGAGCTCTGCTGTGGCTGGAGCAAGGCTGCCAAGCTGCAAGACTTCACCAGGAGGTTCCGTGTCATGGGGACAGCAAGGAGGTGGGAAAGCAATGAGCTAGCCAGAGTCATCCCTCTCTCAAAGGCACTCTGTGTCCAGGCAGAGGAGACAATGGAACAAGGCACAGACATTAGGGACCAGCCAAAATCAATGGGGTGCCCGTCAGGCTGCCGCTGGAATGATAGAGAAAAGCAGAGACACCAGCTGGGGGTGGCAGCAGCTAGTCTACAGGGCACTGAGAATACACCCATTTAGGCAAGAAGAAGGGGGGTATGTAGTTTCACAAAACAAAGGTAAGCAGCACATTCCCGGTGTGTTCTCCAAGTGAGAAAGTGAAAAAGAGCAAGAGCATGCATGCGTGTGTGTGTGTGAGAAAGAGAGAGAGTGTGTGTGTGAATGTGGGCACACACAGGTTAGGGATAGGAGATTGCAAGGGGAGTTGAGTCATGGGACCCAAAGGCAGGAGTAAGATTTAGAGTTGAGCAGAATGTATCTAAGAGACTACCTCGTGCACTATCCGGTCTAATCTTATAATCCCAACACAACACCCCCCACCAACAGATATGAGTGTCTGCTCAATCCCTCCCAAGGAACCCATTTCTCTGTTGGATGGCTCTGCTGGAAAGCTCTTCCTGGGCCTGCACCCAAATCTGATCCCATGAGACCCTTCACCCATAGATTTGGCTCCTCCTACACGTGCTGGAAAACCATGAGTATGGCCCCTCCTACAGCACTTTGCAAAAATAATTTCCTCACAAAATGAACATCCCCAAATCCTTCATCCAATTCCCATGAGTGTAGTTTCACTCTCCTCTAGATGAATTCAGATTTGCCAATAAATTAAGACTTAAGAAACCCTAATGCTGCAGATGTGGTCTGAACTCTTGTGAGCCAGACCCCACATCCAGGATGGTATTGTTCTTAGCTTGCTGGGGGCTCAGCTCAGAGGTGGAGTGCTTGCTTAGCACACATGATGCCCTGGGTTCCATCCCCAGCACAGAAGATGAAGGAGAAGGAGGAGGTGGGGAGAGCAACAATAAAAAGAAAGGAAAAAACTCCTTAGAACCACATGGCATGGTTAGCTTATATTTTCTTCCACTTGTTCTCATTTCTTTAGTCAATCAACATATATTAGCTGCCTACTATATGCCAAGCAATAAGATAGGTACAAGGAATACTGAGAAAAACGCCACATCATCTTTTTGATAAAGGCGACAGCCAATTTGGAGAGATAAAAACAAAAGCAGAAAAAATTATGGGGAAAAGAACATGCTGCTAATGGGGTCTTTTAGGAGTTCTAACTGGAGGCACCACCCCAGTAGGGAAGGAGGACTCCAGGAAAGGAAGACATATCGGGTGACTTAAAACAATGTAGGGCTCCCGACAACAGCCATGGTAAAGTAACAACTTAAACAACCAATAAACTGGACAGAAGGCATGAAACTGCTTCAGCAATTAGACCCCAGGCAGCACAGTACTGTAATCCCTGAGAGAATGCCAATAAAAGAGGTGAGTCCTACTAAAGCCAGCTGACTGCCTTGGAGGCAACTTCCAGAGGGCAGCTAGGAGAGGAGGCCTCCAGGTGGAATTCAATGGTCTCACCAAGAGGAGGAAACAGAAATCGGAGCTCATGCAGCTAGGATTTTTAGGGCAAAATACCAAAAAAGAAGGACATGTAAAGAAAGAATTCAGAGCCGGGCACGGTGGCTCAAGCCTGTAATCCCAGCACTTAGGGAGGCTGAGACAGGAGAATCGCGAGTTCACAGCCAGCCTCAGCAATGGCGAGGCGCTAAGCAACTCAGTGAGACCCTGTCTCTACATAAAACACAAACTAGGGCTGGGGATGTGGCTCAGTGGTCGAGTACCCCTGAGTTCAATCCCCAGTACCAAAAAAAAAAAAGAAAGAAAGAAAGAAAGAATTCAGAAAGACTTGCAGAACAGTCCCTGGAATATCTGGCTGATCTGTACATTTGAGAGGTGAAACTCCATAAGACTTCAAAAAGGAACCACTGAAAAGCAATAAACCAAATCATCTGCAGAGTGCACTCAAGTCCAGAAAGAGCTCATACTCCCCTAGGTCAAGAGACCTCAGAGGGAATGGGGTAGAGTCCTCAGAAGGGTGTTGCCTTAGTAGTGAGGTTAAATTAGCCCTAGACTATAAGTATGAAACTGATCCCAAGTCATTTAAATGCATGCCGGAATAAAGTCAAATACTATTTAAAGAAATATAACAAAATCCAACATCCATCAACATCAAATTCACAATGCCTGGCATCCAATCAAAAATTAGCAGGCATTCAGAGAAGCAGAAAAAGGGCCTCTAACCAGAAGAAAAATCAGTCAGTAGAACACACCCGCAAAATGACAGAGGTGATGAAACTAGTAGACAAGGATGAAAAACCAGGTGCTGTAAATACTTCTTGTTGCTCAAGAAGAAAGAAGAAAACCAAAACATGATGATGAGGAGAGAAAGAAAACACATCAGAAAGACTCAGATGGACTATCCAAAGATGGGAAACACAATATTTGAAGTGAAAATATCCTGGAGGGGTCTGCATCAGATTAGATACTGCAAAAGATCTATGTAAAGATGTAACAATAGCAACTACCCAAAATAAAGCTCAGAAAGAAATAAAACTGAAGAAAATTAGCACAGCCTCAGCAACCCATAGGATAATACCAAACATTCTAATATTCATATAGTGGGAGTTCTAAAAGAGAAGTCGGGGTGGAAAAATACCTAAAGAAACAATGGCTGGCCAGGAGCGGTGGCACACACTTATAATCCCACCAACTTGGGAAGCTGAGGCAGGAGGATCCAAGTTCAAAGCCAGCCTCAGCAACTTAGCAAGGCACGAAGCAAGTGAGTGAGATCCTGTCTCAAAATTTTAAAATTTTTTAAAAGGGAGGGGAAAAGGGAGGGACTAGGGATGTGGCTCCATAGCTAAGTGGCCCTGGGTTCAATTCCCAGTGCTGAAAGAAAGGGGTGGGGGGAGGAGAGAGAGGGAGAGAAAGAAAAGAAAGGAAAAAAAAAAAGAATGGCTGAACAAATTGTTACATTTACTGAAACAATGCAAGAGGCATTTCAAAGGGAGTAGATCACACCCAGGACAAAGAGAAATGAGAGCCTGCAGGAGGGAAACCGAAAGCGAGAATCACAAATAATTTGGCATTACAGAAACACGAAGGCCAAGGTAGATCTAAGTGGGGAACAATAAGGCTGGACAGGAGCAGATGGCAGCTCCAGGGAGGCTCTGCTAGCCTGCGTGGCAAGCCAACAGGTCACCTTGTCCTGGAAAAGTGCAAATGACTTTTTAAGCCTAATGTCAGACTTCGCAGTTTTCCTAAACAGAAGGATCCAGCTGTGACCTCTGAGTCTTCAGGCTGCCCCTTCCCTCCCCATGGGGACAACTCAGCTATGATGAGTCCAAGGATAGACCCCCATGTGGAACAAAAATAGAAGTGACAAATATCTTACCCATCTGAGAAGGTTCTTCTCCCTGCAACTCCTGTAATGAGAACTCTTAAGCCAGAAAGGATCTCGGGTACCATAACCCCTCACTTTCCAGATGAGAAAAATCTAAGGCCTGGAGAAGTGATGTGACTTGCCCAGGCCAGTCAGGGTCCTGACTCTAATGGATGCTCTTTCCACTGAGGTTACTAGTTACAGTCCCACGGTGCTCTGGCACTCCATGCTGCTCTGGACAACGTCACTGTCTGTGTGTGTCTACCTGTTTGTCTCTACATGGCCACTTGAGCTCCTTAAGGACAGGCCCTGCATCAGTGGGCTCCAGAATTGCTATAGGGTAAGTGCTTAATACAGTCCCCCTCGTGCACTGAGCCAAAGAGGTGACTGTCCACCTGACTCTCAGGAATGGAGGAAGAAATGAGGTCTCTCTGAAGATTTTTGGCCAGAGCTGTCTCTAGTTAGTCCTCTGCCAGAGGACAGAGAAATAGAGACAGGCACAGTAATACAGAGAAGGACCCACTAACTGCCCCAAGGTTGTTACCAGGCAACTCCCTAAGAGGCAAGGATGGGGGCGGGGTGCTGACATTCCTCTGGACTCTAAATCCCGCTTTCCTTATCAGATTGGCCCTTAGCCATGCACTGTGCTTGCCACCCCCTCCTCCAGGCAGGCGCAGGGGAGGAAGAGGAAATGAACTTGAACTTTCCTTCTCTCCCCCTCCCCCAATACGGTCCTCTCCCTCAAGCCCCACCTTCACTGTGGGCTCTGAGTTGGGCAGCACTTCTTCCCAGAGGTTAAGAATGAGTAAATTCTTGGGCTATTCCTGGAGTCTCGATTTTTATCATCCTTCCATTCTGGTCAATTCTAAGAGGCCAGAGGCCAAGAATGCCAGAGAGACTGAGCCCGGCCCACCAAACCTAAAATAACCCCACACGTGCCTCTCTCAAGTCCTCATGGATTTGGCCATTTTGGGTGCATGTTTTCTTGCAAAGCTGCCCGCAGGCCCTGTGACGTCCCTTCTCACACAGGGAGTCAGGAATTCTGAGGAACCTCTGAGGTTGCTGAGGAAGGTGGGAGCAGGTGTGGGTGTGGCACAGGGATAGAGGAGACAGAATGCAGGTCAGAACTAGGACACCTGGCTCCAAGCTCCTCTGCTCACCTGCCCAGAGATCCCAGGAAACCCAGCCTCAGTTTCCTCAGGTATGAGGCTTCCAAGCAGCTGCCTCCTCTTGCCTCAACTTCGTTTGGGAAAGAAGGCATAATTCTCCACTCCCAGAGCTGTGGACACTTTCATAAGGAGCTCCAGACCTAAGAGAGATCCCTGCCTCCTCCCCAGAGACATTTCAAACTCTGTGATTATGAAGATGAATGATGAAGCCAAGCAAGCACCGTGTCCTGGGGAAAGGGATGCAGTCAGGGACACAATTCTTTCTAGATCATATGTGTAGTATTCATTCATTCAAAAAGTATCTGAGGGGTTGGAGGTGTAGCTCAGTGATGGTGCATATGCCTAGCATGCACCAGGCCCTGGGCTCAATCCCCAGAACCACACACACACACACAAAGGAGTGTCCACAGGTGCCAGGCAATGAGAAAACAGGAAAAGCATCGGAGAAGAGAAACTCAAGGCCTCTGCTCTTCAGAAGGAATAAAGAGACCAAGAGAGAGACTTAGGCAAGACATTAGAAATATTTTTGCCCCTCTTGGAAAGGCAGTCCATAGCCTAATAGTGAAGCTAAGTAAATGAACAGAAAATAGAACAATGGTCACCAGAGCCTGGGAGAGGTGGTTAACATCACAGGTTCAGCTGGATAGAAGGAATAATTCCTAATGTTCTCTGGCACAGTACGGTAACCATGGTGGACAACAATTAATTGAACATTTCAAAATAGCTAATAGAGAGGATTTTGAATGTTCCCAGAACAAAATTATAAAAGTCTGATATGCTAGATGTGCCAATTTCCCTGATATGATCATTTTATATATAGTATAGATGTACTGAAGTGCCGCAGTGTACCCCACAAATATGTAGAATTAAAATGTATCAGTTAAAAATAAAAAGGAAGGACTAGGAGTGTAGCTCAGTGGCACAGCATGTGCTTAGTATACTCAGGGCCCTGGGGTTTTTAGGAGAAGGAAAGAAACTCCAGTGCCATCAGAAAGTGCCAATGAAGTTTACAAAAGTCCTGAGCCCAGGAATCAGCTCTGTTTGGCATCCTGGGGAGTGAGGAGGGTGGAGATGGCTGCAGTGTCTCAAACACCAGGAGCCACAGATCAGTCTAGCACCACTGGGCTTAGAATGAGGCAGCACTGAGGCTTTAGTTCCTGATGCGAATCAGGAATATATTAAAGACACTTGGTTTGAAACCACCACTACCAGGGCTGGTGTTGTGGCTCAGTGGTTGAGAATCAAACACATGCTTGCCCAGCATGTGTTTGATTCTCAGCACCACATATAAATAAATGAATAAAATAAAGGTTCATCAACATCTAAAAGATATACATATATTAAAAAAAAAAAAAACCACAAAACTTCCACTACCACAAAGAAGCACTTTCTGAAGTATTCCTTTAAAGCTGCCCTGTCTGCCCCATGAAGGCCCCTGAGCATTTCCTGACAGTAACACTGGCAAGCTATGGAAGGAGGTGGGTACCCCTGTAGCTACTCCACTGAAATTTTGCAGAAGAAAAAGGTTTGGGAACTAGAGGCAATGCTGGGCAAGGTGAGGAAGGAAGCCAGGAGTCTGTGGGTGACTCACTCCTCCTGTGAACCTCATCCCAAAAACGCCTTGCTAAGCTGCTGCCATGGCAGGAAACAGGCTTCCTCCCTAAGAGGCAGTGGCATTTCAAGAGAAGACTCCTAAGGACCAGATTCCAAAAGAAAGAGCATCTAATAGCAGAATTTCAGGCAGCTGGCCAGCTTTAAACTGTGGTTGGCCCGGGTGAGTTTCTTTCCAGATTTGAAACTCACTATCCTCTTTCTACCTTCATCCACAAATATTTTATTGAGGGCTTCCTTGGGTCAGGCAATCTTCTAATGGGGATCTGCTAGATCCCTAGGCCATCCACCCCAATAGACACTAATGGGTGGGTTGGGGGTGGCATTAGGCAACCTTCTCTGACCTTCTACAGCTGACTCCGTCCCCACTGCCCTGAAGGTACACAGAGATGGACCAGCCTTCATGTGTGAGCTGGAGACAGGACCCTGCCTTTCCAATCTTCTTCCTCCCACCAGCCCATTAGCCAGAATGAGAGCACAAAGCTCAGCCCACATGGTTTAAAGAGTACCTGCTACCCACTAAAGGAGAAAAGCCATGCATGCTAGAGCCAACTTCCACCTCTTCCTTTGCCAGAATCAGCTGATGGGAAAACCCCACCCCCACCCAGCCAGATGCCATGTGGGCCTAAGAAACCAGGCTACCAGCCTGTTATGGTTTGCATGTGAGGTGTCCCCCAAAAGCTCACATGTGAGACAATGCAAGAAGGTTCCGAGGAGAAACAATTGAGTTCTAAGAGTCTTAACCCAATCAGTGAATTAATCCCTGATATGGATTAACTGAGTGGTAACTGAAGAGGTGGGGGTGTGGCTAGAAGAAGTGGTTCATTGGGGGTGAGGCTATGGGGTATAGATTTTGTATCTGGAGAGTGGAGACACTCTCTCTGCTTTCTGATAACATGAGCCACTTCCCTCCGCCATACTCTTCCGCCATGATGTTCTGCCTCACCTTGAGCCCTGGAGGAATGGAGTCTCCTGTCTGTGGATAGAGATCCCTGAAACTGTGAACCCTTAAATAAACTTTTCCTCCTCTACAATTGTTCTGGTCAGATCTTTTAGTCACAGCAGTGAAAAGGCTGACTAAAATACCTGTCCCCCAGAACTAAGGACAATTCTATAGCTTCCCAGCTTGGCATAAGTGTGTCCTACAATTAGTATTAGTATCCCAAAGGCAAACACCCAGCACGAGAATTCACAGGAAAAACAATATATAAGACTCAGATCCTCTAACCCCAAGAGTCTTAATGCTTCTCACATGCATCATCTTCATCTACATATCAGGATGTGAGTTCCTGGAAGAAGAGGCCCACCCTGCCTAATCTTTTCCAAACTGCAGTGCCCAGGCCAAGAGCAGGCTCAAAGTACCCACCAGTTCACCCAACCCTGGTATTTCTATCTTCTCTCAATTCGAATAGTATGATCCCTCTGGGAAAGCCACACCCATATTCCAGAGATGCTGCCCCTGCTGCTGTGTCCTTGAAGAACAGTCCTCAGAGCCCAAGGCATAGTCCAATGAGCATCCTTGTCCTCATAGAGACATCCAAATTTGTTAAACAACTTTAACTTATTTGGATAAGGAATGGGTAAGGTGGACAATGGAACTGGGTACCATCATTTTTTATGTCCATTAAGATGTGACTTTTCTGGGCAGAGAGACTTCCCAGGTGGTTCAAGTCAGGGATCTCCTTTGAATTCTATATAGAGGGCTCTGTCTGTATGTATAGCAATTTGTCCCCAAGTACTTGGGATTGAACCCATGGACACTTTACCACAGAGCTACATCCCCAGTCCTTCTTAGTTTTCATTTTGGGACAGGGTCTAAGTTGTCCAGGTTGACCTCAAACTCTCAATCCTCCTGCTTCAGCCTCCTCAGTCACTGGGATTACAGGAGTGCACCACCATGTCCAACCATCTATAGCAATCTTATCCCTTCCTACATGGTTTGCTGCCCTCAGAGCCCACTCCTGGGTGCCAGAGATGCTATGGGAATGAGCCTTCTAAGGAAACAAAAGAACTAGATAAAACAGAAAGATAGCAGCCACAAGGAAAGGGCTGATGACTTATCCAATCCTGCATTTGGCTAACACTCTCTTATTGCACACAGCACCTGGGCCAAAAGCTGTCTCAGCCTTTAAGGCATCAAAGTGCTCGATAATTACTTGCTGATTAATCAACATAATGTTCCTTGAGCATGCTCAAGTTTGACCCATCCTCATAGCCATGGAGAACCAGTAATAATGGGGAGGTAGAGCAGAGAAGTTAGGAATCAGAGAGGGCCTCCTAGGTCTCTGCTTATGAGGAAATGACCTACTATCTGCTTCAAACTAGCAAACTCTCAGTTGGAGCAGGCTGAGGACCTCCATCCAGTTTTTCCAATTGCTTGGCCAAAAGAAGCTGCTGAGGTTTCTGGTCTTGCCAGATTGCTCAAAGGTCTGCAGAGTCAGCTTTGCATGTTTCCATCAGCCCTGAGCACTGTAAATATTAAGCCTCTAAGCTGATTAGATATCATTAACCCTGCAACAAGAGCACAATGCTGGCACCCCCAAGTCACCCAGATGCATCAGGGACATTCCTGAGTGTAGCACCAGGCCATGCTCTCTCCTGTTCCACAGCCTTCACCAAGTCCCTTGCTGAGCTACATCAGGCCTCCCACAGCGGGATCATGGAGGAGGAGGTGGAGGAGGAAAATGGCCAAGAGGCTGTGCCATGGGGTGCAGAATGCTTTCACAGTGAACCTTACTGCCACAAAACATTTCTTTTCCAAAAGATGCTGAGAGGGAGCAGGGAGAAAATAAAACACTGCAGGGTTTTCAAATGCAAAAGCCCACTTTGCCGTTGTTTTAATCTGATGAATGCACAAACCACCAGGCAGATGACAGGCAAAAGAACACTCTTGTGCCAGGAGAGTGTTTTCCATCAGGTCCAGTGAGCAGAGTAGAGGGGTGGGGGCGGGCTGCTTGATGAATGACCAGAGCTGGGGAGAACTTCACCAGCGGCTCCACGACAGCATCCTAGAAACTGGGACTTAGGGATTTATTAATGCCCCATTGCTCACTCTTCCCCTGCTTCCTCCTGCCTCCCAGCCACTGGTGACATTTCACAGAGAGGGAAGAGCTACCAAGGCAGGGCATGAAAAGAGAAAACTATAAAAATGAACACCTTGTGGGAAGTCAAAATGTCAAGTCTACCCTGAGTTGCCTGAGAAGGAAAAGATAACGTGCATCTCGCAGACCTAAGTACTCTTATTTTACACTAGGGGCTGCAAGGAAAGCCTGGAGCATAGTAGGTGCAGTATTTGTTGGCAAATCAATGAGTGAAATTCCAGCAGTGGCCTGCACCTGGCGTGGCCAGCTGGCTTTGTAAAAGGCTTTTCACTCACAGACTCGTATTTTTCAAAGATGCCATGAAAATTAGCAGGGGTACCAAGAAGCCAAGCTCTTAGCTCTTTGCTTTCAGAGGGCAGGAAGATTCAACTAAATGGTTCGAGGAGTCCTAGGGCCACAGACACTATTCCAAATTCTAAACCTCTGCTGGCACCAGCTCCATACACAGCAAATCTACCTCAAACAGTACTTCTAACCAACATGGAAAGTAAGTGTCCTGGCCAGGCATAGTGGCGCACATCTGTAATCCCAGCAGCTCAGGAGGCTGAGGTAGGAAGATTGCAAGTTCAAAGCCAGTCTCAGTGACTTACCAAGGTCCTGGACAACTTAGCAAGGCTCTGTCTCAATATAAAAAATAAAAAGGGCTGGAGATGTGACTAAGTGGTTAAGTACACCTGGGTTCAATCCCTGGTAAGAAAAAACAATAAGTGCCCTGCCCTTGCAACATCTGTGGTTGGCGTATCTGGGGCAAAGAGTGGGCTGGGAAGAAAGGGGGATGACTATATTCCAAAGACCTTTGGGGTCTATTCCCAAAGATTCCAGTTCTCGGACATCTGGACAAGAGAGGGGTTGCACATCCATGCCCTCCCATCTCTGAACAAACAACCCTGGAGGTGGCATGGCCATCCTGCCACCAGAGGAGCTGTCTCTCCCACCCCTGGAGCTCCACTGGTTCTGAGACTTGCTTTTGCCAACAGTAGATACTGTGGATACTGTGTTTTGGAAGCTTTCAAGCCCAGACCTTATAAGAAGAAGATTCCATTTTTTCCTAAAAGGCTAGTTTCCTTGACAGTGAAAAGCCACAAGGGGGAAAGAGGCCTGCCAATTCTCTTGGCCCATCCAGTCCCTGCAGAGCCACTAGCTGACTATCACCACATTAATGAGCTCAGGAGTGACCAGCTGAGCCCAGCCTGAAGGTGAGCAAATGAAAGCCACAGGATAGCAGGCAAATGAAATGGGGAGTATATGAATCTACTAAATTTGGGGGTGCTCTATTGTGCAGCATAGAGAATTCATTTTAAAAACCTATAGGTTATTCTCATGTGGAAAGATGTCTAAAGAAGTTGAAGAACAATAAGTCCAATACAATTCTATCTGCAGACATTGAGAAGATAACTAGGTGGATGGCTAGATGCTAGTCTAGCATAAAAATACCTGAAATGAATAGAAACCAAAGTATTAACAGCTATTATCTCTAAAGGGCAGGATTATGTGAGATTTTCCTTTCTATAATTTATGTAACATTTGAATATTAAAATGAGTTTTATTTCTGTAACAGAAATATGCTTTTTAAAAAATTCATGTTTCCCAAAACATCCCTTTTTTATCCTCATTTCCCTGTTCCCCACTGCCAGCCTCCTAAACCTGAGCTGCTGCAGGCAGCATTCAAGGTACCCCAGATCAAGGACCCCACACTCTCTGTCCAGCCATACCTCTCACTCTCCACCCAGGCTTGTGCTCCCCTCACCCCAACCCCAACCTCAGATTTTCACCCGAAACTGCAACCATGCAAACAGCCCTTTTCCTCCACCTCTCCAGATCCCTGCCCTCCCTCCAGGCCCTGATCTGTCTCCCGTGAGTTCCTCTACTGATCCTCAGAAACAATTCCACTGACCTTGCCCTTGACTGAACAGTGGCCTATGTTATTCTCCCTGCACTGCTGTCTCCCTGTCTGCTGGTACAGACCACTCCTTACAGACACACACTAACCAGCCACCACCATCCCCAGCTGCTCTAACACTGTCAGAAAGGCAGAGCCAAGACAGGTAGTTCCAAACCCTCTTTCCTCTCTGTCCTGCACAGCCTGGACAGGGGTGAGAACCCCACCCGCAACCTGCACCGTCCTCCCCTCCCCCATCCACTCCCACCAGCAAGGCAGCAGCGAGAGGGAGAGTCGAGAGAGAGTCGGTGTGAATGGCTGTTAATTTAGAGTGACTCATGCGATGGCTGATGCTGTAAGCACCCCTCCTCCCTACCCGCTGGGTCCACATGCTGCATCCACACATACATACATAATGGTCAAACAGATCCACACTCTGGCTTCAAACCTAATTGCCTTCCTGGGGGACACAACAGCTCTTCCTCACTCGGGTCCCTGCGATCTACATATCCAGTTTTTAAACAAAGCTGTTTAGAATCTCCCAGGATTAAGATGAGTGGAAAATTGCAAGCCCAGACCTCTACCTCATTTTCTCTAAAACAAAACATGTCACTCTGCATGCTCACACACCCAAAAACTCACTCTATTCAAATCCCGCCAGTCACCCTGGCCCTCAGAGCCCTCTTATATATAAGAGGGCTTGACCTAGAAGGGGGCTGGAGCTCACTGAGGCAGGATGTGCTCCCTCTGTCCAGGGCACCTCCCCATCCAGGGCTTATTGAGAGCTTAAGGTCCCCAAGCCTCAGTCTCTATGCTATGGCAGGTAGCAAGGGGAGAAGCCATAGGCAGGGCTGCCAGGTGTCGTGCCCACTGAGGGGTCTTCACCTCACAGGTACACACTAACCTACTGAGCAGGCACAAGTGGGCCCCTCCACTGAGTCCCAGAACAATGCAGGAGAACTCTCACCCACACAAACCCATGTGGACACACATCAGTCACACACACACACACTAGGACAGGCACACATACTCGCCTACATACACGGGGATGGACACACCCTGTTTGAACTGTGCTCTGAGTATACCCCCCAAGATCACTTCCTCTGCCTGTCTACTGTTCTCAGAGGCCCTCTCCTTAACTTTGAACCTGACATACTCCCCTCGTTGGGAGTGGAAGGAGCATAGACTATGTATGCTGACAGCAACATGTGTACCCTATGATTGGGGGAGGTGTACATGCAATTTCACAGGGTTCTAGAAGGCTGTCCCAGGCAGAGATGGACATTGTCCTAGTTGTACAATAATATATTTATTTTAATTTTTGTTTTTAACCTGAGGAGAGGCCATTTTTCAAATCTGTACAAAGGTGCTATACGAGTTACTAAGGCCAACGCCTGACCAAGATCCTGAATGGAAGACCACAGGCCTCTCCAGCCCTCCTGCAGTGACAGCCAAGCCTTCCTAACAAGTGGAGGGATCCTAGGAGACACCTACCAAGCTTCCTGACCCTTCCGACCCCTTGGACTGTTTTCCACTTCATCCTTTCCTGTTCCCATCACAAGATCAGATATTATAACAAATGCTGACCATTGAGAATAGAGACAGTCACAAGACTCTCAGAAAGCAAATGAGTGTTCAAAGTATAATCCATTTCTAGCCATCTGCTGCACAGGAGATGAGAGGGAGAAGAGAAGGCAGGAGGGGCATGGTAATCTCAAAATTGCAGACAATATTAAACAAGGGATAGTCCCTCAAAATCTATATTGGGTCCCAGACAGTCAACTGAATCGCTCAGGTTATGACACTGGCTTGCAAGGTCAACAAAAGAACTCCTCTTCCGCTTCCCACTCTCAGAAGACCCAGGCTGGTTCCAGCTGAGGTTTTAGCTGTGTGTTGGTCTTGATGAACTACACCTAGGCACTTTCTCTTTTCATGATGTTGTGGCTACAACCGAAGTTGGAGTTATTAACCTATAGGGCTAGAGTCCCAGCCGTGAAGCCTTCTAACTCATAACTGCACTGGCAGAGGCAGGAGGCAGAGAGTTCAAATGAAAGTAGCTGCACCAATGAGGCAACCTGGTGTGGCCATCTCTGTAAACAACCTCTGGGCACCCCTCCATCAGAAATCAGGGCTCTGGGTTTACTCATTAACCTCTTTCCTCCGCTATCCACCTCTAGACCAGAAACAGAGAAGGCATTAGCTGGAGGAAGAGGAATTAGGATATTCCAGGACTGGAAGCCAAAACCCAGGCATGTTCTACCTCCAAAACAACCTACAGCAGAGCTAAAAGGGACCTTGGTCATGAATCACCCAACCTCCCATTCACAGGTAAGGACTGACGAAAGTAATTAATTTGCAAAGGTCACCTGCAGTGAGAGGAAGGAACAGAAGCCAGGATGAGAGCCTCTCTCCCAGAACCAGTGATGATTCCAGAGGCCCGCAAGCATGACAAGAAATGGCAAAACCAAAGCCACAGAGAGGATAAACTTCCTGTCTGCAAAGTCCTTCACTCAGGTCTCCTTCACTCTAACTTCAACACAGACTGCAGAACCAAGACAGTCATCTGGCTAGAAATGGTGTGATGTCAGAGGCTGTCTGTCTCCACGAGGCCACACAGGCCTCCTAGGCTGCTCCCCACCAAGTTCTGTCTGGCAGGGCCCACCAGAAGCAGGCCCCGCAGGATCTGTGATGAGGCCAGAGGTGCTGCACAAAGGACCACCGTTCTCTTGTACTCAGGTCCTTCCTTCTCTGTCACCTGACTGTCACCAGACTGTGTTTTCTTGGCCCAAGCCCATGTGCCTGGCTCCACTGCACAGTCCAACCATAGGCAGTGCCTCAAATCCCAGAGCTGTGAGAATGAAAGTGGACACCCATGCAGGTCCCAGGAGGGAGGAAGACTCAAAATGGGAGGTCACACATTCCTGCACAGGCAGGCTCTGGAAGGGCCCCGCAGCAGATTCGCAGGGGTTGAGAAGAACGGACACAGGTCTGTCAAAGGCCAGGCAGAGCACCTGGGTTGGAAACCCTGTGCACCTGAAGAAACTGTAAAATGCAAGAGAATGACAGCTACTACACAGGACTATGAAGAAAGTAAAATGAAATTTAAATCACAATGTAATATAATTACACTAAATTCATTGTGAACATATGTAAAGGGTCTAAAAACTGGGGCTGATAGTGACAAATATGAATAAGTACAAAGCATGGCAGGACAATAAGAAGTACGGGGCCACTCTTGGGCCACCAAATAATCCCTGCTGGAACTCAGGGGACTCTTTAGGCAAAATAAGCCACCAGTCTGTACCATTCAGTTCCCCTCTTTCTCCACCAACCACACTGCTGGGTTCAGGAAGGTAAGAGATTTACAAATCACCCAGCAGGGAGAAGCCACAGGATAAAATGCACATAAATTAAAACATAAAAAGGCCCAGGTCTGTGAGCAGCTCCCCCAGGGAGCCTGAATCAGCACCATCCACTCGGGCTGCCAGTAGCTCCTGCGGGCTAGCTCAGCAGGGGCATCAATGCACAAGTGCTAGGAACAAAGACACGCCATCAGCAAGACCCCAGGAGCCTGGAGGAGCAGAGAGGGGGCACTCCCACAGCAGCCAGCAAAGAGGAATGGAGACACACAGGACTAGCTGGGAGTACCACAGCTTCATTCCTGGCCTGCTGGTGAGAGGCCAAGCCACCCTGGCTCCCCAGCCTGCTGGGAGGAGACAGGAAGCAGGAAGTTACAAGCCTCTCCTGCTTCCCTAAGCTTCCTCCACACAATTGGGGTGTCCAAGAAAGAAATGAAGTGTACTCTCAGCAGTCAATCAGAAACAGTGGAGCTCCAAAGCCCAATTTAAAGAACTTATAAATTCGAAGTCAAAAGCAAGGGCAAAGGAACATTTAGAAAATGTCAGCGTCTGGGGCCTGGGATTGTGGCTCAGCGGTAGAGCGCTTGCCTCGCATGCGTGAGGCCCTGGGTTCGATCCCCGGCACCACATACAAAGCAATAAGATAAAGACATTGTGTCCATCTACGACTAAGAAAAAGATTAAAAGAAAAAAAAAGACATTGTGTCCATCAACAACTAAAAAAATATTTAAAAAAAAAAAAAAAAAAAGAAAATGTCAGCGTCTTATTCTATCCTTCCCAACTCACAGTTAAAGGGCAAGAAAGACTGACTTCAGTTTTTAACACACAGACTTTCAGAGGCCCCAGCACACAATGGACCCAGGCTGACACTGACCTGTTTTTGTTGTATGTTCTGCAAACACCTTGGCCCCAGAATATTCCTGCAGAAAAATAAAAAATTATATCACTACTTTGCTATGAAGCCACTCTAGGGTGAATTCTGTCCAGGAATGGCCACTCTTTGGGGCAGCAGTCTCCCACCAAGACCCTACTGATTCAACAACTGGAAAAGGCCAAAAATGGCAAACAGATTCCAGCTGTGGTGCAATTCCACTCAGTTGGTGGTGGGTGCCTAAAGCATTATGAGCAGAACCCGAACCCTGGCTCAGCAGGAAAGACAGCTGTAATCGATTAGTGATGTCTGCTATGGGCTGCTATAGGCAGTTATAGAAGTAACAGTATCCACTTCACATATTTATCATCCCTGGGGTAGACCCAGGGCATCTAATGATTTAACATTTTGACCACTCAAAACAGACTCAAAGTTTCAACATATGTAAAAGTGTGTAACTTTCCTGAGACATAAGATTGATTAACATACACTATGAGGCTGATAAAATAAAATGGGCCACTGTGTTGTTTTTCACCCTACCATGTCCAAAGCTACTCTTACTGACACAGTAGAAATTAGTGCAAAATGGCCATCAAGTGAGAGGTAAAACTGCAGCAGGAGTTGGAAGGGCAGTTAACTTGGAGGGTGAGGATATATATACAGGAAACACTTGACTCTCCATGGAAACATGACTCCGGAGAAAGCTAGGCCTGTGTGCAAATATTGCTATGGATACAAATATGAGATTCTGGAAGGTGCAAGGCTTATTTCTTGAGAAGGTCAGAAGTCCACATTGTGAGTACAGTGAGAACATCAGAAAATCCACGACCCGGAGGGACTCGGAATCTGGTTGGAGAAATAATACCCCAAGGAAACAGCAAACAGCATCACATTTTTCACAATCACTCAGCTCAGAAGCAGCTTCAGTGCTCCTCTGTGGCCTCATCTGATCAATTCATAAATGGTCTTGGTTCTATTTCCAAAATGTCTCAGGGTCATTCCCGCTTCACCATTTTTCATGGCTTCCCAACCATTCTCTCCACCAACATTTCCCCTCTTCTCAGATTCAGGTTTCCCCCTTCTTAAGCCCAGGCCCACTTCTGTAACTCCTACTCAAAACCTGCACAGGTCCAGGGCTCCCCAAGGTTGACCAGCCCAGTGCCTGCGTGTGGTGGGCACTCAATTTCTCTTGAATGAATGAATGGATGGACAGATGAAGTTTGGCTGGACATTTGAAGTCACCCACAATATAACCTCTGTCTAACTGTCCAGTCTTTTCTCTAATGGCTTCCTTCTTTTTTTTTTTTTTTTTTAAATTTTTTTTTTTTTTTTTTTTTTAGTTGTAGATGGACACAATGTCTTTATTTTATTGCTTTGTATGTGGTGCTGAGGATCGAACCCAGGGCCTCACGCATGCGAGGCAAGCGTTCTACCGCTGAGCTACAATCCCAGCCCCTCTAATGGCTTCCTTCTTACACATTCCACACATTGGCCTGACTGGCTACTCATACACCCAAACACCTTCTCTGTGCCTGTCCTCAGGCTGATCCTTCCTCCCTCTACCAAACTCAAGCCTGCCTTCAGCACTGCATCCACCACAACCCGTTGCATAAAATACTCCTTCTCAATCAGGGCCACTGATCCACGTTTGAACCCACTCGACACTCTTCTCTCGGAAGTTACTCACTTTGCACTTTAAACTGTCATTTTCAAACCGCTTTCCTAACCCTTTTCTGGATTATATGCTCATGAACACAAGGGCTTTTATCTTTTTCTGTTTTATTTTTGCATCATCAGAACTTTGCACAGAGCCAGGGTGTGCCAACACACAACCTATAATCTCAGCTACTCAGGAGGCTGAGGCTGGAAAATCACAAGTTCAAAGCCAACCTGGGTAACGTAGAAAGACCCTATCTCAAAATAGAAAATAAAAAGGGCTGGGGACACATTTGTAATTCCAGAGACTCAGGAGGATCACAATTTCTAGGCTAGCCTTGGCAACTTAGTGAGGTCCTCAGCCCCTGAGCAAGGCACTTACTCTAAACAAAAAAACAAAACAAACAAAGAGGGCTGGAAATGTAGCTCAGGTCAGTGGTAAAGCACACCTGGGTTCAACACTCAGTATAGAAAGAAAGGGAAAAAAAAGCTTAGCACAAACTCTTGTATCTAACACACATGCTAAGCATTTGAGAAATTCACTTAAGAATCACTCAAGGCAAAGTCTGAGAGCCAAGAGTCAGGCAAAGGCAGAAAATGCCATAGAAATTCCAAAGACAAAGAGGCACATTTGGGATGGGTGAACAGGAAAGGCTCCCTGAAAGGAGCTATCCATGTACAGAACCTTAAAGGACGGAAAGGAAGGTATGCAAAGAGCATTCCAGGAAAGTGGAAGAGTATGAACTAAGAGACAAAAAAGGAAAGAACAAAGCATGTTTGAAAGATCAGTTTGGCTAGACCCCGGGGCTTGCTAGAAGGAGAAGAGTGGGTGATGAGGCTAGATAGGCAGGCTGGAGCTGGAGGAGAAGGATGCTGACTGCCAGGCTAAGGCATCTGGACCAGATCCATTCCCCCTTAGTCAGTGGGGATGACGACCACAGCAAGCCTGGGGCTCAATGGGAAAAGAAAAGAAGTCTTGTCCTCTCTTGTTCCAAGCATATTAGTCGAGTCTCCCCAGCTAGGTTATAAATAACAGCCTCCATTTACTGCACACCTGCTGTGTATGAGGCCCTAAGCTACGTGCTTCACATACATTATCTCATTGCTCCTCCCCACAGTTCTGAAAACTTAGGATTGTTATCCTCACTTTGTAAGCTGGAAGCTGAGGCCAAAAGAGGTGATGGCCCATGCCCAAGACCTTACCCACCCACTCATTTACTTCACAGTCCTGGCATGGAGGTTACAGAACCAGGGATGCAGAGGGCACTCTTGTCAGTTAGCTGGGCCCAAGGACTACCCACTGACACTGACTGTCTCTCTACAACTCTCTTCATCAATTGCTTAAGGGCAGTACATATTAAGCACATAGTGTAATCTTAATAAGCACACCACACTGAACATAGAATGCTGGTTGCCAGGGCCTCAGAGGAGCGAGAAACACAGATTGTTGTTTAATAGAGTTTCAGTTTTGCAAGATGAAAAGTTCTGGAGATCTGTTGTGCAATAATGTATGTTCTTAATGCTACTGAACTGTACATTAGAGCCCTTAAAAAAGGTTAAAATGGGCTGCATGTGAGGCCTGTAATCCCAGTGACTCGGGAGGCTGAGGCATGAGGATCACAAGTTCAAAGCCAGCCTTAGTAACAGCAAAGCCTTAAGCAACTAAGTGAGAACTTGTCTCAAAATTTAAAAAAAAAAAAAAAAAACAAGGTGGGAGACTGAGGATGGGGTTCAATCAATCCCAAGTACCAAAAAAAAAGGTTAAGGTGGGACATTTTACATTGTGGGGTTTTTTGCCACAATTAAAAGCCTAATATAAATAAAACACACTTAATAATTGTTTGGCTGCTGATATCATACTATTTTAATTATGTGATGCTGGAAGAGACCCTAGAAACATTTTAACTCAATATCCCTCCAAATCAAATAGTTGGAAAGGGGAGGTAGACTGCCCGAGGTTGCACAAATAAAAGAGCTAAGACAAGGCTCAATATAGAAGTAGGGAAGAGAGACGCACGGCATGAGGGGTCAGAAGCCATGGGTTCAAGTTTTGCTTCTCTCTTACTGAGTTTTAGGACCTTAGAGAACATGTTTATTCCTTCTAAGCCTCATTTTTTTAAATATTTTTTTTTTAGTTGTAGATGGACACAATCTTTAATTTTATTTATTTTTATGTGGTGCTGAGGATCGAACCCAGTGCCTCACGCATGCAAGGCAAGCGCTCTACCACTGAGCCACAACCCCAGCCCCTAAGCCTCATTTTTCTAACCTATAAGAAGGCAAATAAGATACACTTCACAAAGATATGTATGAACTGAATAAAATTAAATACAGCTAATGTGCAGTAAATATATTGGCCAACTATAAATGACTTTATAAATACTCATTATTCTTATTAATATGAAATCTCTTCACAGATTTAAAACGCCCTACCAGAAGATTAAAACCTGATTAAGTCAAACAAACAAAAACCCCACTCCATTCTGGAACACTCTCAATTGTTTATGGCCTTGTGCATAGCAAGTCTTCCATGAGTGAGAGTAGAACTGAATTATACCTCAGGTTCTACGCACCCCAATCCTCTTCCTTCTCATACCCCCAACCTACATACAGCCCAGCTATATCAGCCATGCTGGGACCAGGCTGAGGGTAAGGAAGCCGGGGTGATTGTCTGCTTCTCTGGCTGCATTCCTCAGCTAAATATAAATGATTTGTCCAGTCCATTGTTTGAAATTGTCCATAATCCCTCTCCTCCCCTCCCCATTCCTCATGATGGCAGGCTGACTACACATCTTTATAGCAGAATATACATACAAAACCTTCACTCCAGCTATTTTTTAGTAAAGAAAAGGGAACTGTCAGGTACACATGGGTCAGAACATGAGTCCTAGTCTCCACTAGTCTAGGAAAGCTTCCTGGAGGAGGAAATGCCTGAGTTGCCCCAGAGAAGGGGACAGCTGCAGGTCAGAAAGGCACTGTCACATCAAATCAAGAATGTTGGTTCCCTGAAGGGAGCCTGGGAAGCTGCTGCTCTCTTATCCCATTTGGAGGCGGGTGAGGAGGAAAAGTCAACATAGCCCAGGGGATCCCATATTACCCCCAAGGCTGTCAACTTCCCTAGATGCTATAGGCTTTCGGGGAAAGATGCAGGAAAAAGAGACAACCACCTTAAAGACAGAGATCCCAAATTCTAGTTCCAAGATGCACAACTGCAAATACTGTTTTCATAAGCTAGTTGCTTGTTTGGACTTTTTTTTTTTTTAACCACAAGAAAGTTTTTAAAAGTCCCAAACTTGAGCACACAGATGGGCTGCATCTCGGACCTAGAGACGTGCCAAAGCCCTGTCACCCTGAGTGCCGATCTGCCAGCAGTGGCCCAAGGAGTGGTTGAGGGTATCCGGGAAGCTGCAGGCAGTGTCCTAACCCTGCCCAAAAGGTCCTGGCCCTTTCTATGTGCCCTGTACGAACTGTCAAGCCGATCTACTGGGTCCTTGACAGCTCCAAGAGGCTCCCTTTCTGCCGCATCCTACGAACCTCCCATCCCTTCCCCGGGGTTTCCGTTGTCCACTCTCCCGCAGCCCCATTCCCGAGAGGTCTTCCTCCGAGCCGCTTCCCCAACAGACTCCTGTGGGCTGAGTGACTGGGCTCCGCACGCACCTTCCCGCCCCCCTCTCGAGGCGCCTGTCCCATTCCTCCTCCTCTCGCCCCACTGCCGCCCTGCCCACACCGCCTCCCCAGAGTACCGCCTCCTCCGGGCGCCCCCAGCCGCGTCCCCACTCTCCGGACGGGGTGGGAGGCTTGCCTGACCACCCGGGCACCAGCCCGAACCCCCGCAACTTTGTGCCTCGGGAGCCCCGCGCCACCGCCCGGCCACACTCACCGCGCTCGCTGGAATACGGGCTCCCTGCTCCGCTCGCGCTCCCGCACCACCGCTGCCGCCGCCAGCGGAAACGGGGGGCGGGGCCGGAGCAGGGGCGGGGCCTTCCCGGGAACGTCGAGGCCGCGGGCGGGGCGGGGCCAGCCGCGGGGCCGGAGCCCGGTACTGGGGAGCGCGCGTGGGAAGAGCGCGCAGAGCGAGCCGGGAACCGCCACTCAGGCCTGGCGGAGGGCGCAGCGGAAAGCGCAGAGCCGAGAGCGGCCACCGGAGCCTGCTCCTCCACCGCCCCGGCCGGGTCCCCAGCCTTAGAGCCGGGGAGAGGCCAGGCCCGCCCGGGCGCGCCTCCCTCTGCGGGCTCCGGAAGACTCCCTCCGCACCCCGCGGGCCCGATTCCCCGACCTGCCGCTCCCCCGAGGTGTTACTACGGCGCCTCCCGCTGCCCGGATCGGGCCTGGCCGCGCCCTTCCCCGGGTTGGGGAGAACGAGGGCAGGGCCTGCTAGGTGGCGCTCCTGGGCTCCGCGCCCACACAACACCCCGAGGCCGCCCGGGCCAGGGGCTCAGCTTTCGCGCTCGTGCCAGGTTGTCTGGCCTCACCACCCCCACCCCACACCGAAGAAATCCTTCCATGGTATTTCGGGCTCACTGTTTGAGGTGTTGACAACGCGGGTGTGTATTAGATACTGCCCCGAGATACCCTGTTGGAGGAGCCGCTGCCTCCCCAGGAGCTAGAGGCCTCCAAGTGTTGGTAAAGGGCACTGTGGGCCGGGAGGGGCCGGAGTGAAGCTGGGGAAACTCAAGGTTGATATCTCGGGCCTCGTGCTTCCTATTGGCTTTCTCAGGCCTGCATTCCTGAAGCCAGAAGGCCTAAATTTGCACCGAAGTGACCGCTAAAACCGTCATCTCTAATCGTTATCGTCATTGAAAATCTAATCTGTGCTTCCCATTTGCATTGGGTGTGGTCTGAGACAAATTTAATTTTATTTGTTTTAAGAGACGAGATCTTACTATGTTTTCCAGCGTGGTCTTGAGCTTCTGGGCTCAAGTGATCCTCCCACCACAGCCTCAAAGTAGAGAAGCATGCTCCACCTTGTCCACTTAAAACCTGGCTATAATCGCAATGATTCCCCCTTTGCTTTCTCCTAATTCCACTGGCAGCTTCCACTCACCTACTCACTGGCTCCCTTCCACACAACAGTCTTGTTTTTGTCTACTGGGCTTAACCCATCATTTGCCCCTGCCCCGTTTTCTGTGTGCCTGTGTGTGGTGCTGGGGAGTGAATCCAGGGCCTTATGCATGGGAGGAAGCACTCTACCAATTGAGCTATATCCCAGCCCCATCTGTCTGTCCCCTTCTGATTCCCCTTTTCCACCAAAAGAAATATTCTACATCCTTCCTTTAAAACTTTGCTTGACACTATATCCAGTGTAAAATCTTGCCAGGCTAACTCCACATTGCCAACTCTGCCCACCTTCCAACAGAAGAAACTGGCCCAGACAGAAGACTTGCTCCTCATGTCAACCAGTGAGTGATCTAACTGCAAAAACTGTGGAGGCAGCCTGGTGAGGGAGTAAACATGGGTCTGTAAAAAGACAGCTGTCCAAAGCCTGGCTCTGCCTCTTACAGTTACAGGCTGTGACTGCTCTAGGCCTCAGTCTCCTCATCTGTGAAATGGAGCATAATAGTAGCACACCTGCAGGGTTGATGGGCTGACCAAGATGATGGAGGCAACAGCACAGCACTTGATGCCAAGTGGGTACTCAAAAAAAATGCTAGTGTCCTTCTGCCCTTTAAAGAAAGATAAATCTGAAATAATGGAATGATGGAGTCATAAGAGGTAGAAGGATCCTTAGAAGATTCCCCAAGAGACGGAAGACTCAGTACCTGCGGGGTTTGACGCCTGCAGGATAAACCTGTGGCGAAAAGCTATAAAGGATAAGAGATTATTCAGAACAAAGAGGCCAAGGTGACTTATAATCTATGAGGTAGACACATGCTATTCAGATCCACTGAGGACAAAACTCAAATAAACCTGTAAATGAAACAAGACACTTTTAGAGAAAGAATTCCCAAAAGCACAAGATCACAATTTACTGGGCCAGGCTTCTGAGAAATGTCGTTGAGTTCCCATTTTGCAGATCCTAAAAAAAAATTCTGAGGGATAATCATATATTAGGTTAGATATAAGTAAAGTGACTATATCCAAGTTCTTGGACCACAACCCATTTACTCCTCTTGTCCTGGTATAGTTATTAATAGTCCCCCTTTCACTTTCAAAATATACTAGTTTGGACAATAAATTACATGCCACTTTAACTATGACCACAGGCAATACTCCAAAGGGCTCCTTCCAGCCCTGGATGCCAGAAACTCTGCTGGAATTTCTGGATCCCCAAGGATTTTGAAAGATAGTATGTCAGTTTATCCCCTTGAAATCACCAAATCAAATCAAAAATGATAAAAAGCAAAAAGTAAATTTTCAGCCAGCCACCCTGTCAAGCTTCAGTGACAGTGCCTGCTGAGTGGTGACACCTAGTGAGAAGAGTTGGAACTGCAGGAGCCTGGGTTTCAGGGAACGTTTCACTCTCCGCCACAGATTTCTAGTCAACTTGGCAAATCAGAGAGCAACAGCTAACATCTACCAAGTATTTACGTGCCAGACATAGTCCTGAGTATTTTCATTCTTTAATTCATTGATCCTCACAACTCCACGAGGTAGGTACAGTCCTCATTCCACCATTATACAGATGAAGAAATTGAGGCTCAGAAGGACTTGGTAATTTCTCTTAGGTCATTTAGGCACTAGATGGCTAAGCTGTTATTCCAGTTTGTCTTGCCTGCACACATAACTGCTGCTCTACTCCGTGTTTAGTGATGTGCAAAGTTACGTTAGAAGTATCTTGAACTAGAGTGACGTCCACCAACCCTGTGACATAGGGAAGTGGCAAAGGTAGAATGGAGAAGCAGAATGTACTAGAAGTTCTACTCCCATGTCTACAAGTAAAGAACAGACAGTTCCTGCATCTGTAAAAACATGACATTAAAACAGACAATAAAACATATAAACCATCCATTAAATGCAGACTGAATCTGCTATGTGTGTGTTGCTGGGGATGGAACCCAGGCTTCATATATGCCAGGCAAGTGTTCTACTACTGAGTTACACCCCCAGCCCAGTGTTGCTATTTTTAAATAAAATTGCTAAATCTGGTAACTCTACCTTGTTATTGATTGTTGCTGGAAAGTATGGACTAAATCAAAGGCAGGCAAACTTTGTCAGTAAAAGGCCAGATATTAGCCAGGCATGGTAGCACATACCTGCAATCCCAGCTACTTGGAAGACTGAGGCAGGAGGATGGCAAGTTTGAGGCCAGCCTGGGCAACCTAGCAAGACTCTATCTCAAAATAAAATTTAAAAGCCTGGGAATGTAGCTCTGAGGTAGAGTGCCCCTGGTTTCAATGCTCAGCACCACAAAAATAAATAAGTAAAAATAAAAATAAGGCCAAATGATAAATATTTCAGACTTCATAGCTATACATTCTCTGACCCAACTACTCAAATCTGCCATGGGAACACAAAGGCAGTCATAGCAATACAAATATGAATAAGCATAACTGTGTTCTAATAAAACTTTATTTACAAAAAAACAAGCATCAGATCACAGTTTGCCAAGCCCTGAACCAGAGGAGTATGTTTTCAAGTTGGAGCCTGCAAACTCTTGGCTATCTTCAGATGCGTTGTGGGGTGAGGTGGCCTGGGTCCAAGTTTGCAAGTGTAAAACACAGAGAGAGACTGATCAAAAGCATTGAGCATAATGAATACCAGTAATTCTGTGAGTGGGTGTATGCAGGTGCACATGTGTGTGACCCAAGATGAGTCAGTGCCTTCAGAAAGCATGCATCTCTAAACTGGGGCTTGAAGCTGCCTAGGTCTTTCAAGGTCTTGGTCAGACCTGTCTGAAGAAATGCAGATTCTATGTCTGGGATTACTGGTGGTCAGCATGTACCCCGACAGAGTACATTGTGAAATCAAACAGAAAATACAGAGGCCAAGGAAAGCAGACACCCCTGAAGAAAGCCTTCAGCTAAGACAAAGCTGTTGGCATCCCTCCACCTATGCAGAAACACATGGTAACTATCTGAGTATCTCTGTGTATGTGTGCATGTGCCTGGACACACACCCGCTATCTGAACATGTGGGTAGCAACTGGGGAATTTACATGGTTGGTTGGAATCAATAAATGTAACAGTAATAGCCAAATAGGCTATATGGATATCAGTTTTCTTATTGATCTTAGGATAATCCTATATGCTTATCAAGGGCAATTCCATGGTTTAAATCACATTGTAGATTCTGCCCTGTGAATCAAAACTACATATTAAAGGACTGACCAGTTTTAAAAAAAAAAGTAAGGAACCCAAACATGAACTTGCCACAGCACAGAAATTGCCTCCAGACCACAGGAATTGTGAGGGAGCACTGTGGGACAAGGAATCCCACAGGCAATTGATTATGCCAGGCCAGGTTAAGGATTTATATATATATATATACCCTAAAACAAGTAATCAATAAAGTGTTTCAAGTAAAAAAGTGACATGATCAGATTCACATTTTGAACCTATGGCTCTGGCTATATACTAGAGAGAACCTATGGCTCTGGCTATATACTAGAGAGAACAAATCAGAGGAGTCAGGGTTTAAAAATTAAATGCGGGAGACTTTAGCAGTAAGCTAGGTATGAGATAACGTCAGCTTGACCTTGGTGACAAAGGAGACTTCTGAACAGACCTGAGAGATTTTAAAGATGAAATTTACATATCAGCAATAGATATGTAAAAAAGACTAGGGAAAAGAAATGTCAAGAATGATTCAATTTTCTGGTCAGACTAAGAAGACAGCTGGTGGGGTCATTCTCTGAGATAGAAAACAGTGATAGAGGACTAGATATTAAGGGGACAATGGTGAGTTCAAGGAACATGAGAGCTAATAAGTGTCCACCTGATACAGTATATTGAAGGTCAGCAGGGATCTTGGCAAAAATCATTTCTTTGATATGATGAGGTGGAAGCAGTGCTGAAAGGAGTTGGAAAGGTTACTCCAACTGAGAAATGGAGATGATGAGACAATTCTTGGAAGAAAATTGGCTAAGTCCTGCATGGTGGCACGAACCTATAGTCCCAGATACCTGGGAGGCTGAAGCTGGACAACATAGTAAGACCCTGTCTCAAAAAAGAAAGGAAAGGAAGGAAATAAAACTCGCAGTAGGTGGAAAGACACATACAACAGATAACTAAAGGAGACTGCGGACCAAGAAAGGGTTTGGGGAATTTAAATGGGGAGAATTGAGTCTGTTAAAACCTTATGAGGGGGCTGGAGTTGTGGCTCAGTGGTAGAGCGTTTGCATGGCATGTGTGAGGCACAGGGTTCAATTCTTAGCACCACATATAAATACATAAATAAAATAAAGGTCCATCGACAACCAAAAGAAAAACATTAAAGAGGAAAAAAAAAAACCTTATAGGGCCAGGTGTCATGGCACATCCCTGTAATCTTGGCAGCTCAGGAGGCTGAGGCAGGAGGATCATCAGTTCCAAGCCAGACTTGGCAACTTAGCAAGACCGTGTCTCAAAATAAATTTTAAAAAGGGCTGAGGTTATAGCTCAGTGGTAAAGTGACCCTGGGTTCAATCCCCAGTACCCACCGCCCCCATACACACTATAAACATTTATTAATAAATAAATAAAGCCTCCTGGGAAGAAGCTTAATTCTAGTATGGAAAAATCAGTTACTAACCAATCAACTCTCCCACAGATAATGTCTGCAAACTCTGGACAAAATGCAAAAACAACAAACAAGAAACCCACCTGGACTCTGGAGAGCGCGCCCAGGTAGGCAGATTTGGGACAAGATTCATAGTATGAAAGAAGCACCTGGAGGAAGATGGGTTCACATTTTTGTGGATTTTCCCTGTGTTGGTTACAGTCCTGGAACAGAATGGCTGGAATTCCAGCAGAAAGTGTCCTTCTGGTTAAGGAACCAGAGGATGGAGCCCAGACCAATCAAGGTTGCTGAAGAATGAGAGATAAATACCAGAAAGGAGAAAGCCAGAGAAGAGGAACCCAGAATTTTCTACATAAACTCTGCCTGCATCTCTGACACATGCCTGACCTGCACATGAGCAGGGAAAACCATAGAAACTGCATCACTTGCCCACTGCAGGTAACACTCAGTTTGTAGTTTGAGTTTAACCAAGATTAATTGCTGCTAAAAGAAAAAATAACACTTATGGAGGAATAAAATAAAATCCAGAGACAGGCAAGGTGGTGCAAAGCTGTAATCCCAGCAACTAGGGAAGCTGAGGCAGGAGGATCCCAAGTTTAAGCCAACCTCAGTATCTTTTTTTTAAAATTTATTTAGTTTTATTTTTTAAAACAAAAGAATGCATTTCAAGCCATAGTACACATATGGAGCACAATTTTCCATTTCTCTTATTGTCAACAAGATAGGGTCATACCATTTATGTCTTCATACATGTACCTAGGGTAGTGATGTCCATCTCATTCCACCATCTTTGCTACCCCCATACTCCCTTCCTTCCCCTACCTCCCCTTTGCCAGATCCGAAATTCCTCCGTTTCTCCCATGCTCCCCACCCCCACCCCCATTATGTAACAGTATCCACTAATTAACGAAAACATTAAGCTTTTGGTTTTTTGGGAATGGCTTACTTCACTTAGCATGATATTCTCCAACTCCATCCAATTACCTGCAAATGCCATAATTTTATTCTCTTTTATTGCTGAGTAATATTCCATTGTGTATATATACCACAGTTTCTTTATACATTCATCTATTGAAGGGCATCTAGATTGCTTCCACAGTTTAGCAATTGTGAATTGTGCTGCCATCAATATTGACGTCAGCCTCAGTATCTTAGTGAGACCCGTAGCAACTTAGACCTATCTCAAAAGAAAAAATAAAAAGGACTAGGATGTGGTTCTGTGGTAAAGCCCCTGGTTTCAATCCCTAATGGTAAATAAATAAATAAAATCTAGAGTCTTTTCACCAAACCTTCAAATAATCAAGATATGATCCCAAATTCCTTAGTATACAAAGAACCAGAAAAATGTGACCATTCTCAAGGGAAAGACAAACAACAAAGGCCAATCTCAAGATACTTCAAATGTTAGAATTATCTGACAAGGAGTTACAAGAAGCTATTATAACTCCAGGATATAAATAAAAATACATCTGTAATGAATGAACAGATAGGAAACCACAGAGGAAAAATAGGGGGGAAAAGAGAGAAAAGGAAAATTTAGAATTAAATATCTAGAATAAAAAATTGGATGAGCTTAATGACCATCCACTGAAGATCTCAGTGTAAAGTGTAAATGAACTTGAAGAAAGATGAGTATATATTATTCAATTTGAAAGAGAGAGAAGATTAGAAAGAAAAAGAGAGAAGAGTGCCTCAGGGACCTGTGGGACAATATCAAAATGTCTAATGCATGAGTAATTGGAGTTCCAGAAAGAAAAGAAAGAGGAAACAAGACAGAAAACATATGTATATGTACATATACATATACATATATAATATGTGTATATATATACATACATATATATATACATATATATATATACATATATATATATATATATATATATATATATACTTTTTAAAGCTTAGGGGGAGGATTCATTCAAGTGGGAGAGTTGATATATGGGCAAAGTAAGGGATCACAAATAGAATTTTCTGTGGAGGACTGGAGGAATGGAATTCACAGTGTGAGCATAGATATTTGGCTAAGGCAGAACACCTGGTAGCACTTGCATTGCAACAGGAGGGGAAAGAAGGGTAGGATGGGAGCAAACATAGGAGAATATATATGTCTTAGGCAAAATTTTCATTTGATGGCTTCCGTTTTCCTTGTAAGAAGGAGAGAATGAGAGACAAGCCACCTGCTACAGATGGAGGTGTAAAGGAAGGGCCAGGGGTTTGAGGAGATTGACAGAGGTTCAAAATAACCAATGTGGGAGACTGAGTTAATTGTAGATGCTTTAACAGAGTTTCCTAGGTGTACTGAGGGCCCGTTTGAACCTAGTTACTGAGTATTATGTGGAACTAATATGCTCTGTTGCGTGACTTTCCCAGGCTGCCTCAGTACAGTGACAGTGGATGGCCGGGGCTAGCCGCAGTTGGGATTTGCCAGATGGTATAACACAATGGCAAAAGGTCAAGGTTAGGGTATGCCCAAGACTGTTATAGATGTGGAATCTAAGCTGGATAAGAAGAGAAAGAAGTGAATGAGAGGATCAACGGTGTGGAGACCCCCAAACCAGAGACGTTGACGCAGGAGCCTGGCGGGGGTAGGGCAGGGTACTGTTGCAGTAACAGTAGTGGAACAAGCCAACTGCAGTCAGAGAACGGAGGGGTTTGGCTTGATAGTTTGGGAGTAAAAGAATTTCCAGCGATGTCAAAGACCAAATTGTAACTGTGAAAGTGGAGGGTTTCCAGATAGCAGAGATGGTGTTTGGGGAGATGGAAATCAAGAAACTGAGAGTCCAGTTGGACTGTTGGAAAGTTCACCCAATCTAAACTCAAGTTGCCTAGGTCCATGGCAGCGCACAGATGCAGAAAAGGTCGAGAGACAGCTACAGAAATGTTTGGAGAACAAAGCACCTGGACTTCAGTCAATAACAGAGGCTCTCAGGAAGAGGAGAGCGAGTCATGGCCACATGACAGACACCGGGACAAGTGGTCTGAGGGCAGGGGTAAGTAAGGAGGACAATGACCCTACCTGCAGTTTTTAAGCTATGACATGGAAGAAAACCAGATACCAAGTGGGAGAGCTTCAAAGGATACGGTGGCTGTAGGTTTATTACTTACCTATTGCTACATAACAAATTGTCACAGACTTAGCAACTTAAAACAACACTCATTTAATGTCTCATGGTCTCTGTGAGCCAGGGCCATCCTGGCCTACCTGGGTCATCTGCTCAGGATCTTACAAGTTGCAATCAAGGTACTGGCCATTTTGCCATCTAGAAGCTTCATTGAAAGGACTGTTTCTGAGCCCACTCAGGTGGTGGCAAGATTCATCGCTTACAGGGTGGATGCTGGAGGACCCTGGCTTTCTCTTGGCTTCCTCCTGGAGGCTTCCCCCACTTAGGCACGTGGGCTTCTCCAAAGTGCCTCTTATTTCACCAAGCCAGCCAAGAGTCTCTAGAATGACCCTAGTGGCAAGATGGGGTTTCACGTAACATAATCACAAGGGCCACATCCCACCACCTTTGCCATAGTCTAATTATTAGAAGCAAGTTCCTAACCAGGCACAGTGGAGCTCACCTGTAGTTCCAGCCATAGGGAGGCTGAGTCAAAAGGGGGTTTTGTTTGTTTGTTTGTTTTGGTTTTTGTTTGTTTAATTTTTTGGTACTGGGGATTGAACTCAGGGGCACTGAACCACTGAGCCACATCCCAGCTCCCCCCTTTTTTGGTACCGGGGATTCAACTCAGGGGTACTTGAGGGTCTCACTGAGTTGCTTAGCGCCTTGCTAAGTTGCTGAGGCTGGCTTTGAACTCACTGTTCTCTAGTCTCAGCCTCCCACAGTGCTGGGATTATAAGCGTGCGCCATTGCCTCCGCCTCCCCAGCCCTTTTTTATATTTTATTTAGAGACAGGGTCTCACTGAGTTGCTCAGGGCCTTGCTAAGTTGCTGAGGTTGGCTTTGAAGTTGTGATCCTCCTGCCTCAGCCTCCCAAGCTGCTGGGATTACAGACTTGTACCACCATGCCCGGCATTCAAGAGGATTTCTTAAGCCCAAGAACCATTTTCTGCTCAAGACCAACCTGGGCATCTTACTAAGACCCCATCTCAAAAAACAAAACAGCAAGTCCCAGGGACACACGCACACATAGGCACACATACTCCAGCAGAGGACACCAGGCAGAGGTAGGAACCTCTTGGGGTCTGTCTTCCAAGGGAAGAGAGAAGGTATAGGGGCATTTGCCGGTTGCCCTGGGCAGGGGTGGCAGCTAGAGAGAGTGGGAACTGGGTTAGGGCAAGAAGTCCTGAGCACTTGAGGACCAGGGCTTAGTACAGGATGGCACAGTGACAGGAGAAGGGTTTAGACGGGGGAAGAAGTTGGTGGAAATTGGATTCTCTCCTTTTCTCTGCCATACATATTATGAAAAAAGAAAACTAGCCGGGCGCAGTGGCACAAGCCTGTAATCTCAGCACTTAGGGAGGCTGAGACATGAGAATCGCGAGTTCAAAGCCAGCCTCATCAATGGCGAGGCACTAAGCAACTCAGTGAGACCCTGTCTCTACATAAAACACAAAATAGGGCTGGGGATGTGGCTCAGTGGTCGAGTGCCCCTGAGTTCAATCTCCAGTACCCGAAAAAAAAAAGAAAGAAAACTGCTTGCTTATAAAAAAAATGTGCATTAAATAGGTTAGCTTTGTTAGCTGTATTTTTTTTTCTCTTTTTTGTACTGGGGATTGAACTCAGGGGTTCTAGACCACTGAGCCTCATCCCCAGACCTATTTTGTGTTTTATTTTAGAGACAGGGTCTCAATGAGTTGCTTAGCACCTCGCCTTTGCTGAGGCTGGCTTTGAACTTGCAATTCTCCTATCTCACCCTCCCAAAGTGCTGGGATTACAGGCTTGTGCCACCACGCCTGGCTGTATATTGACTTATGCCCTCCAAAGCCTGGCCTTTTTAAGGAGCAGATGTTTAAAGTGTATACACAGGGGCCGCCTGAGAGGAGTCCTGAAGATAACAGGAAGAAACGAAATGACATCTCCAATCTCCAGTACAAGACGCAGAGGAGAGTCCGAAAGCAAAGCTTGCTCCTGGAGAGAGGAGCCGTCCAACACTGACACTTTGAAATTGGAATCAAAGCCTGGTGAATTCAACAGAGTGGGGGTGAAATAAAATTGTGTGACTGTCAATACAATGACCAGTGGATGATGGTGGATGAGACATAAGGTTCAAAAGTGTAGCTGTAGCCAGAGAGTCTGGGATCTAAGTAAATATACATCTATTTATGTCATAGAAAAGTTCATTAATATTGTCACTAAAATGTATAGAGGCTGGGGCTGTAGCTCAGGGATGGACCCCTTATCTAGCATCTGCAAGGGGCTGGGTTTGATTCCCCAGCACTGCAAAACAAGGGGCAGACTTGGGGTGGAAGCTGATGAAAATGGGGTTGTCTCCTTTTCTCTGCCATACAAACTATGAAAAAATGAAGCCGGGCGTGGTGGCGCACGCCTGTAATCTCTGCACTTTGAGAGGCTGAGACAGGAGAACTGCGAGTTCAAAGCCAGCCTCAGCAATGGCAAGGCGCTAAGCAACTCAGTGAGACCCTGTCTCTACATAAAACACAAAATAGGGCTGGGGATGTGGCTCAGTGGTCGAGTGCCCTGAGTTCAATCCTCAGTACCAAAAAAAAGAAAAAATGAAAACTTTCTAAGGTAGGATAATATTTCAAAGGAGTTAGTAGAGCTGGAGTCAAATCAGACACGTCAATGCGAACTCATTTTCCAGCTTTCTCCCCAGAGTAGACTAGAAGCAGTGATCCCTGCCCTCAGTTCTCATGTGGATAATGTGATTCCCATGACAAGTGCCTGGATATTGGTCCCTAATAGCATTCACTGCTTAAAGATACAAGGTCTCTTTGGAGAGCAGCTGATTCCATTTTTTGCACAAGAAAAGTCAAAGTAATCTGCTAGCTGTTGCCAGAAGCATGTACGTCTCTAAAGATTTTTGAGGTAATAAAAGAAAAATGGACACAGCCAAAATCAAAACAAAAACAAACAAAACAGCAAAGCTGCAACCATCCGAGTATCACAAAGAAAAAAAATTTTGCAAAAACCCTGAGTCTGTAATGACAACGAATATGGGTCATTCTAAAAAGAGGCATATGTGAGTTACCCAAAAGTTCCACTGCTCAAATAATGTACACACCTGTGTTAATCAGTTTTCCATTACTGTAACAAATACTTGAGATAAATCAACTTATAAAGAAGGAAGTTTTATTTGGCCTCACCATTTTGAGGTTTCAGTCTGTGACCAATTGGCCCCATTGCTTCTGGGCCTATGGCAATACATCATGGTGGCAGTGTGTGTCAGAAAGCCTGTTCACCTCATGACCAGGACTCAAAAGCAGGAAGACTGGAGTCCCACAATGCCCCTTGAGAGCATGCTACCAAAGGCCTAAACTTCACATTAGGTCACACTTCTTAAAGAGTACCAACTACACCACTCTGGGGAACAAGTCTTTAGTGCATAGGCCTTTGGGGACTTTCCAGATATAACGATAGCAATACTATAGTTAAGTATTGTGTTTTGTTTGTTCGTTGTGTCGTACTAGGGATTGAACAGAGGGCTCTTTACAACTTGACTACATCCCCAGTGTTTCTTTCTTTTTTGGTACTGGGGATTGAACTCAGGGGTGCTCAACCACTGAGCCACATCCCCAGCCCTATTTTGTGTTTTATGTAGAGACAGGGTCTCACTGAGCTGCCTAGCACCTCACCGTTGCTGAGGCTGGCTTTGAATTTGTGATTCTCCTGTCTCAGCCTCCCTAAGTGCTGGGATTACAGGCGTGCACCACTGCGCCTGGCTGCCTTTCTTATTTTTTTAAGATAAGATCTTGCTAAATTGCCCAGTCTAGCCTCCAAACTACAATCTTCCTGCCTCAACCTCCTGAGCCACTGGGATTATAGGTGTGGGCCACTGTGCCCAGCCATAGCCAAGCTTTGTTTAATTATTAAGCTATGAATTTCTGAATTTCTGGTACCTACAGCATGCAGTGAGATTTAAGGGACACCCAGGGGTAAGAGATGCACAGAGTTGCATTAAAAAAGAAGAGGCAGGCTGGGTGTGGTGGTGCACACCTGTAATCCCAGTGACTTGGGAGGCCAAGGCAGGAGGATTACAGGTTCAAGGCCAACCTCAGCAATTTAGTGAGGCTCTCAGCAACTTAGCAACACCCTGTCTCAAAATAAAAAAATATAAAGGGCTGGGGATATGGCTCAGTGGTTGAGCACCCCTGGGTTCAATCTCTGTCACACACATACAAAAAGAAGCGGCAGGCAAAATTGACCAGTGGAAGCCACGCCCACTGATAACTGCCAGGCACATCCAGACCCTGTTCCCAGACTCAGTGTCCAATCTCCAAGTAATTCTCTAAACTAGAATTCATGACTCTAATCTATAACTAAATTTGTTTCGGGGACAGGGTGGTTCTGGGGATCAAACATTGGTCTTCACACATGCTAAGTGGGTGTTTCTAAATCTTCATTTAGGCTGATTATTGAAATAAAATATAAAGATGATGAATGACCCAAACGTATAGATAGTTTGAAGGTTTGCAATAATAACCATTATACTGAAGGAGGTGATTTGTATAGTATCTGCTTTTTTTTCTTTTTAAGTTGAGGTAAAATTCACATAAGATTCACCATTCACCACTAACTATAAAATTTTTTGATCTGCTTTTTAAAGAAAGGTATAAAAGCATGTGACACTAGACTTGTGATGTTAATTTATTATTTAGATAGATTAAGTTTGGTGGTTCTATATGTAAACAAATCTCATGAGATCTATATACTGAGATTATGTTTTGTGAATAATATTTAAATTCTTAGTATTAAATTATTAGTGTCTAAGATTTTGTTAGATGTGTATGTCTGCCTCAGACGGATGTCAGATGCAAGATGTTTGAGGCGCTTAATTATGGTTTAGTCTAAGATAATTTAATCAAGCTTGTAATATTAAATGTTTAGGGAATTCATGAGCTAATTGAGCATCAATCAAAGAACAAGTGAAGGAGATTTAAAATAAAAACACTAGCTGGAAGAACAAAGAAACAAATTTAACAAAACTAGTCCTTCAATAAACTGAAAAAAATAATTAAAATACACAAATAACTTCAATTAATTTTCCATGCATTTAAGTTCCTCCTAGACATTAAAAATTCAATTGACAATGACTTGGTAGTTTGTTTGTTTTTGGTACCAGGGATTGAATCCAGGGGTGCCTAACCACTGAGCCACATCATCAACCCTTTTTATATTTTATTTTGAGGCAGGGTCTTGCTAAGTTGCTTAAGGCCTCACTAAGTTGCTGAGGTGGGCTTTGAACTCAAGATCCTCCTGTCTCAGCCTCCTGAGCTGCTGGGATTACAGGCGTGCACCACCGCACCCAGCTGATTTAGTAGTTTATAAACCAATATAAAAGTATAGACATGGGGTGGAGGGTGTGGCTCAGTGGCAGGGTGCTTGCCTAGCATGTGTAAGGCTCTGGGTTCCATCCCCACCCCCCACCCCCAACCCCCAAAAAAGTATAGAATGATATTTATTTGTTGAAACTTTTACAGTTGGAAAGATTACAAATTGAATTAAAAGAAAATGTCTCTCTTTTTTTTTTTTTGGTCCCGGGGATTGAACTCAGGGGCACTCGACCACTGAGCCACATCCCCAGCCCTATTTTGTGTTTTATGTAGAGACAGGGTCTCACTGAGTTGCTTAGCGCTTCGTCATTGCTGAGGCTGGTTTTGAACTCGCAATTCTCCTGTCTCAGCCTCCCTAAGTGCTGGGATTACAGGCTTGAGCCACCGCGCCCGGCTAAGAAAGTGTCTCTTTGGAATATAATTTTTTGTATTCATCTTTATTGATAGTTTGCATAAAGAAAAAGTAACCGTTCTGTTCTGTTTTGTTTTGTTTTATGTAGAGACAGGGTCTCACTGAGTTGCTTAGTGCCTCGCCATTGCTGAGGCTGGCTTTGAACTCGCGTTCTCCTGTCTCAGCCTCCCTAAGTGCTGGGATTACAAGCGTGAGCCACCGCGCCCGGCTTGTTTTGTTTTTTAATAATGCTGCTCAAATACATGCCTTTCCCAGGGAAGGAAGCACTGTGTGTCCTGCCCCAAACCCCCTACTCATCTCCAAGAAGGGGGAATAAGCAGGGATTGAAAGGGTCAGCCTGGGGGGCGGAGCTTTACTCTGCACTTGGTTATGAAGTCCAGTATTGCTGCTTACCAGACTCCAGTGTGCATAGAAATCACCCAGTGTGCACACTGGGACTTCCCAAGGCTGGGGTGGGCGAGTGTGCGCCTGCCTCTCCAGTGAGTTCCAGGGTGGTGCCCTGCTGCTGTCTGGAACACATTCTGAGGCCAGAAGCAGTGCTCTTCACATGTGACCATCTGGCATGGGCCCCCCGCCCCCCACTGCCCCACTTACAGCTTGAAGGCAGAGACTGTGGACGCCTCCACTGCTGCATCTTCAGCAGCTGCAACAGTGCCAGATGCTTCCTAGGGGCTCAGGGAGGGTTTACAGGATGAAAGCAGCTCGTTTGGGTGCTAAGCATTCACGCCAATGCCGGACTGAAACTCCACAGCGGAGTCCAAGTCCTAGCTGGGAAAGACAGGCAAGGATGAGGACCTTGCTTACCTTCCTTTGTGCGTGTATCTCCCTCGCAGAAGGGGTCCCTGTGGCCCTGGGCAGGATTTGGGTTTCCATATGCCCCTTCCCAAAACCCTACCTCAACTCCACTTTCATATCTGGTCTTATGGTGGGATTCCGCAGAGCCCCAAACCAGAGAGAGCGTGCCTCATCCAAGGCCATGGGAGGACATAAAATCAGAGGGGACACTGCAGAGGGATAACGCACAAAATCAGGAGGCCCATGAAGCCACAAGGGGAATGTGACGAGTTGCCAAACCAGAGAGAGCAGAAGCAAATATCAAAGCCAGGGAGCACAGCCAGGAATCCAAGATCCAGGGAGATGAAGAGAACGAGCAAGTGCGCAGATTATAACCGGGGAGGGGCCGAGGCCTCCCTGGAGCAGGCATCTGAGGCTCGCTTTAATGTGCCTCCAGGGGCGGGGCTGGGGTGGGTCAGGCAGGACCAAAGGGGGCCATGGGTGGGCTGGACAGAACGGTATTTTCTGGGGGCTCTCACTTTTCCAGAGCTGAAACTGGGCGGAGTCTCAGAAGCCACAAGGCTGTCTTCAAAGCCCAGTTGCCCCGTCCTGGCTGTGTCACCTTGAATAAGTTTCTTAAGTAACCTCGAGGTTGCTTGCTGTCGGGACGGTGCAGACCCTTCGTAGGCAGCTCCGAGTGAGAAAGCGGCACATCCCCAGCCATCTCAAAATGACATTTGGGATCCACCAGCCATGGAGTGGCGTCAGGACTGGTGGGGATTTCGAGAAGGGAGTTGGAAAGAAGTCAGCAAAAGTAGTTACTGAAGAGGAAAAGCAGGATGAGAGACCGTGCCAACTCCACCGCTCCCAGCCTGGCCTCGGAGGAGGGAGACTGCACAGAGAAGCAGATCCCTTTGATACCAAGAAAGCATTTCTATGGTCACAAGACACTCAGCAGACTCGGGCTGAACATCTGACGACTCCCCATTACTTCTAAACTGGGACGGCTGGCTGGCCAGCTGGCAGAACCACTTCCCTCCCAATGGGGGCGGCTGTCTAATGTTTACTTCCCTTTATTCTCCACACCCTCCTGTGCCCCACATCACCCCTGCAAAAACAAAACCATTTTACCCAAAAGATGAGAAACCATGGATTGTGTCACCAAAAAATGTTTTCTGCCTTCTTTCCCGCAGTGCGGGAGAGCGGAACCCAGGGCTGGTGCGTGCGAGGCAAGCGCTCTACCACTGAGCTACACTCCAGCCTCCAGAAGGTTTTCTTCTTACTTCCAGTACCCTCCAGGAGCTTTGGAGCCAGCTCTCCACTACCCTACCCAGCATCAGGCAGACTGGGCAGATTAATAACCTGCTGTCCGCCTACATTCATGAGCACTGCGTGAAGAGCCAGAAGGTCCAGGCTGAAGAATCAGATCTGCAACTTAGTAATCAGGGAACACATGGTAGTGATTTCTTTGTGCCTCAGTTCCTTCATCTATGTGAAAAGAATGTCTGCAGCCTAACAGCAGAGCTGCATATGCCATGCAAGAAAGTGGATTTGAAAGTGCTAACTGAAAACTGCTGTCAAGAATTAGGGGTGGCACACATCTGTAATCCCAGTGACTCGGGAGGCTGAGGTAGGAGGATCACAAGTTCAAAGCCAGCCTCAGCAAATTAGTAAGGCTCAAAGCAACTTAGTGAAACCCTGTTTCAAAATAAAAAATCAGCCAGGCACAGTGGTGCACTCCTATAATCCCAGCACTTTGGGAGGCTGAGACGGGAATCACGAATTTAAAACCAGCCTCAGCAACGGCGAGGCGCTAAGCAACTCAGTGAGACCCTGTCTCTACATAAAACACAAAATAGGGCTGGGGATGTGGCTCAGTGGTCGAGTGCCCCTGAGTTCAATCCCTGGTACAAAAAAATAAAAATTAAAAGGGCTGAGGATGTGACTCAGTGGTAAAGTACCACTGGGTTCAGTACCCAGTACGAGAGAGAGAGGGAGGGAGAAAGAGGGAGCGAGAGAGAAAGTTAGGGGTAGTTTTATTATTTTTTTTAGTTTTATTATTATTATTACAGCTGTTCATGCCTTAAAGGTTATGCCTCCGAATTGTTACCAGATCCAATAACATTGGTTAGAATTAAGTTTGACTGATTATAGAAAACACAAAGTAAAACTAACAAAAGCAAGATAGTAGTTGATTTTTCTCTCATGTAAAATCTGACCAGAGCTATTATGGTACTCCATGGTATCAAGGACTCAAGAGCTTTCTTATTGTATTGATTTAGCATGGGTAGCTTCCATTCCTAAGGTCATGGTCCAAAATGGCTGCACAAAATCCAGCCATTACATCACATTCCAGTCAACTCATTAGATGGAGTAAAGAAGAGTATGCCTCCTCCCTTTTAAGACACTTCTGGAAATTGCATTTCTGTTTTCCTCCAGTGGCTGAACTTGGTCCTGTGACCACATCTAGTTGCAATGTGATTTTCATTCTGAGTGACCATGTGCTCAGCTAGAAATAAAGGATCTTGTTACCCAGAAAGAAGGGCAAACCAGGCAGTTTCTACCATAATGGCCCTTTCTCCATTCTCATCTTAATCTATTTACCAGTAGCATTTGACCTCTCTTCCTATAAACTCTTTTGTATACCACTGATAACAAAAACATCTTTTGGTTTTCCTCCTCCTGTCTTCTATCTATAAATATTTAAATGTCTCAACATGATCCTGGCAACCCTTTCTCTTCTCTGTCTGTACTCTCCTCCTAAGAAATCTCTTCTACTCCCAAGAATTTAAATACCACTCTGGAAGCCAAAGAATCCCAAATCTAGCCCTTATTGCTCCACCTTAGTTCCAGAATTGTGCTCCCAGCTGCTCTTGGCCTCTCCCTTGGGCTGTCACACTCTTTCTTCCTGATCTCCATCCACAGACTTATCCTCCCCAAGTCGTATTCCTCTTGATAAATGGCACCAGTGACTTGAACCAGGAACCCCGGAGTTAGTCTTAATTCCTCACTTTCTTCGACTTTTACCTCCAAGTTCTCAGGAAGCCATGGTGAGGCCATCCTTGAAACATCTCAGGGCCCTCTGCTTTCTTCTACCTGAACCACTGCACCTTCTGTGACAGCACCAGCACCTCTCGCATGAGCCTGCGCAGCAGCCTCCATCTAGCCTCTCCTCGTCCCCTCCTGCCCTCCTGTAGCCCAGCTCCATAGCAGCTGGCACAATAATCTAAGTAAGTGAATCAAAGATGGTGGCACACACCCATAATCCTAGCAGAGGCTGAGTCAGGAAGATTGCAGATTCCAAGCCAGCCTCAGCAACTTAGTGAGGCTGTAAGCAACCTTAGTGAGACTCTGTCTCTAACTAAAAAAATAAATTAAAAGGGCTAGGGATGTCATTCAGTAGTTAAGCACCCTTGGGTTCAACCCCCAGTACAAAAAACAAAAAGATGGTAGAATCAACACATACATCTACTCTGTGCCTGCTTGAAACATTTCCTAGATGACCATAAAGGGATTGTTTGTTTTGGTACACACCATACATGTATTAGTGAATATCCCTTTGAAATCAGCAACAGTATTTAAAAAAAAATTATGGTGGCACTCAGTACTTGGTCAAGTAGAACTAGCAACTTTCATTTTTAAAAAAGTACAAATCTGGGAGAAGGATCCAAGATGGCGGCCTAAACAGAGGCTGCATTCCTAGTCTCTCCAGGACCAGGGATTAAAGCAGCAGAAATACTATTTCTCTGCGAGTTATTAGAGGACCCCTAACAGCTGCCTCCATACAGGAATTTCAGTTGTGTGCCCACTTGGGTCTCCAGGCCCCAGCGTTTGTGCAGGACCCTGGCCAATGGCCCCATGCAAGACCCCCGGCTCCAGCACCTACACACCATACAGGACCTCGGGTTGCCCACCCACACAGGACCCCTGGCTCCCATGCAGAACCCCTGGCTGCTGCTGCTGTGTGAGTCTCCATCTACCAGCGTGGGACTCCCCTGTTCGCCTACACCAGGGGACACTGGACAGAATCTGGAGATGACCTTCTAGTTCCGTACAGCATGCCACAGAGCTGCATCTCCGAACACATTGCCCAATGCCACTGCCCGGCCCAGCCCTACACCCTATCCCTGAAAGCAGAGGCCTCCATTTTGGGACTCCTTTGTCACCATCTTGGACCTGAGCTGGGAGATACCAGTAAACAACAGACAACACCACCTACTCGATGAGAAAGAAAGCAATCCTTTTTATTTACCTTGAGACATTTGTTCCCCCTCAATTATTCCCTTTTTTCTTCTTTTTTTTCTTTTCTTCCTTTCTTTTTCTTCTCTCTCTCTCACTCTTTTCCCACCCTCACATTCCCAACATTTGTGAAACCAAGTATATTTTCTGCATTAGGCTACTGAGGACTGGGATATCTGATTAGTATATTATAGTTGTATAGTCTCGTATCTTCTATTTTTACATTTTTTTCTTAATTTTTATGTTTCCTTGTTTGTTGTACTCTGTTTTCTTCCTACTTACTTGTCTTCCCCAAATCTCTTTCTCTCTTTTCTACTACTAACCAACTTCTTTTGGGTTCCTCTTTCACGCTTTCTAGGATCTAATAACTCTATATCTTCACTTCCTACCTCCCTAACATCTCATCCTACACCCCACCCCCACTTCTCTTTAGTCCACCAGCAGAAACTGTAGACACTTTTGCAAACCTATTGTTTATATAGTAGATACTAATTGACCTCATAATTTCTAAATATTGTGACAAGGCCATAAATATTCTATTAGGAGCTACTTGGTTTAAAACTATATATTGTTTGTATTGAGATATGTTAATATTGGTCTCTCCCTTAAAGAAGAGGTATTAGAACCCTGTAGGAAATCTATAAGCCTGTAGGATAAAGACTGCAGACCAATCGCACACTCATGGAAGAGGATACCGACTGCGCGCCACACTGCGGCCCCCCCATCAACCAATCAGCGGCTGTCCTTGCCTACTTCCATCTAGAGTCAACATCCAGGACGAGCAAGATCATCCCCAAGGTCCCTACAGGCTCGGTTACACCAGAGGTGAGAAATTGGTAACTTGCAGGGACATTACAAGATTATACGGTAGAAACTGTAATACCTCAGAGCGGCACTGCTAGAGAGGAAGACACATGAACAACATGAAAACACAAGGGAAGAAGATGCCCCAAACGAGCCAAGCTGCTACAATAATAGAATCCACTGACAGCACAGTAGACAAAATGTCAGAGAAAGAGTTCAGAAAGTACATAATTAAAATGATCTGTGAAGTACATAATAATATAAGAGAGCAAATACAGGCAGCAATTGATCATTCCAACAAAGAGATAAGAGAGCATTTACAGGAGCAAAAAATTACTTCAAAAAAGAGACAGAGACTTAGAAAAAAAAAAAACAAGCAGAAATCCTTAATATGAAGGCAACAATAAACCAAATAAGAAATTCAATAGAAAGCACCACCAACAGACTAGAGAACTTGGAAAATAGAACCTCAGAAAATTAAGACAAAATATATAATCTTGAAAATAAAGTTGACCACACAATGATGATGGTAAGAAACTATGCACAGAATATCCAGGAACTATAGGATAACATCAAAAGACCAAATCTTAGAATTGTCAGGATAGAAGAAGGCACAGAGATACAAACTAAAGGAATGCACAATCTTTTCAATGAAATAATATCAGAAAATTTCCCAAACATGAAGAATGAATTGGAAAATCAAATATAAGAGGCTTACAGGACACCAAGTATACAAAACAACAACAGATCCACACCAAGGCACATTGTAATGAAAATACCTACAATACACAATAAGGATAGAATTTTAAAAGCTGCAAGAGAGAGGGTACAGATTACATACAGGAGGAAAACAATTTGTATTTCAGCAGATTTCTCAACCCAGATCCTCAAAGCCAGGAGATCCTGGAACAACATATACCAAGGCCTAAAAGAAAATGGATGCCAACCAATAATTTTATACCCAGCAAAATTAAGCTTCCAATTTGATGATGAAATAAAAACCTTCCATGATAAATAAAAGTTAAAAGAATTTGCAGTAAGAAAGCCTGCACTAGAGAACATTCTCAGTAAAATATTTCATGAGGAGGAAATGAAAATCAGCAAAAAGAGGACCTACACTAAAGGAAAAGCCAATCAAAGGAGAAACCAAATCAAGTTAAAAAACAAATGTAAACCAAAATAACCAGGAATACAAACCATATTTCAATAATAACCCTGAATGTTAATGACCTAAACTCATCAATCAAAAGATATACACTGGCAGGTTGGATTTTAAAAAAAGACTTAACAATACATTGTCTTCAAGAGACTCATCTCATAGAAAAAGACATCCGCAGACTGAAGGTGAAAGGATGGGGAAAAACATACCACTCACGTGGACCACATAAACAAGCAGGGGTCTCCATCCTCATATCAGATAAAGTAGACTTAAAACCAAAGATAGTCAGAAGGGATAAAAAAGGACATTTCATACTGCTTAAGGGGACCATACATCAAGAAGACATAACAATCATTAATATCTATGCCCCAAACAATGGAGCATCCATGTGTATCAAACAAATCCTTCTCAATTTTGAGAATCAAATAGACCACAACACAGTAATACTGAGTGACTTTAACACAGCTCTCTCACCACTAGACAGATCTTCCAAACAAAAATTAAACAAAGAAACCATAGAACTCAATAATACAATCAATAATTTAGAATTAACAGACATATACAGAATAATTCATCCATCAACAAGTGAATGCACTTTTTTCTCAGCAGCACACTGATCCTTCTCTAAAATAGACCACATATTATGCCACAAAACAACTCTTAGCAAACACAAAAAAATAGAGATACCACCCTTCATTCTATCAGATTATAATGGAATGAAATTAGAAATCAATGATAAAATAAAAAATAGAAGCTACTCCATCACCCGGAGACTAAATAATACACTATTGAATGACACATGGATAACAGAAGACATAAAGGAGGAAATAAAAAAGTTCTTAGAAGTAAATGAGAACTCTGATGCAACATATCAAAATCTTTGGGACACTATGAAGGCTATGTTAAGAGGAAAGTTCATTGCCTTGAGCTTATTCATTAAAAGAAGAAAAAGTCAACAAATAAATGACCTGACATTACATCTCAAAGCTCTAGAAAAGAAGAACAAATCAATACCAAAAGAAGTAGAAGACAGGAAATAATTAAAATTGGGACTGAAATCAATAAAATTGAAACAAAAGAACAATTCAAAAAAATTGACAAAACAAAATGCTGGTTCTTTGAAAAAATAAATAAAATTGATAAACCCTTAGCTACCCTAATGAAAAGAAGGAGAGAGAAAACTCAAAATTACTAAAATTCAAGATGAAAAGGGAAATATCATGACAGACAATACTGGAATACAGAAGATAATTAGAAACTATTCTGAAAATCTATACTGCAGTAAAATAGAAAATCCCAAAGACATCAACAAATTTTTAGGGACATATGATCTGCCCAAACTGAATCAGGAGGACATACACAACTTAAACAGATCGGTTTCAAGCAAGGAAATAGATGATGCCATCAAAAGCTTACCAACCTAGAAGAGCCCAGGACCAGATGGATTCTCAGTCGAGTTCTAAAGGACCTTTAAAGAAGAATTAATACCAATACTCCTCAAATTATTCCATGAAATAGAAAAGGAGGAAACCCTTCCAAACTCATTCTATGAAGCTAGTATCACCCTGATTCCAAAACCAGACAAATACATATCAAAGAAAGAAAACTTCAGACTAATATCCCTGATGAACATTGATGCAAAAATTCTCAATAAACTTCTGGCAAATTGTGTACAAAAACATAGTAAAAAGATAGTGCACCACGATCAATTGGGGTTCATCCCAGGGATGCAATATTGGTTCAACATATGGAAATCAATAAACATAATTCATCACATCAATAGACTTAAAGTCAAGAATCATATGATTATCTCTATAGATGCTGAGAAAGCATTTGACAAAATACTGCACCTCTTCATGTTCAAAACACTAGAAAAACTAGGGATAGTAGGCATATACCTCAACATTCCTAAGTTGCTAAAGCTGGCTTTGGACTTGTGAATCTCCTGCCTCAGCCTCCTGAGTTGCTGGGATTACAAGGGTGTGCCACCACATCCAGCTCAGAAGTTCTCTACTTAGAAGAAGGTACCATGGAGTATCTCTGGGTTGGGGGATACCAGGAACAGCTGAACAGAAGAGTTCTGGTGCAGAACACAGAGGGGTTAGTGAATATTTCCACATTGAGTGGAGATATTCCCAGCTCTTGCACTTGATTCCCAGAATGCTGGCAGCCAGAAAGCAAGCAGTTAGAGAAACACTTTCCATGGAATCTGACCAGGCCAGAAAAACATACCCTAAAGAAATCCACTTCCTAAATTAAGAGCCTGACTGAGGGGCTGGGATTGTAGCTCAGCGGTAGAGCGCTTGCCTCGCATGCGTGAGGCCGTGGGTTCGATCCTCAGCACCACATACAAAACAATAAAATAAAGACATTGTGTCCATCAACAACTAAAAAAAATTTAAAAAAAAAAAAAGAGCCTGACTGAGGACCACAGAATGCAGCCCATTCTGGGCAGGCTCCAGCACCTGCCCACACCATCCAAGTCTCCCATCAGGTCTCATTTTCCACTCCTACATTTAGGCAGACAAGCAAGGGCTTCTGAGGCAAACCTCTAACACAGGCCACCAAGACCAAAGTTAACCAAGAGAAAAGCAACTGAGAGGAAACAGACCAGGATGGGTGAAGAATTCCTCCCTGTCCTCATCACTGTCCTCAAGATAATGAATGAAGATGTCTTCTCTTTGGCTGACTCTGGTCCTATTTCTGCCATTTAAAAAAAAAAAAAAAGTTGCAGTGGCAAGGAACAAGGTTTATATTCAAAGCATAAAGTGGACCACTGTTATAGAACAAGAACAGAACAGGCATGGAGAATATTTTACCCAGGGGGATTCAAGTCAGAAAAGTGAAGGTGAGCCCAATTCCTTTTTCCCATTAAGTCTGGTGGCTCATGTGACCAGCTGAAGCGGGTTGGGAATTTGAACACGTGGGTGTGAATACACTCAGGGACTAAGCCTGGGAATCCTGGAAAGGCTGTGTTTATGGGCAGCAGAGAGTGTGAAGGATTGGCTTCCTTGCCCCACTAGTAGAATCTTAGGGAGAGTCCTGGGATTCAGACTCTCAGCAGAGACTGGCAAGTGCTAGGCCCTAGGGGTGTGTTGACATTATCTCTCCAGAGCAGAAATGACCTAGCAAAGCCCCACCTTCAGGAACTCCATTCACAAAACTCAGCAGCTGCCCCACCCTGGGAGTGCATCAACCTGGTTTGTGCAGACAGAACTCCAGCTGGCAGTACTTCCCACCCTGTGCTACTTCATACTGGGGAGAAGAGAAGCTGAAAATTATTTTAACCAGTTTCTGGAAACAGGAAGCATTCAGAACCCCAACTGAATGAACTAAAGAAGTCAGTGCAGATTATGAATGAGAAATTAAATAAAGAGATAGAAATATTGAAAAAGAACTGAACCAAAATCTTGAAAGTGAAAGACAAAATAAATCAAATTAAAGGGAATAAGAAATCATGATCAGAATATATAAGAATCCTGGGACAACATGAAGAGACCAAATTTAAGAATCACTGGCATATAGGAGGGCTGTGAGCTATGGACTAAGGGAATGGATAAACTCTTCAGGGAAATAATAACAGAAAATTTCCCCATTCTTCAGAATGAGGTGGACATCCAGAGACAGTATGCATTCAGAACCCAAAATAGACAGGATCATAAAAGAACATCTCCACAACACATTATAATTAAAATCCCTCATATACATAAAAAGGATAGAATTTTTAAAGCCTGAAGAGAAAAATGTCAGGTCACATTTAGAGGCAAGCCAATCAGAATCACTTCTCATTTCTCAGCACAAACTCTATAAGCCAGGAAGGCTTGGAGTGATGTGCTCCAAGTCCTGAAAGAAAATAACTGTCAACCAAGACTGCTATATTCAGCAAAGCTATCATTCAAAATTGAAGATGAAATAAAAACCTTCCAAGATAAGTAGAACCCAAAAGAATTTATGACTACTAAACCAGCACTACAGAACTTACTTAAAGGGCTGGGTAAAGCTCAGTGGTAAAGCGCTTGCCTTGCATGCGTGAGGCACTGGGTTTGATCCTCAGTACCACATAAAAATAAATAAATAAATGGGGCTGGGATTATGGCGCAGTGGTAGTGTGCTCACCTAGCACGCATAAGGCACTGGGTTCGATCCTCAGCACCACATAAACATAGAATAAAGATATTCTGTCACCTACAACTAAAAACTAAACATAAATAAATAAATAAATAAATAAATAAATAAATAAATAAAGATATTGTGTTCATCTACAACTAAAAAAAATTTTTTAAAAATAACTTACTTAAAGAAATACTGCACACAGAAGAAATAAAAACCTCAGAGGTCACAAAAGAGTAAATCTCATTTGAGGGACTGGGATTGTAGCTCAGCGGTAGAGTGCTTGCCTTGCATGAGTGAGGCCCTAGGTTCGATCCTCAGCACCACGTACAAAGCAATAAAATAAAGACATTGTGTCCATCTACAACTAAAAAAATATTTTAAAAAAAATCTCACTTGAAGAGTAGCTAAGCAAATGAGAAACAGGACAAAATTAAACACAATAAATAAATCAAAATGGCAGGAATTAATAAACATCCTCTATAATAACATTGAATGTAAATAGTATCAACTCTTCAATTAAAAGATATAGGCTGGCAGAATGAACTAAAAAACGAGACCCAACAATATGTCATTTGCAACAGATGCACCTTACAGGTAAAGACAGGCACAGGCTTAAAAGTGAAAGAATAAGCTGGGCACGGTGGCACACACCTGTAATCCGAGCACTTTGGGAGGCTGAGACAGAAGAATTGCAAGTTCAAAGGCAGCCTCAGCAATAGCAAGGTGCTAAGCAACTCAGTGAGACCCTGTCTCTACATAAAACACAAAATAGGGCTGGGGATGTGGTTCAGTGGTCGAGCATCCCTGAGTTCAATCCCCAGTACCAAAAAAAGGGGGAAGGGAAGAATAGAAATTGATATATCATGTGACTGAAACCCCAAAACAAGCAAGATAATCTCATAATTGACAAAGCAGATTTTACACTAAAATTAATCAGAAGAGACAAAGAAGATCACTTCGTATTGGTAAAGGGAACAATCTAAAAAGATATGAAACTAATAAATATTTATGCCACAAATATAGATGCCACTAATTACATAAAAGGGACACTATTCAAATTGAAGGCCCAGATAGACCCCAGTACAATAATACTGGGTGATTTCAAAAAACTTCTTTCACCATTAGATAGGTCATCCAGACATAAACTCTGTAAAGACTCTTTGTACCTGAAAAATATAACAAAGCAAATAGATCTAACAGGCATTTATAGAATATTTCATCCAACAATGGCTGAATACACTTTCTTCTCAGTGGCTCATGGAACCTTCTCCAAAATAGACCATGTTATGCCACAAAGCAACTCTCAGCAAATACCAAAAAAATTGATATTATTTCTTGCATCTTATCAGATCATAATGAAATGAAATTAGAAATCAACACCAAAAAAAACTACAGAAACTACATAAACACATGGAGATTGAACAATATACTTTTGAATGATGACTAGGTGATATAGGAAATCAAAAGAGAAATTAAAAAATTCTTAGACTCAAATGTGAATAGTGATACAACATACCAGAACCTCTGGGATACCATAAAAGCAGTTCTAAGAGGAAAGTTTATAGCTATGAGTGTCTACATAAGAAAATCATAGAGATTCCAAATAAACAACCTAATGATGCATCTCAAGGTCCTTGCAAAAAAAATCAAACCAATTCTAAAACCAGTAGAAGGAAGAAAATAATTAAGATCAGAGCTGAAATCAATGGACTTGAGAATATAAAAAATAATAATACAAAGGATCGATGAAACAGAGAGTTGGTGCTTTGAAAATATAAACAAGATTGATAAGCCCTTAGTCAAACTAACCAAAAGAAAAGGAAGAAAAACCAAATTAATAGAATTAAAGATAAAAACGGAGAAATTACCACAGACATTTCAGAAACCCAGTAGATCATAAGACTATTTTGAAAACTTGTACTCCATTAAATTGGAAAACCTAGAAGAAATGGATACATTTCTAGACAAATATAATCTACCAAAACTGAATCAAGAGGACATAGAAAACCTAAACAGACCAATAACTTGTGGAGATATAAGCAGTAATAAAAAGAAAAGCCCAGAACCAGATGGATTCTGAGCTGAATTGTACCAAATCTTTAAAGAAGAACTAATGTCAATATTCTTCAAATTATTCCATGAAATAGAAAGAGATGGAACACTTCCAAATTCTTCTATGAATCCAGTATCACATTCATACCAAAGCCAGATAAGAACACATCAAGGAAAGAAAATGACAGACCAATATCCCTAATGAACTTAGATGCAAAAATACTTAATAAAATATTAGCAAATTGTGCACAACAACATATTAAAAAGATTGTACACCATGACCAAGTTGGTTTTATTTCAGAGATGCAAGGATGGTTTAATATACACAAATCAATGAATGTAATTCATCACATTAACAGAATTAAGGACAAAATCTACTAAGTGATCTCAATAAATGCAGAGGAGTCCTTCAACAACAAACACTGAAGAAACTAGGAATAGAAATCATCAACTTCAATATCATAACACCAACCTCATAGCAAATGGGGAAAATGTGAAGACTTTAAAATCTAAGACAAGACAAGGGTGTCCACTCTTAACACTTCTATTAGTGCTAGAAATTCTACCCAGAGCAATTAGGCAAGAGAAGGAAATAAAAGGGATAAAATAGGAAAGGAAGAAGTAAAATTATCACTGTTCACAGTTGATATAATCTCATACCTAGAAGATCCAAAAAACTTCACCAAGCTGCTAGAGCTAATGAACAAAATTTGGCAAAGTAGCAGTTTACAAAATTAATATACAAAAATCAATAACTTTCCTATATATCAATATTAATCTGCTGAGAAAGAAAGCAGGAAAACAATTCCATTCACAATAGCCTCAAAAAAACAAAATACCTAGGAATAAATCTAACCAAGGAGGCAAAAGACCTCTACAATAAAACTATAGATGAAGAAAGAAATTGATGAAGACCTCGTTAAAATGGCCATACTATGAAAAGCAATATACAGATTCAATGCAATCCTCATCAAATTATGAATGACATTCTTCCAGAACTAGAAAAAAAAATCCTAAAATTCATTTGGAAGAATAAAAGACCCAGAATAGCCAAAGCCCTTTTAAGCCAAAAAATTAATGCTGGAGGCATCACAGTACTTGACTTTAAATTTTATTACAAAACTGTAGTAACAAAAACTTCATGGTACTGGCATAAAAACAGACATATAGGTTGAAGGTACAGAATAGAAGACACAGAGAAAAATCCACACATCTACAGTCATCTGATTCTTGACAAAGTTGCCAAAACACACATTGGAGAAAAGACAGCCTTTTTTTTTTTAATTTTTTTTAGTTCTTGATAGATCTTTATTTTGTTCATTTATTATTTATATGTGGTACTGAGTATGGAACCCAGTGCCTCATGCATGCTAGGCAAGTGCTCTACCACTGAGCCACAACCCCAGCCCCAAAAGACAGCCTTTTAAACAATGGTAGTGGGACAACTGGTTATCCATATTTTGAAGAATGAAACTAGACCCTTATCTCTCACCCTGCACAAAAATCAACTCAAGATGGGTCAAAGACCTCAGAATTAGACCAGAAAATATGCAACACCTAGAAGAAAACATGGGGTCAACATTCCAGCTATTAGATACATGCAACAATTTTCTCAATAGGACCCCTAAAGCTCATTTCCTACCAAGTTAATGAATGAAACTGCATCAAAATAAAAAGCTTCTGCACAGCAAAGGGAACAATTAGGACTGTGAAGAAAGAACCCAGACAATGGGGGAAAAAATCCTTGCTAGCTATTCTTCTGAAAGAGGATTAATGCCTAGAATATAAAGAGCTCAAAAAACTTCACACCAAAAAAATCAAACAACCCAATTAATAAATGGGCAAATGAACTAAATAGACATTTCTCAAAAGAAGAAATACAAATAGCCAGGAAATACATGCAAAAATATTCAACATCATTACCAATTAGGGAAATGCAAATCAAAACTACACTGAAATTCCATCTCACACTAGTTAGAATGGCAGTCATCAAGAATACAAATAATAAATGCTGAAGAAGATGTGGAAAAAAAGGAACACTTTTACACTGTTGGTGGGACTGTAAATTAGTACAATCACTATGGAAATCAGTATAGAGGCTCCTCAAAAGACTGGGCATGGAACCATATGATCCCATTATACCACTCCTTGGTATTTATCCTAAAGAATTAAAGTCATCATACTATAGTGATACATGTATATTCATATTTGGAGCAGCACAATTCATAATAGCCAAACTATGGAGCCAGCCTAGATGTCCATCAATGGATGAATGGAAATATGGCATATATACAGATTGGAGTTTTATTCAGCCATAAAGAAAAATGAAATTATGGCATTTGCAGGAAAACAGATGGAACTAGAGACCATAATGTTAAGTGAAACAAGCCAAACTCAAAGGTTAAGCGTCCTGTGTTTTCTCTCATATGCAGAAGCTAGAGAGGAAAAAGGAAAACAAAGGTGGAGTGGATCTCATGAAAATCAAAGAGAAATCAGTAGAGGAAAGGGACCAACGTGCAGGAGGCAGAGAGGGAGGGGACAAGTGCTGGGGAATAATATTGGCCAAATTATATTGTTATACCATGTGCATGTATGAATATGTAACAAATCCCATCAGTATGCACAACTATAATGCACCAATAAAAAAATGTGGGAGGGGGGACCACAGTGCAGTCTGCCAATGTGTGGCTTCCCTGGCTTACTTCCATCTTTGGACACTGCAGCCACCACCATAGTCCCCCACCCCCACATGGTAGCCTCTACCTTGGGACCATGGACAGGGCCTGGAGGCAGCAACAGGCAGCAATAGGCAGCAGCCTGCCAGAGCACTACATGCCACAGCACTGCATCTCTGAACAGGATGCCCAAAGCCATTGCACGGCCTGCCCTCTCAGGTCCATCTCCAAAAGTGGTAGCCTCTATCTTGGGACACCCCTACCACCATCTTGGGTTGCCTCTGCTGCTGCCACTACCATCTTCAGTTGGGGAATCTTCCATCTAAGGACACCAGCTTGGGCCTGGAAGCCCAACATCAAGGTATCTACAGGTTTGACCCTGCCACAGCCACCAACTAGAGACATGGCTGCTTCCATCTAGGGACAATAGCCAGGACCTGGAACACCATCACCAAAGTTCTTTCAGGCTTGGTTACACCAGAGGTATCCCTGCTAGCCAACTTCTTTTGATTCCTTTTTCACTCTTTCTATGATCTAATGCCTTTATATTCATGCCTATCTATATCTAATGCCTTTATATTATATTCTAATACCTCCTACCTTATAAACACCACATCCAAACCCTCCCCCCTTTCTCTCTCTGTCCACCATAAGAAACTGTAACCCCTTAGGCAAACCTACAGTTTATATTGTAGAAATTAATCAAACACATCATTTCTGTCTATTGCAACAAAACTGTAATCATCTAAATAGAATTATTTGGTTTAAGGCTACAGATTACTTACATTGAGTGCTGTTAATATTGATCCCCCCTTAAAGGAGAGATTTTGTAAACCTGTAGGGACATTATAAGTTCATAGGGTAGAGACTGTAATACCTCAGATCTGCACTACTGGAGGGGAAGACACACAAACAACATGAAAAAACAAGGGAATAAAGTACCCCAAACAAACCAAGATGCTACAATGATAGAATCCATTGACAACACAGCAGAAGATATGTCAGAAAAGGAGTTCAGAATGTACATAATTACAATGATCTATGAAGTAAAGAATGATATGAGAGAGCAAATACAGGCAACAATTAATCACTCTTATAAAGTGATAAGAGAACAAATACAGGTAATGGCTGGTGTTGTGGCTCAGTGGTAGCACTTGCCTCACATGCGTGAGGCACTGAGTTACATCCTCAGTACCACATAAAAATAAATGAATAAAATAAAGATCCATCAACAACTAAAAAAAATTTTAAAGAGAGATTCTAAAAAATAAAACAAATAAGCCGGGCGCGGTGGCTCACGCTTGTAATCCCAGCACTTAGGGAGGCTGAGACAGGAGAATCGCGAGTTCAAAGCCAGCCCCAGCAATGGCGAGGCACTAAGCAACTCAGTGAGACCCTGTCTCTACATAAAACATGAAATTGGGCTGGGGATGTGGCTCAGTGGTCAAGTGCCCCCGAGTTCAATCCCCAGTACCAAAAAAAATAAAAAAATAAAAAATAAAAAATAAAACAAATCCTTGAAATGAAAGAAACAATAAACCAAGTCAAAAATTCAATAGAAAGCATCACCAACAGACTTGATCACTTGGAAGACAGAACCTCAGACAATGAAGACCAAATATATAATCTTGAAAATAAAATTGACCACACAATGAAGATGGTAAGAAACCGTGAACAGAACTCCAAGAATTATGGGATAACATGAATTACCAGACAACATGAAAAGACCAAATCTAAGAATTATTGGGATATAGGAAGGCACAGATATATAAACTAAAGGAATGTACAATCTCTTCAATGAAATAATATCAGAAAATTCCCTAAACCTGAAGAATGAATTGGAAAATCAAATATAAGAGGCTTACAGGACACCAAATGTACAAAATTACAATAGATCTACACCAAGGCACATTATAATGAAAATGCCCAGCATATAGAATAAGGACAGAATTCTAAAGGCTGTAAGAGAGAGGAATCAGATTACATATAGGGGGAGGCCAATTCAGATCTCAGCAAATTTCTCAACCCAGACACTCAACACTAGAAGCTCCTGGAATAACATATACCAAGCTCTGAAAGAAAATGGGTATCAACCAAGATTCTTATATCCAGAAAAATTAAGCTTTAGATTTGATAACAAAATAAAACCTTCCATAATAAACAAAAGTAAAAAAAATTTACAATGCAAAAGCCTGCACTAAAGAACATTCTCAGCAAAATATTCCATGAAGAGGAAATGAAAATCAGCAGAGAGGAACTACACTAAAGGGAAAGCCAATCAAAGGAGAAACCAAGTCAAGTAAAAAAAACAAAAATAAAACAAAAATGACTGGAAATACAAACCATCTTTTAATAATAACCCTGAGTGTTAATGGCCTAAATTCATCAGTTAAAAGACACAAACTGGCAGATTGGATGTTTAACAAAGACCCAACAAGAGACTCATCTGCCTTCAAGAGACTCATCTCATAGGAAAAGACATCCACAGACTGAAGATGAAAGGATGGGGAAAAACATACCACTCATGTGGACCATGTAAACAAGCAGAGGTTTCTATCTTTATATCAGATAAAATTAACTTCAAACCAAAGTGAGTCAGAAGGGACAAAGAAGGTCACTTCATACTGTTTAAGGGAATCATACATCAACAAGATATAGCAATCATAAAAATGTATGCCCCAAACAATGGAGCATCTATGTGTATCAAACCAACCATTCGTAATTTTGAGAATCAAGTAGAGCACAACACAATAATTCTGGGTGACTTAACACACCTCTCTCACTACTGGATAGATTCTCCAACAAAATGAAACAAAGAAACTATAGAACACAATAATACAATCAATAATTTAGACCTAACAGACATATATAGAATATTTCATCAATCAACAAGCAGATACACTTTTTTTCAGCAACACATGGATCCTTCTCTAAAATAGACCATATGTTATGCCACAAAGCAAGTCTTAGCAAATACAAAAAAATAGAGATACTACCCTGCATGCTTTCAGATATAATGGAGTGAAATTAGAAATCAATGATAAAATAAAAAATAGAAGTTACTCCAACAGCTGGAGATTAAATAATATGTTATTGAACAAACAATGGATAGAAGACATCAGGGAGGAGATGAAAAAATTCTTAGAGGTAAATGAGAACTCTGATACAGCATACCAAAATCTCTGGGACACTATGAAGGCTGTGTTCAGAGGAAAGTTCATTGCTTTGAGCTCATTCCTTAAAAGAATAAAAAGTCAACAAATAAACAACTTGACATTATATCTCAAAGCCCTAGAAAGAGAAGAACAAATCAACACCAAAAGTAGCAGAAGACAGAAAATAATTAAAATTAGGGCTGAAATTAATGAAATAGAAACAAAAGCAACAACTGAAAAAATTGACAAAACAAAAAGTTCTTTGAAAAAATAAATAAAATTGATAAACCCTTAGCCATTCTAATGAAAAGAAAGAGAGAGCAAACTCAAATTACTAAAATTCATGATGAAAAAGAAAATATCACGACAGACACTATTGAAATACAGAAGATAGAGTTCCGGCAGAGAGCCTGGTGAGGAACCCAGGGAGCTCTCCCAGGCCCCAGGCTGGAGGGTGAACTGGAGACGGGGGACATGCTACGGCCTCTGCCTTAACCCCAGAACTCCTGCTCACCTGTCCACTGGCTGGCCCTGGCTGTGAAGCACTGGTGAGCCTATCACCCTGGCTGGATGACCTGATGGCTGTGGCAACCTTTTGGACCCCGGACCCCGCGGGCTGCCAGTCTACTGGCCCAAAACTGACCTCCCAGCTAAAGCCAGGGCTGAAGATGTGGCGGGAATGGCATCTGCCCAAATGCTACAGAGCCCAGCAGGGGCTTCCAGGTCCCAAGAAGAAAAGTGGACACTGGAAAACTCAGCCACATGTTGGACAGCGGAAACATGCAGACTAGGGCCCTCTGCGACCACTCAGTGCCAGCTCCTCCATGCCACACCTTGTCCCAGCAAGGCAAACAAAGGCCTTAACCCTCCTGGAAGATGAGCAAAGCCCCTGAAGAGGACGACGGGTGGACTGGTTAGTGGCCTTGGGCAGCTGGCCTTCATTCTGTTCTACCAAAGAGCGAAATGGTAGAGTAACATGCCGTATCTGACCAGTTGGAAATGCCCACTAACCTTTAGGAAGACTTATTGGCTGTTTGTAGAAGGCCTGTGTATAAAATATGAAAAAGCTGTTCTCAACTTGCCCCCAAACCTTTTAAAACTTGTGCTACATCTGGACATTCTAAATATAAAGAGGTTGCCAGAGACATATGATAGAATTAGAAAATAAACATCTTGTGAATGTCCATTTGTTTTAAAAAATCAGAAATGTCTCCTGGAAGTGACTTTGAAGTGGATTTGTTTACGACCTCTAGGAGGGACCCTCGTCCACGTTTGTTCAGTGAGTTAGAGGACATGGAGAAGACTTCGACTGTGAGAAGGAGGTCCTGTGCCAGACTGGTTTTACCTAAAAGGCATTTTTTGTAGGGGCTGGGATTGTGGCGCAGTGGTAGCGTGCTCGCCTAGCACGCATGAAGCACTGGGTTTGATGCTCAGCACCACGTAAAAATAAAATAAAGATATTTTGTCCATCTACAACTAAAAAAATAAAAAATATTTTAAAATATTTAAAATATTTAATTTTAAAATATTTATTTAAATATTTATTTAAAAATAAAAAGGCATTTTTTGTATAATAACCATCGTTTTATGTGTGCATTTTATTCCTCTTTACTATATATATAGTTGAAAATGCTAAGTACTTTTTAAAAAAAAATCTAGGCTTTCTAGATGTTCTGAAGTACCTGATATATGTTAAAAGTAAAAGTGGTAAAATATAACACATTTTGTAAATTTGTTTTTGTTAAAATTCTTATGAAGCCAGGTACGGCGGCATAAGCCTGTAATCCCAGCACTTAGGGAGGCTGAGACAGGAGAATCGCGAGTTCAAAGCCAGGTTCAGCAACGGCAAGGCGCTAAGCAACTCAGTGAGACCCCGTCTCTACATAAAACACAAAAAAATAGGGCTGGGGATATGGCTCAGTGGTGGAGTGCCCCTGAGTTCAATCTCTAGTACCAAAAAAAAAAAATTCTTATGAAATGTTTTTTTGGGGGGCGGTGGACAATAGCCAAACCCCTTGTTGAGTAGTACTGAGTTGTGTGCTGGTCCTCAAGAGCAACATGCCAGTGTGCTTAGCGTGAGCTAGGAGTTGTACCTTATGTCTATGGGTTCTGTTTTACTTTGCTGTGTATATCAAGTATATAAAGGACAAGTAAGTCCTAATCTACAGCTAGTCTTTCTAGGTGTTAAAAGAAGTTGCCAGTGTATGACAAAAGTAGAATTAGTAAACAAATTTTGTATGTTTTGTGTTAAAATTCCTAAGAAGGATTGTCTTCTGAAAATTTGAGCATTATAGCCCACTGGGTCACTAAGGGCCAGAATGCTCATATTTTGAAGATATTTCCAAATTAGAACTATTTGTTATGTGTGGGCAGTTTATTTGAGACTGTCATGTACCTACTGGACAAATTGAGTCCTTACTTGAAACATCTAGTCTGTCTAGATGTTTAGAAGTGCCCGATGTATGTTAAATGTAGAGGTAGTAAAATATCACTTTGTAAATATCATTTTGCTAAAATTCATATGAAATAGTCTTTTGGGAATGGAACTATTAAACACCTCAGTGAGCAGTATAGTACTGTCTGTACTTGCTCAGTGATGTGGAGGAAGTGGGAAGGAAGCAATTGAAAAAGATTATATGCTGGTGTGTTCATACTTTGACATTTTCAGACATCAGTGTTCTGTATGTTTTGTGCATTTTTGGTTTGCTGTGTATATAGTGTATAAAATGGACAAAATGAGTCCCAATTATACAAAATCTAGTCTCTAGATATTAAAGAGTTTGCCAGTTTATGGCTAAGTAGTTAGTTAAATTAGAACATTTTGTTGAAATTCATAGGAAAGATTGTCCTCTGTAAATGACTTTCAGATATGAATTTGTTCAATCATCTCTAAGTGTTACATATGCCTGAACTTGTCCACTGGACTGAAAGTAGAGAGAAGGAAGTGAAGAGGGAAAGGTTCAAGGACAAAGAGGTCATATTAGAAGATACCTCAGATTATAACCATTGCTATGTGTGCAATTTTATTTACCAGTACTGTGTGCATAGTGGACAGGTTCTTACGTGAAATATCTAGTCTTTCTATATATTTAGAAGTGCTTTATATATTTAAAAGTAGTAGTATTATAATTCAAACTTTTTGTAAATAGCTTTTAAAAACTGATGGGAAATACTGTCTGGAATTGTTAAACCACCTCTTAGCAGAAGACTGTCTACTTATTCATTGGGTTGAGGGAGGCAGGAGGGAAGAAGTTGCAAAAGGTGTTTTGTTAGAGTGTGCTAGAAATGTTCAGCTTACCCATTGCCCTGTAATGTGTATTTCATTTAACTTTGCTGTACTCTATATATTGTATATATACTGAACAAAGGAGTCCTAATTTTATAATATCTAGTCTCTAGGTATTAAAGAGGTTGCCAATATATGACAAAAGTAGAGTTAGTAAACTCACACATTTTGTACACTTTGTGTTAAAATTCATAGAAAGACAGTCTTCCAAAAAGGACTTTTGGAAGTGAAATTGTAACATCATATCATGTGACACTCAGATTTGACACAAGTGACATAGGAGAAAGAAGTGGAAGAAATGAAGGATTGCAGACCAGAATGATCCTACTTAGAAGATGCTTTTAGATATAACCATTATTACATGTGTGTGGTTTATTTAACACTATTATGTACATAGTGGACAAACTTAAGTCCTTATTTGAAACATCTAAGCTTTCTAGATGTTTAGAAGTGCACAATATTAAAAGTAGAGGTAAGCAGGATGTGGTGGCACGTGCCTGTAATCCCTGCACTTTGGGAGGCTGAGACAGGAGAATCGCGAGTTCAAAGCCAGCCTCAGCAACAGCAAGGTGCTAAGCAACTCAATGAGACCCTGTTTCTACATAAAACACAAAATAGGACTGGGGATGTGGCTCAGTGGTCAAGTGCCCCTAAGTTCAATCCCAAGAATAAATAAAATATAAATAAATAAATAAATAAATAAATAAATAGTAGAGGTAGTAAATAAAACATTTTGTAGATAAAAAAAGAAACACAGAAGATAATTAGAAACTATTTTGAAAACTTATACTCCAATAAAATAGAAAATCTTGAAGACATCAACAAATTTCTAAAGACATATAATTTGCCCAAACTGAATTGGGAGGACATACACAATTTGGATCAATTTCAAGCAAGGAAATAGAAGACACCATCAAAAGCCTACCAATAAAGAAAAGCCCAGGACCAGATGGATTCTCAGCTGAGTTCTACAAGACCTTCACAGAAGAATTAATATCAACACTCCTCAAATTATTCCATGAAATATAAAAGGAGAGAATCCTTCCAAACTCATTCTATGAAGCTAGTATCACCTTGATACCAAAACCAGACAAATACATATCAAGGAAAGAAAACTTCAGACCAATGTCCCTGATGAACACAGATACAAAAATTCTCAGTAAACTTCTGGCAAATTGCACACAAAAACATATTAAAAGGATAGTGCACCATGATCAAGTGGGGATCATCCCAGGGATACAAGTTTGGTTCAACATACAGAAATCAAAAAACATAATTCATCACAATAATAGACTTAAAGATAAGAATCATATGATCATCTCAATAGATGCAGAGAAAGCATTTAACAAAATACTGCACCTCTTCATGCGCAAAACACTACAAAAGCTAGAAATAGGAGGAACATACCTCAACATTGTAAAAGCTATCTATGCTAAGCACAAGGCCAATATCATTCTAAATGGAGAAAAATTGGAAGTGTTCCCTCTAAAAACTGGAACAAGACAGGGATGCCTTCCTTTACCACTTCTATTCAACATAGTCCTTGAAACTCTAGCCAGAGCAAGTAGACAGGCAAAAGAAATTAAAGGGATACAAATAGGAAAAGAAGAACTCAAGCTATCACTATTGCTGATGACATAATTCTACATTTAGAGGATTCAAAAAATTCCACCAGAAACTTCTAGAATTAATAAATGAATTCAGCAAAGTAGCAGGATATAAAATCAATATCCATAAATCAAATGCACGCTCTGAAAGAGAAATTGGGAAAACTACCCTATTCGTGATAGCCTCAAAAAAAATAAAATAAAATACTTGGGAAACATCTAACAAAAGAAGTGAAAGACCTCTATGATGAAAACTTCAGAACACCAAAGAAAGAAATTGAAGAAGACCTTAGAAGATGGAAAGATTTCCCATGTTCTTGGATAGGAAGAATTAATATTGTCAAATGGCCATACTACAAAAAGTGATATACAGATTTAATGCAATTCCAATTAAAATCTCAACAACATTTCTCATAGAAATAGAAAAAGCAATCATAAAATTCATTTGGAATAATAAGAGACCCGGAATAGCCAAAGCAATCTTTAGCAAGAGTGAAGCAAGAGGCATCACAAACCAGACCTTAAACTATACTACAGAGCTATAGTAACAAAAACAGCATGGTATTGGCACCAAAATACACATGTAGACCAATGGTATAGAATAGAGGACACAGAGACAAACCCACATAAATACAGTTATCTCGTACTAGACAAAGGCACCAAAAGCATACATTGGAGAAAAGATAGCCTCTTCAACAAATGGTGCTGGGAAAACTGGAAATCCATATGCAGCAAAATGAAACTAAACCCCTATCTCTCACCATGCACAAAACTCAACTCAAAGTGGATCAAGGACCTAGGAATTAGACCAGAGAACCTGTGCCTAATTGAGGAGAAAGTAGGCCTTTTATCCATCATGTCGGATTAGGTCCCGACTTCCTTAACAAGACTCTTAAAGTGTGAGAAATACAATCAAGAATCAATAAATGGGATGGATTCAAACTAAAAAGATTCTTCTCAGCAAAGGAAACAATCAATAATGTGAAGAGAGAGGCTACAGAGTGGGAGAAAATCTTCTCCACACGCATATCAGATAGAGCACTAATTTCCAGGGTGTATAAAGAATTCAAAAAACTTAACATAAAAATAAATAAATAAATGAGCTAAGGAACTGAACAGACACTTCTCAGAAAATATACATTCCATCAACAAATACATGAAAAAATGTTCAATTAGAGAAATTAGTAGAGGAATGCAAATCAAAACTACTCCAAGATTTCATCTCACGCCAGTCAGAATGGCAGTTATCAAGAATACAAACAACAATAAGTGTTGGCAAGGATGTGTGGGGAAAGGCACACTCAAACATTGCTGGTGGGACTGCAAATTGGAGCAACCAATCTGGAAAGCAGTATGGAGATTCCTTAGAAAACTTGGAGTGAAACCACCATTTCACCCAGCTATCCCACTCTTTGGTCTATACCAAAGGACTTTAAATCAGCACACTACAGTGAAGCAGCCACATCAATGTGTATAGCAGCTCAATTCACAGTAGCTAAACTGTGGAACCAACCTAGATGCCCTTCAATAGATGAATAGATAAAGAAACTGTGGTATAGACGAGCACAGTGGCGCAAGCCTGTAATCCCAGCACTTAGGGAGGCTGAGACAGGAGAATCACGAGTTCAAAGCCAGCCTCAGCAACAGCGAGGTGCTAAGCAACTCAGTGAGACCCTGTCTCTACATAAAACACAAAATAGGGCTGGAGATGTGGCTCAGTTGTCGAGTGCCCCCGAGTTCAATCCCCAGTACCAAAAAAAAAAAAAAAAAAAAGAAAAGAAAAGAAAAGAAACACAATGGAATATTACTCAGCATTAAAAGAGAATAAAATTATGGCATTTGCAGGTAAATGGATGGAGTTGGAGAATATCGTGCTACGCAAAGTAAGCTAATCCTAGAAAAAACAAAGGCCAAATGTTTTCTCTGGTAAGTGGCAGCTGATCCATGATGGGGGGTGGGAGGCATGGGAAGAATGGAGGAACTTTGGATAGGGCAAAGGGGAGTGTGGGGAGGGGAGGCATAGGGAGGTAGGAAAGATGGTAGAATAAGATGGACATCATTACCCTAGGTACATGTATGAGTGCACGATGGTGTGATTCTATATCATGTACAACCAGATAAATAAAAAGTTGTGCTCCATCTGTATACAATGAATCGGAATTCGTTCTACTGTCATGTATAACTAATTAGAACAAATTAAAAATTTTTTAAATGTGGAAGAAAGGAGAGTTCAGCAATGGACACACACACATTTTAAACTTAAATAAAAAGAAACAAAATAAAGTAATAATAAAATGCAGAAATCATTCTTAGTTCATGGGCAGTGGGTTGGATTTGGCCAGACCCTGTTCTAACACATGCTATTTTATTTTCATCACAGCATAAATCATTTCCCACCATTTTCTTATTTTTTTAATATTTTTTTAGTTATACATGGACACAGTGTCTTTTTTGTTTTTTTTTAATTTTTTTATTTATTTTTATGTGGTGCTGAGGATCAAACTCAGTACCTCACACATACAAGGCAAGTGCTCTGCCATTGAGCCACAACCTCAGCTCCCATTTTCTTATTTATTTGCCCTTTTTTGTTGTTTATTGTCAGTGTCTCCTACTAGGAAGGGAGCTCTGCATTCTGCCCTAGCGTATCCCCAGCACCTAGGAAGTTGACTGGCATACAGTATGTGCTCCGTAAAGGCTGGCTGTGCGATGGAATGACAGCTGTGCCCCAGCAGCCACCCCTCAGCCTCTAATGACTGCAGGCAGCACCTGAAAGAACAAGTCCTTCGGGACAATGGCACCTCCAACCTTGTCCCCCTCCCATCCCTCCCTCTTGTCTCCAGAATGTTTTCTCCATCCTTGCTCCCCACAGTCCAGGTGAGAAGGCTGTGATGCCCAGGTCCCCCTCCCAAACTTGGAGGCCAAGAACTTACAGGTTAAGGCTGGTCTGTCCCCACCAAAGCTAAAGGCAAGGAGCTAGTGTAAGGTGGCTGGTCCAGCCCGCAGACAGGGAGGAAGGTGCCCAGACTGACGGGTAGGCCTGGGCATCCAGCAAGCCCTCTTGCCTCACCACTCAAAAGGGAGAGTAGGTGGGGAGAAGCTGGTCCAGGTCTAAATGAGGCTTCTGAGTTTTCCCTCTCTGAACCTGAAACAGTAACATTTAGCACAGTAGCTGGTATGTATTTGCTTGACGGTGTTTAGGGAATGACTGAAGCCACATATTGTGGCTTCAAAGGGAGTATTGCTAACTAATGTCCAGAAAAAGGTATTCCTCGATCCTCATATGGGAGAATTTAAGTTTCCAAGGCAGACACGGAGACACCAGGCTAAGGTCATCCATCTCCTGTGTAACCGTGCATGAGCTGCCGTATGCAAGCCATCCAGTTTCTCATGGAGGAAGCCTTCTCTACGGAGGAAGGAATGTGCTGACCAGCAGACACAAGTCTCCTGTGTCCTGGGAGTGCTAATACTACACATGAACTAGAACAGTGGCACTTGGGCTTATCCATTATGTTCTGATGTGGGTCCAGAAGCTCATGCTGTGGCTGCCGGTAAGCAAGCCTGTTCACCTCCTGCCCCGGGCACGAAACTCGCATCGCTAAGATGCCATGCTAGAGACCACATCCTACCAGCCTGCACCCTCCGCTTGTACCCCTTCCTTTGACTACTTTTCAAATCCAGTGGGTTTTGTGTCCACCAGTGCTATGCTTCTTAAAGTGTGGCGTGCACAGATCCTGCCCACAGGACAACCTGCTGGAGCCTCAGCTGCTATATGGTGAGGCCCTTATGCTTGGATAGTCTGAGGATTCTGGCTTGGACTTTATCCCATACTGGCTACTCCAAGAGAAGGCCTTGGGCTGGGTATATGGTTAACTCATACTGGCTTTGAGCTCCTGCTTCCACTGGCAATGGTAAAGCTTTTTCAAATTTTTATATTTCATTTATTGATAGCATACTTCATTTTGTTATTATTGCTCACTGAGGTTTTTATTCAACCATTTCAAAACATAAAAAACTTCCTTAGCTCCTGTATAATATAAATTCCCACTTGCTTCCTTATCCATCTTGTGGCTAGTCTATTGTGTCCCCTACCAGAATCAAAGTCACGTGAGAGCAAAGAATTCTGCATCCTGCCCTGGTGTATCCTCAGCAACTAAGATGCTGCCTGGTATACAGCATGTGATCTATAAATGCTGGTTATGTGTAGGCCTGCCATTACTGTTTTCGCACTCTGGACAGGTGTGGAACTTGATTATTCCCAAAGAAAGAAATCACTTGCACAAAGGCCTTGGGTATATAGCAGGCTTTACTGAAGATCTGGAGAGTTGAAGGGGGTTTACATAGCAAAAATACAAAAACTTTAAGTTGAATATCAGACATCCACGAGCTCAGTCATTTCCACCAATTGGGCTTCAGCCTTCTAGGAAGGTCCTTGGCCACCTCTCCCCATCCTTCCTCAGGACGTAAAACAGAAGTCAAATTCCAGACAGTTTCTTGTGTAGAGTATTCAGTCCTCTATTTGTATAGTCCTTCCCTTCTAGACCTTTCTCTGGGGCTTTTCTTCCCCTCATTTGGCATAATTATCTTTCCCATTAAGAATACTTCCCTCCTCGTTTCTGACACCAGGGTGAGAAAGTGAGACCCACAGCTGGACAGTTCCAGCTAAGCCAAGGAGCTCGAGGCCCCTCCTGGCCTTCTTTGAGGAATATCACAGTAGAGCTTTTTATCCTCTGAAAAGTGGGGGTGGGGGTGTGTGTCGGGGGGCAGTCAGGGGATTTTTTTAAATTTTGCAGTGCTGGGGATGGAACCCAGGGCTCCACACATGCTAGGCAAGGGCTCTACCACTGAGCTCCGCCCCAGCCCAGGGGATGTTTAAATACCTAAGTTGTGACATTCTCAGAATGGTCACCTGAGTTAGATGTGCTCTTCTGTCACACACATTGTCATCTTCCCTCCTCCCAGCAGGCAGAATCTGCCTGCCCCTCTTTCCACCTGGATGCTGGCCAGGGGCACCCTCAGCCCCTGCCCACGGCAGCCCTCACCATCGTCACTGCCTCGCCGTCACTCCAGGCCCAGTGGCCTCCTCTGGACAGCTGGGGCACATCAGCTTCTTTCCTGACTGGAGACCCACCCTTCCTCAGCTTGGAATGCTGCTTCCTCAGCCCTCTGGGGGCGGCTCCCCTTGTCCTTCAGGCATCAGCCACAGTGGGGCCTGGCTTCTCGCCTTCCTTGCCCCCCCCCAAAAAAAAACTTCCCACAACCTGGACATGCTGATCCCTTGTGTACTCTTTCTCCCTCAAAGGTAGCTCCTAAGCACCAATGGGACCTGTGTGTCTTGCTTGCTGACACCTCCCCAGTGCCTACCACAGAGCAGAAGTTAAATAAATATTTAACAATCCAAGCAAGTCACTGTGCCATGCTTCGCTTTCTTCCTGATGCAGTGACGGCAGTGAACCTGCAGTTCCAGCCACATGGAGGGCTGAGGCAGGAGGACTGCTGAGGCCCCAGCCTGAGCAACCGTGAGATCCCCATCTCAAAATTTAAAAAAAAAAAATGGGGCTAGCGTCGTACCTGTCATATGAAGATTATGGAGGTCACAAAAGTCCCCTATTTAGGGGCCATGTGATGGATGCTCCCACGGGTGAGTGGAATGCTTTGACACAAGGGCAGGAGGGACTAAGCCTTTTGCAGAAGAGGTGACTCCTTGTTGGTTGTTTTGGCACTGGGATTTGAATCCAGGGGCACTCTACCATTGAGCTACATCCTTAGCTGCCCCACCTTCCTTTTTTTAAAATTTTGAGACAGGGTCTAAATTGTAGAGGCTGGCTTCGAGCTTGCAATCCTCCTGCCTGAGCCTCTTGAGTTGGTGGGATTACAAAATGTGCATCACTGTGTCTGGCCTCATTAGTTTTTGTAAAATGAGTCACAGGTGGCCAGCGGAAGAGGAAGGGAAGAGCACTACTGGCCATGGCTGCGGGTGGTGGGTATGCAGCGCCAACACCAAGGGTAGGGGCTCTGAAGAGTCAGTAAATCAGGGAGGGGGCTCAGAGCTAAATAGAGGCTGCAGGATCGGTGGAGCAGGTCCTTTTTGCCATTGGCCCCAAGGGTCATAGTCACCGGAGAAAAGAGGGAAGAGCAGCTATGCCTGCCACCTCCCACGGTGAGCCATTTGGAATGTCCACCTATCAGAAGGTGACTCTCCTTTGGGCTGTTGAGTTCAGTTCATTAAGGGATTGGGAGGCTGAGACAGGAGAATTGCAAGTTCAAAGCCAGACTCAGCAATGGCGAGGCGCTAAGCAACTCAGGGAGACCCTGTCTCTACACAACACACAAAAATAGGGCTGGGGATGTGGCGTAGTGAGTTCAATCCCAGTCTCCCCCAAAAAAAGGCGGGGGTGGGGGGACGGGAAAGGGAAACTTAAAACCAACAAATGGATTAGGTGGCAGCCACTAGGTGGTAGCAGAGAGCCTGACCTGCCGCCCACCTTCCCACAGTGACACACAGGTTGTCTTTAATTTGTCCACAGCCAAGGAGCTGACCACACAACACCCTTCACCAGCCTTGGTCTGAAGCTGCACAGCGCTGGAGCTGCCAGTCAAGCTAGGAGGGCGAGCATCGTGGGCCTCCACACCCAAGCAGCCTGGGTTGGGGAGGAGAGGCCAAGGGCTGTGGTGGTGACTGAAGAGGAGGCAGGAGAGCCTTCTGCAAATACACAGCCACACAAGAGCATAGGAACACACACCATCTACCCAGGGGTTCAGTCCTGGCTCCCTGGACTGCTACCTGGCATGAGATCTTCCTGCAGTCATGATACCAGAGGGGTTCAAATTGCTTTTTGATGAAAAGATCAAGGGATAGAAGGAAACTGGGTAACTGGCTTCTCTTCCCTATCTGGAATGATGGCCAGCTTCCTCCCATTTGCTTATTCAAATAATGCCGGAGATGTAGCTCAGTGGTTGAGTGCTTATCTAGCATGCCTCAAGTCCTGGGTTTGATCTCCAGCACTGCAGAAAATAATAAAAATAAAATAAATATTGCCCATCCTCTAAGGTCCATCTCTCCCCAAGCACCACTTCTTTAAATCTTCCACACCCCGATCTCTATCTCTGATCACCAGTTGCTTCAAGGATCAGCCCACTCCAGCAGATGGCTTCCCAGTCTGACTCTTCAGACCACAAGTTCCTACAGTTAACAGCAATGCGTGTTTATTGAACACATGGATATGCTCAGCACTATACTAGGCACTTATATATACGAGGTAGGTTATTATTATTACACCCATTTGACAGATGGGGAAACTGAGGCACAGGGAAATTAAATGAATTTGCACCAGGGTCAAAGTCAGTAGCTAGTCTGACTCGAGTCCTTGCTCTTAAACACCACTCCACAACATCTCCTTGATGCTGCTGTTATCATTTTTGTATTCCATATACTTCTCCCTGAGCACTGGCATACAGTAAACATGCCTGTTCTGCGGCATACTACTAGAACTGTGGTTCCTATTAGGGAAGAAAATACCAAAGAGCCACTAGGTGGCAGCAAAGAGCCAGGCCCAGGCTCTCCTGAGGGCCTGCAGAGAAGAGCTAATTATAATTCAACATTTGGTACAGCTTGTGGTAGGCACTTTACAGACATCCCCTCTCCTCCTCCCAAAGGTCTTTGTAGGTAAGTGCTGTTGCCTTCCCATTTTGCAAGGAGGAAAGGAGACTGAGGCTCAGATGGGTTGAGAAATTTGGTAACATCAGGCAGCAGGAAAACTAGGACTAAGCCAGGTCTGCCTAAACCCGAAGTCCCTGACAGTTCTGAGCAGATGAACCAGGGAACCCAGCAGTGGGATATCTCTAGGCCAAATGGGTTCCACTCCCCTCCATGCCACCCCCAAGGAGCACAGAAACTCCTGCAGAGGAAGGTAGCCAGCCCAGGGATGGTTCCAAGGAGGTCACCATATAACAGGCTCCACAGCTGGGAGTTTGAGGCAGGACTCACAATCAGAACTGGAAGGATCTCAGAGACCACTGGGCTGCAACAGACACTGGACCAACTTTCTGGCCCTTTGCCACCATGCACATGGAGGTTTCATGATGCCAACCATCCAAATGCCTCCACCTGGCTTCAGCACAGCTGCTTTGTAGCCCCCGCCCCCACCTTCATCTGGATGTTGAAAACTAAACAGCTCTGACCATGGCCCTTCCAACAACTCTTATCATCTCCACACCCAAAATCCAAGCTCTTGTAGACAGGGCCTGGTGCTAGCTGTCCTGGGGCAGTGGCAGGGCATACAGGTGCAGTCATGTACAGGAAGTTGAGGGTGCATGGCCCAGGTGTGTGTCTACCCTTGGGCTTCCCATTGTGGCCAGCAGCAACAGGATGTGTGACCACCTTCGGGGGAAACAGATGAGGGGCTTGAGCAGCAGTACAGACATCAGGACTTGAGCTTCAGCGTCTGGAGATGCTCCTGGCTGAATCCACTGGGGCGCTGGCTTCAGAACTGCAGGGGTCCATCTATGCGGGCACTGCTTCCGGCCTGCCTCCCCAACTGTCCCTTTCTCCCCCAGTCTCTCCCAGGGCTCATTCAGCTAGACCAGCTCCTCTGAAAATACACATCTTGGGTTTATTTGGGGTTGGGCATTGCAGGATCAGGCACTGTTTTTTTCTGGCAGGAAGAATCATGACCAATCTGCTCAGCTCACTTAGCACTTCAGGGGGATGTCCCTGCAGGTCCCCTCCCCATGTCCCCATTTCCTGCACACACATCTACCCCCCTCCCTGCTCCCTGAGTCTCTCATTCTTTCACCAGCCGATAGATGTGGTGTTGAGCTCCGTGCTCGCTGGCCGACACCTCAAAGACGTATGCAATGCACAGCAGGGTCTCCTGCGTGTCTCTGTTGGTGACCACCTTCAAGAGAGACAGAGGAGGGTTAAGGCCCCCCATGGGGATGCCATGGGTGCCACCTGCCTATGGACCACAGTCCCAGGCCTGGGCCCCCACCCGCACACCTGCAGGATGGTGAAGTTCTCCAGCACGCTGTTCATCATGTACTTCTCGGGCAGGTGCTTCAGCTTGTGGATGAAGTTGATCATATACTCGCAGAGTGGGGACCGGTGGATGCGGTATGAGTAGTGGCCATTCTCATAGCGAGCATACTCTGTCTGCAGGACCCAGAGGACAGTAGGGGCTTAGATTCCCTTCACCTGCCCCCCAGGCCCAATCCACAGGGAAGCTCCACAACCAGTCACTATTAGCAGGAAGAAAAGGCAGGAGACCGAGAGGCCCGAGAGCAGGGCCAACCTCTGAAGTTCAGTGACATTAAACTAGGTCTCTCTCCCTCATAAGTGACAGGCAGGTGCTGGTACCCATGAGGGGAACTTAGAGACCCAGGAGTGGCAGCAACAGATGAGATAGAATAGAGGCCTCTCAATTCTGGCTACACACTAGGAGACTATACGGCAGAGTACCCAGGGTCCTCGTGGGGCTAGAAACTCATTACGGTTTGGAAGTGAGGTGCCCCCCAAAAGCTCACATGTGAGACAATGCAAGAAGGTTTGGAGGAGAAATGATCGGGTTAAAAGAGCCTTATCCTAATCAGTAAACCAATCCCTGTTGGGATTAACTGAGTGGTAACCGGAAGCTGGAGGAGGCAGTTGGGCAAGGGGACTATGGGGTATAGATTTTTCCATGTGTCGAGTGGAGTCTGTTTCCTGACCATCATGTGAGCGGCTTCCCTCCACCACACTCTTCTCCCATGATGTTTTGCCCCACCTTAAACCCTGAGGAATGGATCTGGGTATCTATGGACTGAGGCCTCTAAAACTGTGAGCTCTTAAATAAACTTTTCCTCCTCTATAATTGTTTTGGTTGGGTCTTTTAGTCACAACAGTGCAAAAGCTGACTAAAACAAAACCCCATACCTAGACTCTGGTGGTAATCGTGGAAATCTATGTATCTACACGCACAGTGCACACAGAACTCGAAATCTGAACCAGATTGGTGGGTGAGATTGATATAAACTGCCTGATTATCGGTGCAGTTCCCCAGTTCTGCAGGAAGCCACCAGTGCAGTACATGGGATTGATTGCATGCAGGTCAATGATTATCTCCAAAACTTTTAAAATTAAATAACTTGGGCCTGGCAGTGTAGTTCAGTGGGAAAGCATTGGCTTAGTATGTGCAAGGCCCTGCATTCGATTTCCAGTACTGCAAAAATCAGTAAGTATAAGTAAACAAATAACTTGAGTTTTCCAAAACATTGCTGTTGCTGGCAGGTATGGCTCAGTGGTAGAGCATATGCTTAGCATGTGCAAGGCCCTGGGTTCAATCCCCAGAACTGCAAAAATAAATAAATAAAAATTAAAATTGCCATTGCCTGGTTCTCACTCCATAGATGAGAGTATATAAAATCGGGAGTGGGGCTAGGGGCTTTTAATGCATTTCAAAGACCCCCAGGTGATTCTAAGGTATAGCCAGGGTTGGGAACCTCCAGGATAGATCATCTCCTGCCTGCTGCTGTCATCTGGTTCTTTGACACGAGGTAGCTTATCAGCAACTGATGGGCTGTGTAAGTAGGACTTCATTAACTCAGACCATTAACTTCAGAGGAAAGAGGGGAGGATGGGCTGGCGACCAGCCTGACATTGTGGAGACTTCATAAGCCTATGGCATTGCACAGAGTTGCAGGACTCAGGGCCACAGGTGTTCTGCAATGGAGGTATTTCATCCCATCTCCTGTGCCGCTGTGGCAGTGAGGACACCCTGTCATTTATTTGGAGATAAATGTCAAATTTTATCATCCTCTCTCCCAAACATCCACCAGAAAGCAGGGGGGCTGGTATTCAAATCCAAATCCTCTGAGTTTGGGTCCCCACTACCCTGCGCCCCTGTACTGGCAGCCACCACTGCCCCAAAGGAAGTGAAGTTTCTGTCAGGCCCACCGGTGTGGGTCTCCAAGGTGCTCAAAAATTGAACAGAAACATGAACAGTTTTTAGCATTCACTGAGTAAAGAGTGAGCAGGGAAGCAGGGAACAAGACCCTGGAGCCCTGTTCTCGACATCTTCTGTTTCTGCTTTAAGAGAGGACCGGGGATGCCCGTAAGGATGTGCTTGGAAGAGGAGTCCCAGGCGGGGAGGTTTAGCCACGGCACTCAGGCGAGCAGGCAATAGGGAGCTTGTTGATGGTCCACAACTAGAGGGCGCTCTTCCCGAACGCACATGGAAGCCACGTGGAGGCCACCTTCTACAGGGCTGCTCTGAACAATCCTGTCCTCCAGAGAGCTCCGGGGAAGGGAGCCATTCAGCCCTCCCACCTCCTCCCCCACTAGGGTGGCCTCCTACCTCAACTTTCTCCACCACCTGCTTGCCGAATGAGCAGACCTTGGTGGAGCAGGTGATTATCATGTTCTCGGGACTCTCATACTGGCTGGAAACTCCATAGAAGGAACTGCCCTCGTCCTCGATGTTGGTGTTGAGGTCTGCCTGCAGGGAGACACGGGAAGCCAAGGACGCAGTCAGCAGCATCAGCAGAGACCCATCACAGGAGTAGGCTCTGAGTCGAGGAGCCCCTCTGGGTCACAGTGCAGACTCTTGGGCTGGGGAGAATCAGGAGGGTTTAAAATAAACATGGACCCATCAGCATGGTGGCACATGCCTGTAATCCCAGTGGCTCAGGAGGCTGAGGTAGGAAGATGGCAAGTTCAAGGCCAGCCTCAGCAACTTAGACCTAGTCTCGAAATAAAAATAAAATGGGTTGGCTGAGCAGCTAACCGCCCCTTGGTTCAATCCCTGGTACCAAAAAAAAAAAAAAAAAAAAAAAAAAGAATGTGGACAGGGCTGAAGATGTAGCTCAGTGGTAGAGTGCTTGCCTAGCATGCATGACACCATGGGTTCCATTCCCCCCCACACACACACCCATGACTATAGATGTCCGAAAGCTTCCAGCATTCTCTACCCCCAGGCCTACTGTAAAATCGGGTTGTATTTCCTAAACACCAGAAAAAGAGAACACTGGGGCCTACATTTGTTTCAAGCTGCTGCCACCTGCTCAGATACCATCACATCTAGCAAGTGGGGTCACAAATTTTGTCTCTAGAACTTTGAGTTTTACTAAGAATTTGTTCTTAACAAACTGCAGATATATAAATCCTTATCATTCATTTCCATTTTAGTATGAATGAATTTATCAGAATCTTTCCAGAGTTAATAATGAAGAATGCAAGAGAACAAAAAGCCAAAACAGGAGCTGACAGAGAGGATGCCAGGAATATCTCCAGGTCTCCTCCTCTGGCCAGCTGGTCACCACATCCTACTGATGCTCTTTTGGAAGTGGCTCTGGGGCTGGCCTCTTGTTCATCTCTGTGGCATTGCTGAGTACAGTTACCTTTGATCTTTGTACATCTCTATCTCAGCCTCCAAACCAGCCTCCCCAATACTAGTCTTCCCTCCTTCTGGTTCATTCTCTTAACTGCTGAGATTTGCCTTTAGAAACAAAGTCTGAAGCCTGAAGCCTGGGGTGGGCACCTGTAGATTCAGGAGGCTGAGGAAGGGGGATCACTTGACCCCAGGAGCTCAAGGTCAGCCTGGGTAGCATGACAAGATATCTTCTCAAAAAATCCCCCAAGTCTGACAACATCACCCTGTGGTCCAAACCGTCTCAGAGCCCTTCTGCCATAGAGGTGTGCATCTGACCCTGGGGCTCCAGGGCTCTCAGGCCTGCTGCTGGTCCTCTCCACCAACTCCTCACCAGGCCCCAGAACACCCCACTCCTCCTTCCTCTCCAGCTGGATGTGGAGCTGATCTGAAGTTTATCTTCAACATTTCCCTCTTAGTAAAGGTGGACTAAGAGGTAAAGTGGACAGGCAAGACAGACTGTCAATAGCACACACAACACCTCAGCCTCAGTTTAGCATGAGGCTCCCTGACAGCAGCCTTGGGGACTGATGTTGGAATTGTATTTCTGAAACACTAGGCCATTTAGGGGTGCCCATACCCAGAACTCAGGCCCCACATTAGATTATGCTGCTTGTTAGGACTCAGAGGAGACACACAGACATCACAAAAGACTGCTTTTTAGGGTGAGGCAGCTCCACCCACCCACACAACTGGTCTGAAATCACTGCCATGATGAAACAGAGCACAGCCCTACAAATGCACTGGGAGTGCAGATCATGGTCCAGGTTATGACACTCAGGATTCTTCTGCACATAGATAAGGAAGATTTGAGAACCAGGCCCAGACAGTTTTACCATTGGCCACTAGGGGGCACACAAACACCATTTCTCTCCTGGAGTTCTCCAAGAGCAAGACCTTTCTGTAGACCCACAGGTATTAATTGCCTTATGGCACAATAGAAATATTATGGAGCCACAAAAAATGCTGAGAAGTACCTGCATTTATTATTGTGGATGGATACAAACAGTGAAGAAAGCAGGTTATGGAATAGAATGAGGTGTATTCTTTTTAGGACGTTTTCATGTTGAAATAGAATGGTATGTGGTTCAGTGAGCTCTGCGTTGACGTTAATGAGGCCATTAGGAGGAAAGAAAAAGAAAAAGAATTACAGCAGCATTCAAGCCAATGCTCAGACTCTGAAACGAACAAGCGTTTACTAAATACCCTCCCACCCTTGGGCTAGCCTCAGTTTCCCCTCTCTGCCTTTATTGTGTCTACTGTGATTCCAAGAGGGAAGACAGTCCTGGTCAAAGAGGATCAGACCTCTGCTGGGCCAGAATTCACTGCAGCCAGCCACGGTCCAAGGTCTTCCTATGAAATAGAAGGTAAAATGGGTGAGAACCTGGGTTCTCTCTGTCCCAGTTTCCATGTTATGTGCTCCTCCTAGAAGACCGAGTTTGCCAGACTGATCCTAAGAGAGGGTTAGGGGCAGTTTGTGTACTCGGGGACACGCTGCAACCAGAAGCCCATGGCAGAAATGTGGATTATGCCTGAAACAAATGCCAACAGGAGGCCCAGCTGCCTGGGATGGGCCAGCACCAAACATGGGGTGGGGAGCATCACAGGGAGAGACCAGGGCACTGAATAGTGACAACTCTCAGGCAGTAGCCACTGGTGGCCTGCTCTGATCAATGCTGCATTCATGTATCATCTGCCACACATCCCACTATGTCCCTCACAGTGCCTTTTAAATCAATTCACTTTTATTCCTTGATTTCATTTGAAGCAATAAATCCATGAAAGTAAAGATTCTATTTTTCCCATATAACTGAAAATAATCACAGAACTATTAAAGAAGAAATGTCCACACGTGTGCTACCTAGAATGCTGTGCACCATGTTGAGAACGGACATCCACCCAGGCTCTTCCCCATACACAAAAACTATTATCCTGCCCCAGAACCCCAATGTCTACTTGTATACCCCACTTCATTGCTCCAGGCTGTCATGATCTGTCCAGATGGGAAGTTCCCTGGGAAGCAAGAACTAAGCTCCCGGGGCTGGGATTGTAGCTCAGCGGTAGAGCGCTTGCCTCGCATGCGTGAGGCCCTGGGTTCGATCCTCAGCACCACATACATACAAAGCAATAAAATAAAGACATTGTGTCCATCTACAACTAAGAAAATATTTAAAAAAAAAAAAAAAAGAACTAAGCTCCCCACCAAGCCCTTGGCAAGTGCTGGGACAGGTGGGCCTTCCAAAAATGTTCCACGAGGCAGAGTGAGGTGACGCATGCCTGTAATCCCTGCTACTCGGGAGGCTGAGGCAGGATTGCCACATTGGAGGCCAGCCTGGGCAATTTAGAGAGGCCCTGTCTCAAAATAAAAAATTCAAGAGGGCTGGGGATGTAGTTCAGTGGTAAAGCACTTGCCTAGTAGGTGCAGTGCTTTGGGTTCCACCCCAATACTCCCACCTCTCCCTCCGCAAAGCTGCATGCTGCTGTTCCACCCCGCACCGCTGGGCGGCGCTGCACAAGAGGACCAAGGACCCTTGGTCTCAGAGAAAACCCTACTTACCTCGCTAACCCTGGGGGAAGATGCTCCATCCCATCTCAAATACAATCTGGGTCTTGGGTCATCACCTCCCATTGGCTTGGCCCTTCCACTCAGTTACCCATTTATCCAGTCCCAGCCTAGCATTGCTAGGGGTAGTGAGGGCAGGAAGAAGTTGAGGCATTGATTCTGCTCTCAAGGAATTTGTAACTAACTGGGACCGCAAGCAGAATTGGTGAGTTGGTGGTCAGGTGGGAGGAAGCGGGGAGAGAGGAAGACACAGACAGGTCTCACAGGGGAAGGCCCAAAGTCAGCCCCAGAAGCCGCCTGGGGTTGCACTGCACAGACCCAGGACGCAAGGGCCAGTGACACAGACGACCCACCTCAGAGCACTTCATCTTGTCCCCTGTGCCCAGACCCTTCCAGTTTCAACCACTCCTCCTCCTGAGGCTATAGTATAGGCATTTCCCATCCACCCTTGTGACCCCCACTCTATCTATACACCTCCCCCAAACAAGTTTACTGTTCAATTTTCTCAGCCTGAGAAAAGAAGAAAGCTGCCCACCCCTTCTCACCACCCTGCCCTCTGAATGCCCCCTTCTCCCCTCCTTCTACCCTATTCATAGCTGTGCGTGCGGGTGGGCAGTTCACAGGCTGTGCCTGGAACAGGTGTGGGGGATCGGGTGACTGACAGATGAGCCAAGACAGCCGCAGCAGCCGCAGCCGGGTGTGGGGGCCCGGAGGGGCTCAGATTCATTGTCATGTGCTGGTATGTGCCTGGGAGAAATGTTAGGGCCCAGAAGGGAATTGTGGGATGGGATGGGAGGAAGGCCTGAGGTACCCTCCTGCCACTGTGGCTCAGCTCAGGCCCTGTCCAGCATTTCACCATGTGGCCTGGTGTTCATGGCCCCCACTGTATAAGAGTCTCCTCTCCCTGCACCAAGGACAGTGGCTTCCGCTGGTCTCACAGGCAGATGGGTTGTCAGCTGCTCGGTCCCCTGCTCCAGGCCTGCAGTACTCATCAGACAGTACACGGCCTCAGCACCTCCACTTCCACCTCTCCTGGCAGGCCATGAACCCACAGATTATTATCTCATAAGAACAGTGACTCCCAGGGGGAGGGAGGAAGGAAGGAACTTCTATTGGGACATCAAGGTGCCCCTACCTCTACCCCGCGAGGGTGCTGATCAACTCTTTGGCCCCTGGGAGCTTGGACAGAAGGAAGCAAGCAGGAAAAGAAAAGCCAGCTTTAGGAGAGTTGGCACTATTCCCTGCCTGAGCCGCTTCCTTCCTCCTTGCAGGGCCAGTGCACACAGCTGAGGGCAGGAGAGGGAGGGAGCGGGCCAGGGAGCCGGGGAGCCGCCTATGTCTCCTAGATCTCCCCATTAGCAAACGAGCACATCTCCCTCCCCCCTGCATCTCATGTATGCCTTCTCGGGTGCCTCTACTCTGCCTCCGCACGAGGACTGACAGATGGACAGATGAATGCCAAGGTGCCCTGGCCTCTGACATGCCCTCGTTTCTGATTTCACTGTCCTCACAGTGCCCAAGCCACTGGCATTGAGAGAGAGCCTGACTCTTGAGGCTCACGGGAGGGATGGGAGGAGGCGGGGCAGGGCCTCCCCTTTGTTGCCACAGCCCCTTGCAGCTGGCAAGAAGAAACCCCTAACTTTTCAAAGGAGAAACAGAGGCACACAGAGGCTAAGATTTGCTTAGGCCCAGCTCTCAAGGGGTACAGCGTGACTTGGAGTGTCTATGTCCTCCTGGGGGCAGCTAGGGCCAATGACTACCTCTCACTCTGCCTTGTCACTCTAGGAGGACTCAATTGTAGCCCATCACACTCCCCAGATAGTGGATACCACCCCAAGACCCCAAGATCCATTGTGGATCCTCTCCCAAGAACACAAGCTCCTGGAAGACAAGGGCCCCCTTGCCTGTGAGCACAGCACACAGCCAAGCACAAAGGCATCTGTGGGATCTGCCCAATTCAATCTCCTCGGCACCAGCTGACCAAAACTCTTCTCCCATCAATCCCTACCTTCAGCCTCCTCTAAGGAAGGAGAGGACATGCACCATGGCAAGGTGGGAGAAGAGCATTCGGGTTCCTCCTTCCCACCTGCCAACTTTCATCTCCACTTTCTAGACGGGAAGTCTGAAGTCTGAACGTGCAAGAAGCCCAGTTTTTTCACACTTGACACTATACAGTCAGAGCCGAATTTACTCTCTCCAGGTCACCATCTGCTGTTCATCAGGGGCCTGAGATCTGCCCCAAGCAATCCAGAACCTACACCAGAAGCAACGCCACCAGGACCCTTCATGGGGTGGGGTCGGGGTGGGGGGCACTTGGGCACTTTATAAAGTAGGACAACTTAGGGTAATGGTCCCAAGCACAACACTCGGGCCAGACTGTGTGGGTTCTCGATCCTGGTCCTGGCACTATGACAAACTGATAACCTTTAGCAAGTTGTTTAACTTGCAGTGCCTCAGTTTCCCCTCTGCAGATGAGCTTAACGCCTGAACCTACCTTTTGGGATGTGGCAAGGATTCCACATGAGAACACATACAAAGTGCCGAGAAGACTGCTGCCGTGATCTTTCGGTCTGCCCTGGCCTATCCCACAGCACACACGTGACAAGAATGACCACAGGAAGGAGGCTCACCTTGGCTGGCTGCCTCAAAGCCAGGTGCTTGCTTGCCCTCTGCCTTGGTTTCCCCAGTTGTGAAACAGGGTCTAAAATGATCCTCGTGTGGGAGGTGGTAGGCAAATACAGAATATTACCACCAACTGGGAGGGGAGCCTAGCACGTATGAAGCCCTGGGTTCCATCCCCTCCATGGAAGGTGGAGGGAGGAAGAAGAGGAGGAAGAAGGAGAAAAATAAAAGGAAGATGAAGAAGAGAAAGAAGAGCAAGAGAGAAGACAAGGAGAAGAAAAATATTACCAACAGCTAAACTTTCTCCAGGGTAGCGCTACCTACTGCCAACTGGGCCTCACTTCAGACCCCAACTGCACCCTCAGGTCAGCTGCATTAGTGCCAGGAAAGGGCCACAAGTGGCCACACCCCAGCCCCTTCTTCCAAGTTAAAGCCAGACCTAGGCAGGTTGGGCGTGAGCATGTCCAAGGGAGAACCAGGGGCCTCCACACACATACCAAGAACTGCGAGAAGCCTCTGCCAGCTGTACAGTGACGATGCTAATTGGTACCCAGGACAAAGCCTCTTGATTCTAATTCCCATGTCTAGGGTTGGAAGGGAGAGTCAGGAAAAAAAAGTGGAAGTGAAGTGGTTTAAGCCCTTCCTGAAAGGAAGTAGGCCCGCATCCTGACTCACTCGTTGTACCCTGAGGTCAAACTTTCTGGCTGAGGCCGGAAAGAGCCGCCATCTCTTGTCTGGTCTGTATCACAGGAGACTCCTGTGTTGCCTCCTTCTACACTGGATAGCAATTTTTCCAACTAAGCATAACTCTGGCCTCGTCATCATCTGTTTAAACACCCCCTACCCTGTCACAACTCCTCATTACCTAAAGAGGAGAAATGACAAATATGTCCAATAAGTCCCAGTCGTTTTCCTTGCTACACCCAAGGCAGGGATTGCCAATCAATCTGGCACTTTTCCTTCTCAACCCAGCATTCCAAACAGTGCCTGCCAAAGCACTGGACGGGATACTCGAGTTAAACCCATTTTCCTGGACATATGATTAAATGTGGGAATCTGGCCACACAAGTTTCTTTTTCTCCCCTGCTAGAGACCCAGGTAGAATGCTAATATGAAGGAACTTTTACATAGTGCTGTACCACAAGGAGGAAGAAAATGGACAGGAGACCAGGCTGACAAGAGAGTTGGAGACACTAGTACACTGAAGGCTAATTAGGACCTGTATGGATTTTTTTTTTTTTTTTTTTGGTACCAGGGATTGAACCCAAAGGCATTTAACCACTGAACCATATTCCCAGCCCTTTTTTATATTTTTTATTTTGAGATAGGGTCTCACCAAGTTGCTTAAGGCCTCACTAAATTGCCGAGGGTGGCTTCAAACCTATGATCCTCCTGCCTCAGCCTCCAGGGCCACTAGTATTACAGACATGGGCCACGGCACTCAGCAGGACTTAACTGGATTCCGCAGAGCAAAGGAAGCAGACGCTTCCAGATACAAAGTGAGCTGAGCTGGTGGCTCAGGACTGGAGGGACCATTAGTGTGGGGGCCTGGGGAGGCACAAGCTGTGACACAAGGGACTAACATCCATATATGGGATAGTTAGGCCTCTATGCACGGGTAGAGGACCAAAGGATAATCAGATCAGAATTTAAGAGGGGGGCCTTGGGTCTCACAGGCACGGGGCATGATAGAAAGAACAAGAGAGGAATGAGGACGAGAGGTTATGTGAGAACCAGCACCAGACATAGTCAGACTCTCATCCTCTCCTCTATGCCACCCCTATGGCCAAGAACATCTCTTCCAGGGACATTTTAGAAGTCTCTCTGAAGGGGCTAGAATTGTAGCTCAGCGGTAGAGCACTTGCCTCGCATGCGTGAGGCCCTGGGTTCGATCCTCAGCACCACATACAAAGCAATAAAATAAAGACATTGTGTCCATCTACAACTGAAAAAATATTAAAAAAAAAAAAAAAAAAGAAGTCTCTCTGAAGAAGCAGAATCACCTCAGGGATGAATAAAAGTTCTGGCAAACATACTAACATTTATTCAGTTCTCCAATAAAACAGCTGGCTCCTCAGCCCCAATCATCTTAAAGTGGAGCCCACCAGGTGACCAGCGCACCTCACACACAGCTCCCAGTCACTGCCAAATATGGACAACTGGAAAAAACAAAATAAAAAAAAAAAGGTACATTGGACTTCATCAAAATTAAAAACTCTTATTTTACCAAGAATGTGAAAAAATTGGCAGATTGGAGGAAAATATTTGCAAATCATATATCTGAAAAGGACTTCTATCTCAAATACATGAAGAACTGCTACCTCAATAATAAAAAAATACATAGCCTAATTTGAGAATAAGCAGAGGATTTAAACAGACATTTCTCCAAAGAAGATTTGCAAATGAGCTGGGCACAGTGTCACACACATGTAGTTCCCACCAGTAAGAAGGCTTAGGTGGGAAAATCACTTGAGCCCAGGGGTTCAAGATCGGCCCAGGCAAGGTAGGGGGCTGGGGGATCTGGCAGAACACATGGTTAGCATGCACAAGACCCTGTGTTCAATCCCCAACACGAGAAAAAAAAAAGACATACAATTGATTAATAAGCAAAATGGTTAATAAGTGCTTGAAAAGATGATTATCCTTTGTCATCAGAGAAATGCAAATTAAAGCCACATGAGCTACCATGTCACACCCATTAGGGTGGCTACAATCACAGAGACTATCAAGAGTTGGTGAGGATGTAGAGAAACTGGGACCCTCATACACTGCAGGTGGGAATGTAAAACACTGCTACCACTTTGGAAAATAGTCTGGTAGTTCCTTTAAAAAGTTAAATAGGGGCTGAGGTGTAGTTCAGTGGTAGAGAACTTGCCTACTATGTGCAAAGCCCTGGGTTCCATCCCCAGCATCGCAAAAAAAAAAAAAAAGTACAGAGTGGTGCACATTTATAATCCTAGCTACTCAAAGACTGAGGCAGGAGGATTACAAATTTCAAGACCAGCCTTGAAAAGTTGTTGATGATCTAGATTCTTTACCCAGTCAAATTATCAAGCAATCAAGTATAAAAATACAAAAAAGACATTTCAAACAGGCAAGGTCGTTAATCTGCCAAGCATTTACTGTTTTTCTTTTTTGGTGGGGATAGAACCCAGATGTGCTTTACCACTGAGTTGAATCCCCAACCCCTTTTATTTATTTTCTATTTTGAGACAGGATCTCACTAAGTTGCTAAGGCTGATCTCAAACTTGCAATCCTCCTCCCTCAGCCTCCTGAGTTGCTGAGATTATAGACATGCATCAATGTGCCCAGTGCCATGCATCTGTTCTTTTTGTTTTGTTTTGTACCAGGGACTGAAGTCAGGGGTACTCGACAATTGACATCCCCAGCCCTATTTTGTATTTTATTTAGAGACAGGGTCTCACTGAGTTGCTTAGTGCCGTGCCTTGCTTTTACTGAGGCTGGCTTTGAACTCTTGATCCTCCTGCCTTGGCCTCCCAAGACACCAGGATTACAGGCATGTGCCCAGCACCATGCATGCATCTGTTTCTAAAAGGTACTACAGGATGTGCTCCAGCAAAATTAGTTGAGTACACCAATGAGGAGAGAACTATGAGATCTAAGAAATTGTAGATTCAATATAGGAGAGTCTCCAGATGACAATTACAGAGTAAACAAGTAAACAGAAGCATTCAGGAAGAAGATCTCTAGGAGAGAGGAAGAATGAATAAATTAATAGATTTTAGCACTTGGGAAAATTTTTTTTCTATTTTTATATGGTGGTTCTAATGAAGCAATTTGTAAAATCTTTTAGCTTATTTTAAAATAAGTAAGGGTAAAAGCCATTTATTTACAAGGAAAAAAAATCCAAAAATGGTACAAGAAATGAAACATAATCATACTTTTTGGCTCTTTGGTGATCAATCTATATTGTCAAAAAAATGTAAAATGCTTTATTGATTTTACTAAAGTATATAACTTATTCCATATGATTACATTGGGATGAGGGGAAACATGATATCACAGCTGATATTTTTTACCATAATGAAATAAATATGTAACATTTTAGTCCCAACATCAAAATATAGCCATAGAAGCATATTATTTAGAATTCAGGTGATAAAACCCTGAATAAACAGCTAACATTTACAGAGATTGCCTCTGGGACTTGAGCGTGTGTGCAGGGAGGACAGGACAAAAATCTGATATTTTCATTATAAAAGCCTCTTGGTGTAGATAATTTAACTATGAATATACATTCATTTTTTATTTTATTTATTTTTATGTGGTGCTGAGGATCAAACCCAGTGCCTCACACACGCTAGGCAAGCACTCTACCATTGAGCCACAACCCCAGCCTGATATTTTAAAAAAGATCAAGTTAGGTGCGGGGACACATGCCTCTAATCCCAGAGAAAAGGGAGGCTGAGATAGGAGGAACACAAGTTCTAGGTCAGGCTCCCCAACTTAGCAAGGCTCTATCTCTAAATTAAATAAAAAGAACTGGAGGTGTAAACTCAGTGGAAAAGCACTCCCAGGTTCAAACCCTAGGATTGCAAAAATAAACAAACAAAATACAAGCAATAGTAAGTGCTGGTGAGGATGTGGTGAAAACAGCACACTCAAACATTGCTGGTGGGACTGCAAATTGGTGCAACCAATCTGGAAAGCAGTATGGAGATTCCTTAAAAAACCTGGAATGGAACCACCATTTGACCCAGCTATCCCACTCCTTGGCCTATACCCTAAAGACTTAAAAACAGTACACTACAGTGATGCAGCCACTTCAATGTTTATAGCAGCACAATTCACAATTGCTAAACTGTGGAACCAACTTAATGCCCTTCAATGGATGAATGGACAAAGAAACTTTGGCATATATACACAATGGAATATTACTCAGCAATAAAAGAGAATAAAATTATGGCATTTGCAGGTAAATGGATGGAACTGGAGAACATCATGCTAAGTGAAGTAAGCCAATGCCAAAGAACCAAAGGCCAAATGTTCTCTCTGATTAGTGGATGCTGATACATAAGTGGGGTGGGGTGAGGAGCATGGGAGAAATGGAGGAACTTTGGATGAGACAAGGGGGAGGTGGGGGAGAGGAGGGAGAATGGGAGTAGCAAAAATGGTTGAATGAGATGGACATCACTACCCTAGGTACATGTATGAAGACACGAATGGTGCGACTCTATCTTGTTTGCAACCAGAGAGATGGAAAATTGAGCTCTATATATGTACTATGACTTGAAATGCATTTAAAAAAAAATAAATAGGTAGGTAAATAGATAAATAAGATCAATGGGCTGGAGGCGGGGGCAGCTCAGTGGCAGAGCACGTGCTTAGCGTGGAAAAGCTCCTGGGTTCAATCCCTAGTGCTGAAAAAGAAAAAGATCAAGTAAAATAAAAGATCACCTATTTTTCATCACAGTATAGATTAAATGCAGACTTTGATAGAATCAGGACCTTCCAGGATCCAACTCACCTTTCCAGTTGTTCTGTTATTCCCTCTTACACAGCTTCCCCCAACACCTTCCCACTTCCCTCCACGTTTGGGGCTCACACTCTCCCCAGGCTGCACTAGGCTCCTCATCTCTGCCTATTAGATCCTGCTCACCCCTAAGGCCAGGTCCAACTTTCATCCTGTTTGCAGAATGAGCTTTTTCTGTGAGCAGAGCGTGAAAATGTGGGCCCTGGGTCCCCATTCCAGCGTTTGCCTCTTCTGGAGAGAGCCAGCCTTGTGGGCTTAGTTATGAATGACAGCTGGCCTGCAATTTCCTAGCCAGGGCCTGAGAACTACCTGGAATGTTATACATACAAACTTCTGTGTGTGTATATGCCCTTTCCTAGGACAATAAATCTTTCAGATTATCAAAGCAGAGCAAATAAGGGTGAGAACCTCTGAGCAGGAGTATTAAAAGGAGCCTGCCTTGGTCCCCTGGGCATTAACAGAACTGAAGAAGCAGGAAGAGGAATGTGGGTGGGGGCCCCCAGGCCTGGTGCCCGGGCACTTAGAATGTTCAAAGGCTCAGAGTGCGGAGGACTTCCTGCCCGTCTTCAGGGCTGGCTTGGATAGCACTGCTGAGACTCTCCCTGCGTCCCTCCACTGTATGGACTGGGCCCCTGGAACGCAAGCTCTCGAAGCAGGTCTGCACCTCCTGGCCCCAGGGAAGTGTCTAGTAGACGGGCTCTAAGCACTCAGCACCTGTCCACAGGTCGGGTGGGGAGACCAGCAGAAGCCAAGTCCATTGTGGGGGCTGTTTGAGACATTAAGTATTTCTTCTGTGGTGGCCTGGCCTGGCCTGGCCTGGAACAGCTCAGCTGGGTGTCTTATATCCTAACCCTAACCCTAACCCAAGCCCAACACGCCTGGGAGAGACAAGCATTAGAGGACTGGCTGCCCAGCTCCAGGCTCTTCAGCCAATCTGGGACTTGCCATGCAAAGACCTGAGTGGTCAGGGTGCTCCTTGTTGACTCTGCTCCCACCACTTAGGGTCCCCTGGACATCTTTTTCTAGCACTATGATCTCCATAAGGCCCCACTTCCTGCCCAGGCCTGGAAAAGGGACTCTTGGGCTAGGGTGCGGCTCAGCAGTGGAGCATTTGCCTAGCATGAGTTTAAGCCCTGGGTTCAGTTCTCAGAACCGCAGAAAAAAAGAGAGAAGAAAGAAATAGAGGGAGGGGCCCCTTCCTATCAGCCCGGCTCTCTGGTATCACAGATGGGTTCCTGGACTTATTTCCCACCAGAGGGGGGCCCTTCTACACCTGCTCCTCTACCTCTCTCTCATGCGGTCCCCACAATGACAAGGACACCTGTACCCACTCTTTCCCGGCTCTCACCGTCACAGATGTGCTGGGGATGGAAGGAAGGGTTTACCCAAGGGCTTACCCAGAACTTCACCAGAAAAAAGGCATTGGAGGGTCCCCGTTCAAAGAGCTCCTTGAGCCCACCCTTCTTCTCTGGGAATTTGTCATAGATCTGGCGGATGTCCACGGCTTCGAGGTAGGGGTCGCTGTAGCTTGGGCTGGACTGGCCGATGTGCACAAACAGGTGCTTGTTGTACTGTGGCGGGAAGAGCGGTCTGAGAGAGATGCCAGGAGAGGCAGGGCACACAGGTGAAGTGGACCTGAGCTGGCGCTCACCGGCCTCATGACCTGGAGCAAGTCCCTTCCCTTCCCTGGGCCTCAGTGTCCCCACAGGAAATACAGAAGCTAGGCAGTCTGCTTCTTCTGTTTCATACTGGGTTCTGGTAAAGAGTGTTTGAGTAATGAGTTCTTCCACCAAAAACAACTCTCAGAATGTCACAGCGGCATCCTGTCAGCAGCCTCCTCCAGTACTACTCTGGCCTTTGCAAGGGATGCTGGTCACCCAGGACATGGGACACTGAAGAACCAGGCCAGGCGTGAGCTGCCGCTCCTTGCTAGTGCCCCAGAGGATGTGGATCAGACACAGGAGGCTTCTCAGCTTCCTGTCAGCCCCTCAGAGGCAGAGAATGAAGGGAAGGGCGTGGGACAGGGCTGGGATGAGCACGACTGCAGACTGAGAGGGGAGGAAGAAGGCAGGACGGGGTGCGGGGAGGAAGCAGGGGAAGGCTTGGGACGGAGGCACTACAGTGGGCCGAGAAAGGGGGAAGAGGAAGGCAGAGTGAGGAAGGAAAGGAGGAGAGGAGGGAAGGACCAATGGGAGGAAAGACTAGAAAGGAAGAGGAAATCAAGATGGTGCCCCAAAGTGCAAGTGCAGAAAGGCAGGCAAGAGAGCCAGGAGCAGGGAGAGCTGGAGGAGGTGTGGGGGTGGGACGGCCTACCGTGTCTGGGTCCTGCTGCTGCTCCAGGAAGGCGGAGAACTCCAACATCCAGAGCTTGGAGCTGGCCACACTGCGGCCCTGCCATGGGGGTGCTGGGGGTGCCGAGGGTGATGGGGTGGGTCCTGCAGGAGACTCAAACCCTGCAGAGGGTGGGAGAGGCACAGGAACCTGTCCACCTGCCCTCCCTGCTACACCCCCTGCAAGGGCTCTGGGCCCCACAGGTGAGACCCATGCCTGGGAAAAAGGGCAGTGCCAGGCTCAGGCTCCGATGTCTCAGAAGGGCTAGCCTGATACAGCTCAGTGGGTCAGGACTCTGCGCAGAAGCAAACTTAAGGGAAACTGGATTCTGATGGGGGACTGTGGCGTCTCTAGAGCAGACACTGTTGGGCTCTTAGTCTCCAGCAACTTCTGGCCCAGGAAGGAAGATAACCAGAGGACACTGACTCTTACAATATGACATGAGCCTCTGAAAGCAGCAGTTTTCTACCTGGCTCACAGCACTGAGAAAAGAACCTGGCCCAGAACAGGCACGGGACACGAGGTTGGTAAGGAAGGAAGGAAGGAATGGATGAATGAATGAAAGGGACGAAATCAACAAGGTGTGCCCTCAGCACCAAGAGGCGCTCCCAGTCCCCTTGGAGCACCTGGAAAAATTCTTCAAAGAAGGTGATGTTTGACAGAAGTAGGGAGTTCAGGTAGAAGTGGGGTGAAGTCCATTCCAAGACAGAAAGAGCAAAGGCAAGCGCATGGGGGCTGAGAACCAGCTCAGTGAGGCTGAAACACAACGTGGTAAAACTGGAGGAGCGGGTGCTGGGCTAGAAGAGGGAACTAGGCTGCAGAGACAGGCCATGGGTGCCTGGCCAACAGGATGGATTTACCCTAGAGACTGGGAAAGCCACTGGGGATCTGAGGCAGGCAGTGAAATTCTCAGCTCTGATTTTTTTTTTTTTTTTTTTTTTTGGAGTTTCTGGGTAAACACTCTACCACTGAGCTACACCCAGCCCAGCTCTGCATTTTTGAGAGGTCCAGCTCTAGTATGAAGGACGGGGCAGGAGCAGAGGCACATGAGAAGAAGATCCTGGCAGTGGAAAGCCAAGCAGGGCCGTGGAGTGAAGGGGAGGGGCCGTGGGGAAGCTGTGAGGGGAGCAGCACTAGCACGCGTTAGGGTGGCATGTGAAGGACTGCTCAGGCAGAACCCCAGATGGCCCTGTCTTTCCATCTGGGAGTCTGGTGAACGGCAAGGCCTCATGCAGTGGCAGAAACTTGGGCACATGCGGGAGACCAAAAAGGAAAGAGTCGGGGAGGGAGGACAGCCACACTGGTCACATCAGCCAGTGCGTAAGGCATCTGCTGAATCCTTCATTCATTCAGCCACTGTGTACTGAGGGATGCTGCATCCATGCATGGTACAGATGTGAGGCTGAGGCAAGTCAGTCACCAACAGAAAGTAACCATGAAGAGCACAGGGCACTGGGGCAGGCAAACAGCAGGACCTTGACAGGGAAAGGAGTGAGACACATTGGCGGAGGAGGCACAGCCTTAGCCATGGTGCACAGCAGGGTGGGGAGTGGGGAGGACAGGATGAGAGGGAGCACAGAGGGCCGAGGGTACCCCAGAACCCTGGGAGTCGATGCAGAGGTCAGACTGTCTCCTGAAGGCACCAGGGAGCCAGAGATGCATTTTCAGCCCAGAAGCAACATGGCGAGATGGCTTTGGAGATTCACAGGTGGGGCATGAGCTAGCAAGCCAGTGAAGAGGCCATGTCCAGGCCAAACTAGGAGGCCTGGGTAAAGACAGGATTAGTGTGGACAGAGAGGGGAGGACAGAAAAGTGGGGCAGAGAGAGGGAGACAGGACCCACATGTTCAAGGCAGGAACGAGAGAAAGCAGCAATTGGGCACCCCAGGGTGGCAGTACTGCTCTCAGAGACAAGAAAAGCCCAAGGGGCCAGGGCCAGAATGCACACAGGCAGTCTGCATGCCAGAGGGCAAGGGTCCCAGCCTGACCTGCGGAGTGGAAGGGGTTGAGAAAGTCTCACAAGAAAGAGGCCAGGGCAAGGCTGGTCCCCCAAGCAGCAAGGGCTGTCCTGCACACTGACTGCCCTGCCCCAGCCCTGCTCAGGTCTCTTCCCACCGGGGTCCCCTCTGCTAACAGGGAGGCAGGCTGGGAAACTGAGTGCTCCTTGAACCTCCCATCTTGAAGATAAGATTACAGACCACACTAGCGAGAGGCAGGCCATTAGAAGCCAGCACACGTGCCAACAAGGGCAGCCAGGTGAGGCAGCTGCCCTAGGGCAGAGGCACTGCTTTGGAGCTGTGTCTCTGGGTAGCCCTGAGCACAGCTGGGGAGGAGGACAATAGTCCAGGCCACCCAAGGAGGACAATGGCTTGGCACAGGGGTGAGGAGTACATGTTGGGGTCAAGGAATAGTGTGGGGCACAAGACTGGGATATACGGTCAGGGCACATGAAAGGTGGCACCTGAGACTGATATACAGGTGTCTGGTTACCGAGGGCCTGGGTCCAGGGCAGGAGCTTCGGAGGAGTGCAATGCCAGGCAGCCAGGCCCTGCCAACTCACCTGGCAGAGGCAGTGGAGGCTGGACAGTGTAGGTTTGTTGAGAGAAAGGTTTCACACTGTGGGAGAGGAGAGAGGAGAAAGAGAGGAGGCATCAGTGACCTCAAGCAAAGGCCAATGCCCTCTGGGTGCCTGGCTCTGGTGACCAGCCATCAGTGATCTTTGTGGCTTTGGCCTCCCGTGCCCTCCTGTCAAGTCCCTTGGCATGCATGTTGGAGCAATCCATCCTGTCCTCCCCACCCTGGCCAGCCAGAGAGATGATTCTTAAGCTGGTTTTTTTTTCTTTTTTTTTTGGGGGGGGGGGGCAGTCCAAAACCCTAGCCCCACCTACACCTTGGACAGACATGAACTTCAGCAAGTGGTACCCCAGGGTCGGCATGGATACCGAGCCATGTGATGCCCAGGAGCATTAGACTTGATCCTAGGCTCAAGGCTATTCTGAAAGTCTCACCCAAGACTACAGCCCCATCTCTCCTGGGGGTGGCCACCTGTCTCATGAGTTCAGGAATTCAGTCTGGTTCAGGGAGCAACTAGTAGCAGAACTAGGCCATACTCACTCATGGGATGTTCCAGCGTGGCCTGGCAAGGCTCCTTGCCAAAACTGAGGAGACAAAAGGTGGAGTCAGCACAATTGTGTGAGCACAGGGGCTCATGGGCTGGGAGACACAGTGGGCTATGAGTGGGGCCGGGGGCTGGGCTCACCACTGGAGGATGGCAAGCCAATGCCCTTGTCTAGTGAGTTAATGCCAACACACTATAGCGCATCCCCAAAGTGGGTTTTCAGGTACACTAGTCTCTGGAAAGATTCTGTCAATATTGAGCATCTGCTCAATAGAGGGAAAAAAACACCTAGGTTTGCTAACACTGCACAGTGACTTCCCTATAAAGATTCACAGTGGCCGGGTGCAGTGGCACACACCTATAATCCCAGCACTTAGGGAGGCTGAGACAGGAGAATCGCGAGTTCAAAGCCAGCCTCAGCAATGGCAAGGCACTAAGCAACTCAGTGAGACCCTGTCTTTACATAAAACACAAAATAGGGCTGAGGATGTGGCTCAGTGGCCGAGTGCCCCTGAGTTCAATCCCCGGTACCAAAAAAAAAAAAAAAAAAGATTCACAGTGCGCATCAACACTATGGATCTGAAAAATCCTAGAATCAAGAAATCTAAGGGCTAGCAGTGCAGCTCAGTGGTAGAGAGTGTGCTTAGCATGCACGAGGCGCCGGGTTCAATCCCTAGCACCAAAAAGGAATCTATTTAATTCGAAGTGTCCTGAACTTACTTGCCCACACAAGCATCTTGTATCACATCTATTTAACATCCCAATGCCCTAGCACTCTCTCTGGAACACACTCTGAAATACAATGCACAAGAAGCCCACAGACGACTATAGGACTGCCCCCTTGCCCACAGGCCTAGGGCAGTGTGGTTGGTGCCTCTTAAAGACCCACACAGTCCCTACAGCCAAGACACAATCCTGGGAAGGAGTTTCTGAACATTTTCTAAGTGTGGCCAACTTGACCATGGCCAAAAGGCTGGTCATTAGGCTGAAAAATTTAAAATCTAAGCAAGATTTAAAATTTTTGTTTCTGGACAGCTCTCCACCCGGAAGAGGGTGGTGCTGGGATCCTGAGCAGGAGGAGTAGGAACAAGACCAAGTAGTGGCCAGCTACACAGGACACGCTGGTGCTATGCTAAAGCCGCAGGTTTTAGCTCCAAGCCCTGGACTTCAGCTTCCTCATCTGTAAATTGGGCTGTCCCTCAAATGGTGGCACCTTTCCCCTTGTTCAAGATCTGCCATGTCACTGCTAAGGATCCCAAGAAGGTGGCTCCATGCACCAAGCCATGACTCAGGGTGGCCCTGTGTCCTTGTTTCCTCCTATCCCCTGGTGCTCCTGGACTGACAGGACTCAAGGAAGAGTGGCTGTTGGACTGGCTGCTGCTCTTATTTCTGCAGAAGGGAGAGGAGAGAGGAGGACAGGCCTCTGGTTCTAGGCTGCCCCACTTACCCCTGAGACTGCTGGGTAGCCTGGGCCCCGGGCAAGGGCCATTTTACTGTGGAAAGCTGTGGCCGAGATGATCTGGGCGGACGACATGGCAGCCATGCTCTGCAGGGCCTTGTCCTTAGCTGCCTGATCCTGGGGGGGGAGACATTGAAGGCAGTGCCTCAGTGAGAGGGGCACCCATCAGGCCCAGGCAAGGCAGGTTCTGGCCTTGGGGTGAGAGAAGCTGTCCCACTGCCAGTGGCCAGAGCCTGGGAACCAGGTCTTAAGCCTGCAATGCCACTAACACATTTTATGACTGAGCATGCCCCTCGCATTCTCTATCAATTTCCTCATCTGTCATAGCCGCCGCACAATACTTGTCCTGCTTATTTCATCAGAGCCCAGAGACAATGGAAACCATGCCAGACTGTAGTTTTCTTCTTTTCTTTCTTTCTCTCTCTCTTCTTTTTGGCAGTGCTGGGATCAAACCCAGGGCTTCACACATGCTAGGAAAGTGCTCTACCACTGAGCTATATCCCCAGTCCTGTATCTTCCATTTTCCCAACCATGGGGACACCTTAAAAACAGGGGTCTTGGGCTGGGGGTGTAGCTCAGTGGTAGAAGGCTTGCCGAGTACATGCAAGGTCCTTGGTTCTATCCACAGCACTGCAAAAGGAAAAAAGAAAAGAAATCAAGAGCATAGGTCTCTTCTGGCTTGCCCACCCTGAACCTCAGCACCTGGATGGTGGTGATGATGCATAAGTACCTGTTGGATTCCTCCTCACTGTGGGGAGGGATCATCCTTGTCCAGGTGGACTATCTGAAAGAGAGGACAGTCTCCTGTGGCCCTACCTGTCTCAATCCTGCCCTGCGGTGTCTCCTTTGTACTGTAGGCACTTACTTTTGTTGTTGTGGTTGTTGTTGTTCTGATTAGTTATACATGACAATAGAATGCATTTTGACACAGTCATACATAAATGGAGTATAACTTCTCATTTGTCTGGTTGTACATGATGTTGAGTTACACAGGTCACGTAATGGCACTTACTTTTCATATGTCAAAATGTAAATAAATATCCCTGCCTATCTTCTGTGGACTCAAAGAGCCCAAAGAATGGGTTCAGCCTGCACGAATCTGAATAAGTAAGCGCTTAGAAAAGCCTTTTGTATCACATTGATAACAACAACAACCAAGTTAGGTTATTATCCCCAGATATAAGGCCCTGGGTTCAATCCCCAGCACTGCAAAAACACAAATAAGCAAACAATAAATAAATAATTTGGGGTATAGAGGCACCTGCAATCCCAACTACTCAGGAGGCTGAGGCAGGAGAATCACAAGTTGGAGGCCAGCCTGGGCAACTGAGCAAAACTCTGTCTCGCAATAAAATTTTAAAAGGGCTGGGGGTATTGCCCAGTGTCAGAGCACTTGCCTAGCATGCATGAGACCCTAGGTCTAAGCCTCAATCGAAGGAAGGAAGGGAGGGAAGGAAGGAGGAAGGGGCAATAACAATGTCATATAAGCCCAGGTAACCTTCCCAAGCTCTTCAGTCGTTAAAACTGCTACGGCTTTCTCTTTCTTTTGTGCTGGGAATGGAACCCAGAGCCTTGCACACGCTGCTAAGCACATGCTTTGCCACTGAGCTACACTCCAGCTATGATGAACTTGTGTATGTGTGCACATGCTACTGGGTTTTGAACTCAGGGACTCACACATGCTAGGCAAGTGTTCTGTCACTGATCTGTATCCCCAACCCTTGGAAAAAATTGAAATTCCAAGACAGGGTCTCACTAAGTTGCCCAGGTTAGCCTTGAACTTGTGATTTTCCTGCCTCAGTCTCTTCAATAGCTGGGATGAGGCACATATGAACATGTCCAGCTTTATTCCGTATAAATTACCCAGTCTCAGGTATTTTGTTATAGCCACAGAAAACAAGCACAGTTCAGACTGGCACAGAGGGGGCTCTGCCAACCAAAGGACAGTGGCAGATGTGTCGGGGCCTGGAAGCACTCTGCAACACAATGGAAGCCATGGGAAAACATTCTAAGTGCTGACTCATCTGTCATTCAGACAAAGCAGTGAAGTAGATGATGTTTGAAAATAGATGAGGTTTGTCAGTGGCCCCCTCCCCAAAGTCCAGGCAAAACTTGAGCCTTGCTCTCAGAGACTGTCTCAAATAACCACAGAAGTAACAAGTCTAGGTGTGCCTCTTTCCAAGGAAAAGCCAGCTCAGGCCTCTCCCTCCAGGAGATATGAATGACCTGGCAGGCTGCACCTCCCATCCACAGACCTCTGGGACGAATAACTACATCAAGAGGCCTGAGAGCTCCTTGGTTCTGTGCCAGCCATTTGCGTCCCTTCCCGGATCCCCAATCTAAACAAATGACTAGGCCTCAGGAAACCATGTCCTCGGTGGGTGAGGCAGGAGTCAGGAAGAAGTAGAAAGGATGTGATGGGGAGTGACATCAGTGGCCAGGCAGCAGAGGTAGGCTCACTGAATTTTGCAGCTGGAGGGAACCTCAGCTATCACCTTGCCACATTGCCCTGTCATTGTACAGATGAGGAAACTGAATGGCGCTTAGGGAGGCTCTGTGACATGCCCACGCACCTGTGGCCACAAAGGTAGAGCCAGGGCTAGGACCAAACCTTGTGGCCTGAGGATTTCTACCTGGCCTCGCTGTCCACCTCACAGCTCAATGACTGTGGGCCCCAAGATCCCCCTTAGAAGTACGACAAAATCTTCCTACCAATCTCTCCAGCAAAACGCACATATAAATAAAACTCTGCATATTTTAAGGTTTTTGTGGTTCCCTTTGGTGGCTGTCTAGCAGTCCACTGAAGGCTGTCCTCAGTCCCAAGCTAGAATCTGTGAACAAGGACGTATGTCTTGAGACAGGCAGGACCGCAGCCCCAGGGGAAATCAACCTTCCCTGAGGTGCTTTAAACAGAACACTGCAAAGTCTGTCCTCCACAGTCACCTGCTGGGGTCCCAGTGAGTCAGCGGCACACCAGAGAAAGGACATGAGGAACAAGCTGGGCTCTAGGGCTGAGGGTGTTCTAGGGAGGGATCCACAGCTGCAGCCAGGCCAGCTGTCCCAGGGACAAAGGGGCGAGGTGTCAGGCCACAGCTGTGGGGTGTGGGGGACAGCTGGGCTAGTGGTACAAGGAATGGAACTGGGCGGGCAGTGGGCTGTGGCTTCCTAGGAAGCAGAAAGATCTGTGGTTCCCACCCACTCAATCTGAGGCGCAAGTGTCAGGATCATTGGGCTAGTGGGACCAGATGGGACGTTCAAGGTCATCTAGTCCAATGACTAAAGTTGAGGTTCTTTATGGTTCTCGTTTAGGTACAAGAAGCTGCACGGGAGGAGGGGGTCTGTGGCCTACTCCTTGCTAACCTAACTACAACCGGAACAGCTCCTTGAATAACATAGTGGGCTGATACTTTGGGGAAAATAATAAAAGAGACTTTCATTGTTTTTTTAAAAATTTATAAACGAGCTGGGGATATAGCTCAGTTGGTAAAGTGCTTGCCTCACGTGCACGAGGCCCTGGGTTCAATCCCCAGCACCACAAATAAATAAATAAAAATAAAAATTTATAAACTATTAATCTAGTTTAGTGGTCCTAATGTTAGGTCTTCCTTTCAAAAAAGCTGGGCAGGCTCGGTTGTTAACAGCTCCATGACAGTGAGCTCACTCCCAGGGAGTATCCACAAAAAGGTCCCTGGTTCCAGGATCCAGGCGGCCTGACTTCCCAAGGGAAACCCTGTCAGCAGCTGGCCTTCCACAGAGCAGCCACCTGTCGCAGAGGCCCTGCAAGGCGGGCTGATCCAGGGAGGGGAAGGAACCACTAGTCCCAGAGCGCAGGGAGCAGGAAGGAATTCCGCCAGCCCCTCCCATAATACCACCAGACTCTGCCACCCCCACAGGCTGACTGATGGCCCTGAGAGGCCTCTGGGGTTCCCAAGAGGGCCAGTGGCTTGGGGAATTCTTCAAGGAAAGGAGTCTGGAAGTTGATCCAGCTGCCTTAAGCTAGGGGAGCCCCCTCTGAGCCAAAGGGATTGGGCACAGCAGGAGGCTGGCCTGCAGCCTCCTGGGACTGGAGAGACCAGCATCCACACATAGCTCCAAGGTCCAGCAAAGTGTGGTCACAGGATAAACTCTGATGCCAAGAGGCACATGGGCTCTGCACACAAGCAGCCAGCCCTTGAACCCACAGGAAAGACTTCCTGCTAGAGAAAGAGTCCCAATTTCTGGGAAGCCGGCCCCACCTAAACCCGAAGCACCTCATTCCTCCCACTGCTCCAGTCTGCCTTACCTTGAGCTTGGCCTGGATCTCGCGGGCTTTTCGACGAGCCAGCACCTGGATGTGGCTGGAGACCTGTGGCAGGGAGAGAAGGCTCCTGTCTCTATCTCCCCAACAGCCCGAGCTCCCCACACCCTTGGCCCTCAGCCACATCTGTGCATGGACTGACTAAATGAAAGGATCCTGGGGGCAGGGGGTGCTCAGTCCTGTGAATCCCAAGTTTGCCTACACTTCAAAAGTGCAGTGCCAGGATTTTGCCATCTTTTCTAATGTCCCAAAGAGGCAGCTGCTGACTCCCCAGTAAGACAAGGGGTTTCTTCCCAGGGGATGATGGAGAACCCCGGGGAAGCTGGACCATGTGTGTCACACCACCCCCTGCTGCCCTGCCCCTGGGGTCCATGCCTGCCTCCCCAGGCCCACCTGCTTCCTGGTGCGGGTCTTCCCTGTCCGGAGCTTGATGTAGCGGGCAATCAGCTCATTCCGACCTGCAGCGAGCGACAACAACCTCTTGGTGGGGAGGAGAGGACAGAAGGCAGGGAGGCAGGGAAGCAGGAGGCCGAGAGGGTCCCTTCCCTGGAGGAGCCTTTTCCTTCCTCACTCTGCCCACCTTGGGTGGGGACTTGGGGTGAGAACTCTACGGGCTCCCTCTTGCCCTCCTTGGACCACAGGGATCTCCCAGCAGCAAGAGGACGCTAAGGTCTCACTGGGTGGACTGGTGACCTGAGAACAAAGAGGTTACAGCCTGAGGAGCCCTGTAGAGCCTTCCCTGACCCCCTAGCCTCGTTCCCCGTCCCATCCTGGCCACCTCCTCATCCGGGTCCCCACAGCAGTCTCAAGCCACCTCTGCTCCACCTCCGTCCAGGGTTCTAGGGTAGTGCCTGACCCTTGGCCCTTCCCATATGAGATTCCCACAGTTCCTGCTGTCTCTGAAAATGAACAGGACCTTCCAAGATCCCCATCTGTAAGAAAGGCCCTGGGAGACATACTGTTGAGACCCTGAGTGTCCCCAGACAGCAGGCCTGGGTCCTTCACTCTGATCGATACCAGAAATCCTGGCCAGGAGCTGCAGCTCAGTGGTAGAGTACTTCTCTATTATGTACAAGGCCCTGGGTTCCATCCCCAGCACAGCAAAGGCACGCTGGGGATGCTGCTCAGTGGTAGAGGGCTTGCCTAGCACGCACATTGCAAAAAAACCAAGGAAACGAACAAATCCAGCCAGCCCCACCTCCAGCCCACGGCTCTGACTCAGGCCAGTCAACAGGCAGCATGGAATGCTCCCAAGGCCCTGTTGCCTGGAGCTGACGCTGATTCTGCAGGACCCTGGCAAACTGCAGAGCTCATGAAGAGGTTCCCTCAACAAGCTCCCCACCTAGGTACAGAGGGCATGTGCTCACACGCGGCTTGCGTGCCTGCTAGAGACAGGGGTGTGTTCAGAGGACAAGGGTCTGTTCAGGCTGCTGGTTGGTAGGGCCTCTCTCTGTTGGCCCATGACCACAGGGTAGGATGAGACCACACAGAAGAACATGGTGAGGGAGAGGGAGAGCGAGAGGTCTGGAGTTGGGGGAGCTGTCCATCACCTCCTTGCTCCAGCTCTGGGGCCAGAGGGCATAGCTCCAGCCTACCCTGTGCTGCTGAGGCTGGAGTGGCTCACAAGGAAGCTGCTGATACAGGGGGAGGTGAGCCGAGTGGGCTGTCTGCCACCTGGGTTGTAATCAGAGAGCCTGGCCAAGACCAAACTGGCCCCCCAGCTGACCTTTCCCCACTGCCAAGCCTGAATTAAGAGGCCACCCTCAAGAGGTCCTGTCTGCCAGAAAGACTTGCTGGCTAGGAGAACTGACTTGTCTGTGTCCAAAGGAGGGAGGAGAGGCTCAGACTCAGGGAGACACTGCCTATGAGCTGGTCTACACCTAAAACTGTGAGTCCAGCAAGATGTCTCTTCTCAAAGCTTTTTAGGGAAAGACTCCACAGGAACCTTTGGCAGTCCAATCAATGTCCCACAGTTCTGCACCATGTCTAACTATAGGCACTCATGCTGCAGCTATTAAACATAAGGTCTAATTCATCACCAGTAGGTTACTGAAGGACCACAAAACTGGAAGTAGGGAGCTTGGCTGGAGCCCACAACTCCACAAAGGAGCTATGAGACCCTGACAAGACACTTCCCTCTGCAGACCTTCACCTAGCCTTCTCTTCTTTAAATCGAGTTCCTTTAAGGTTTTTTCCTCCAGATTCACCCAACCAAATTTTTACAGACTTGGGAAACAGACCTTAACTCTGGTTCAATGAGAACACTTTGTGGCTTGGTTTCCTTTTCTGTAAAATGAACATGTTCTTTGTCTAAGTAAATAGTCAAAGTCAGAGACCAGTCCAGAGGCAAGAAGAGAGGGCTTCTACACACCAGCAGGCTGACTGCAGCACCAGTGGACGAGGTGCTGAGGAGCAGGCGAGTCGCAGACTAGAGGTGGGAGCTGGAGGGACGGGGATGGCGGGAGGCACTCAGGAGACTATCTAGGGGACAGTTAGCCACTGAGCCACACCCCCAGCCCTAATTTGTGTTTTATGTAGAGACAGGGTCTCACTGAGTTGCTTAGCGCCTCGCTGTTGCTGAGGCTGGCTTTGAACTCGCGATTCTCCTGTCTCAGCCTCCCAAAGTGGACTACTCCTCTGGCCCACACCTTGCACACAGTTAGCAGCGTAGCATTGATCTCCGCTAATTAGACTAACGCCTCAGAGGAAGAGCCCACACCCTCATTCAAGTCTGCATCTCCAACACCTGGCACCTACCGAGTGAAGGCATGAATGAATGACATGAGTTTGCCATGGCTCTCTGTTCAAAGTATACCCGGAACTGGGCTGCTTCTCACCGCTGTAACTACCGTGGTCCAAGCTACCACACTTTCTGGCCTGGACGATGATAATCTCTCTCCACCTGGATTCCATGCTCCCAGTCTGTTCCCAACACATTAGCAGCTGTGATTCAATTAAAACTCAAAAGCTGCCGGGCACAGTGGTGCATGCCTGTAATCCCAGTGGCAGGAGGCAGGAAGACTGCAAGTTTAAAGACAGACTCAATAACTTAATGAGGCCCTAAGTAACTTAGCAAGACCTTGTCTCAAAATAAAAAATAAAAAGGGCTGGGGATGTGACTGATTAAGCATCCCTGGGTTCGATCCCTGGTAGCCACTCCTCAATTTTTTTTTTTTTTTAAAGGCCTCACCGACTCCCATTGCCCTCTGATTAAAAGTGGCCAAGTCCTACCAGGTGCAGTGGGTGTGTACCTGCAGTCCCAGCTACTGAGGAGGCTGCAGCAGGAAGACAGTGTGGGCCCAGAAGCTGCAGGCCAGCTGGGCAACAGAGCAAGATCAAAAAAAAAGGGAAAAGTGTGGAATTTCTTACGATGGCCTGAAAGCCCCTACAGGATCTGTCCACCCTTTTCCCAGCTCAGGCACCTGTCTAATGCCATCCACCCCACCACTCTAACGTCCTTGCTGTTCTAAAAACATGCTAGGCCTCTGCACTTCCTGTTCCTCCACAAGAGAATATTCAAAGAGACAGACACAGCTCACTGTCTTCATGTCTTTGCAGGTGGCTGTCATGGTCTTGTGGTTCAGATGCCACGAGATGCCATGTGTAGGGAAATCTTTCCTGACCACATCACTGAGTGCCAAAATCACCCTCGCACCTCACCCTAGTACTTCCTACAGTCTGTACTTTCCTCTGCAGCACCTTTCATGCATGTATGGGAGGGGTGTGCCCGGGATTGAACCCAGGGATGCTTAATCAGTCACATCCCCAGCCCTTTTTATTTTTTAAAAATCTACCACTGAGCCACCTCCCCAGCTCTTTTTATTTTTTATTTTGAAGACAGGGTCTAAGTTGCTTAGGGTCTTTCTAAGTTGCTGAGGCTGGCCTCCAACTTGTAATCCTCCTGTCTCAGCCTCCCAAATTGTTGGGATTACAGGTGTGTACCACCATGACTGGCTTTGAGCTTTTCTATACATGAGCAAATCCAGAATTTTGCAAGGCTCAAGGCATTTAAAAGTTGGGAGGCTCTCAATGAGAAAAAGAATGAGAAATACAAGTAGATTAAAAACTCTTAGTTGGGGATGCACTGTCCTAACATATGTGAGGCCCTGGGTTTTATCCTCAGCATCACAAAATGAAAAGAACAAACAAAAACTTTTGGGATTGATGGCTGTGATCACTATCATGATGGTGATGATGGCTTCCCAGGTACACACATCTGACAAAACTAAAATTAAGTTTAGGGATGGGGAAGGGGCTCATACAAGTAGGAGCACCTGCAGCGTAAGCCTCACACTCTTCATGGTAAATCCACCCCCTCCCTACAACAGGCAGGCAACTATACCTATGTGCCAGATAAGGAAATTGAAACCAGAAAGTCTCATCCTGACCACCCACCAACACATCTCTGACCGCCCAGCTAACTCTTGGCAAAGCCACTTGCTTGTGGCCCTAGTTGGCCTAAAGATGATGCTCAGTCAATGGCAGTGCCTCTCACAGACCAGGCAGGCCTGACCCCTAAGGCAAGGAGCCTTGCTCCTCAGCACACAGGAGGTGTGTGCTCCTCAGACCCCGGGAGGCCCTATCTGCCACTGGCCAAGACCCTTATTCCAGGCAACATGGGCGCTCAGCCTTGTGGGCAAGGGGCCCATCCCTGCCCCACAGTGCTCAGGGGCTCTGCTGCCAGAAAGGCCATCTTAGCCTCCAGGCAAGGGGCCAGCAGTGGGTTTGAGCCAAACCTAAGGGGTTTAAGCTGTCTTTGAATTTTTTTAACTGTCTATACTTATGAGGTACAAAGTGATTTAGTCAATGTGGAATGACTAAACCAATCTAATTGACCTCATCGTCATTTCAAATCTCATTTTTCATGGTGAACACATTTGAAATTTATTCTCTTGGCGCTGGGGATGTAGCTCAATGGTACACATGTGCAAGACCCTGGATTTGATCTTCAGCAGAGGAAAGGGGACAAGCAAGGCATTTTGAAGGACACTCTTCTTTGTGGCACTGAGGACTGAACCCCAGGGTCCTTTACCACTGAGCCACACCCCCAGCCCTTTCAATATTTTATTTTATTTTTTTTATTTTTTTGGTACTGGGGATTAAACTCAGGGGAACTCCACCACTGAGCCACATCCCCAGCCCTATTTTGTGTTTTATGTCGAGACAGGGTCTCACTGAGTTGCTTAGCACCTCGCCATTGCTGAGGCTGGCTTTGAACTCGCGATTCTCCTGTCTCAGCCTCCCTAAGTGCTGGGATTACAGGCTTGAGCTACCACGCCCAGCTAATATTTTATTTTTAGATAAGGTCTTGCTAAATCGCCAAGGCTGACCTCAAACTTGCAATCCTCCTGCCTCAGCCTCCAAGTCACAGGGATTACAGGTGTGGGCCACCACGCCCAGTTTATAATACATTATTATTAACTAGTCATCCTACCTGCAATAACTCAGACCTTATTGCTCCTAATCTAAGTCCCTTTGTATCCTTTGACTGACATATCTCGTTCCTGGTTCTCCCCTCCCCTCCCCTCCCCTCCCCTCCCCTCCTCTCCTCTCCTCTCCTCTCCTCTCCGGTGAGTCTGGTTGCTGTAGATTCCACATCTAAGGAAGATCATGTGGCATCTGTCCTTCTGTGCCTGCTCATCCCACTAGCTTCATGTCCTCCAGTTTGTCCTTCCCCCTCGTTGTCTCAGGAGCTTCAGTCTCCTCTGTCCCTTGCTGCTCATCTCAGACCACTATGTCATCCAGCCTCCTTCCACTTGTCAGAGGTAATGCCAGCAGCTGCCAATGCCCCGGGGTAGGTGCTGGGTGTGGGTGGGTGTGCTGAGCCGAGAGGAACCACACAGCTTCCTTCCTGACACCCAGGGTCCTCTAGAGGTCACCCAGGCCATCCCACTGCCTTTAGGCCACCTGCCATCTAATCCAGGTTTATACATAAGAGGAACTACTGCCTCTCTTCCTTGACTCCTGGAATATCACCATAACGAACCCTACCCGTGCCTGAAACTGCACATCTTATCGGTACAATAAGATGTACAGATCAAGACCTTCAATCTTCACATCTGTTCTATGAGGCTGGTACTACCATTTCTTTTTTTTTTTTTTTTTTAAATTTTTTTAGTTGTAGATGGACACAATATCTTTATTTATTTATTTGTATGTGGTGCTGAGGATCGAACCCAGTGCCTCACGCATGCAAGGCAAGCGCTCCACCACCGAGCCACAATCCCAGCCCTGGTACTACCATTTCCATGCTACAGATAGGGAAACTGAGGCAAGCAGGCTATAGAACTTGTTCAAACTGGATATGGTGGCACACACCTGTCATCCCAGCAACTGAGGAGACTAAGGCAAGAGGACTGCAAGTTCAAAGCCAGTCTCAGAAATTCAGTGAGACCCTCAGCAAATGAACAAGACCCTGTCTCAAAATAAAATTTACAAATAAAGGGCTGGGGACATAGCTCAGTGGTAGAGCATCGCTGGGTTCAATCTCCTGGACCAAAAATAAGCAACAAAGAAAAGGGCTGGGGATGTAGCTCAGTGGTAGGGTACTTGCCTAGCATACACAAGGCCCTGGGGGAAAAACCTTTTTAAGGTCATAGGCCAGTAAGTTTCTGAGATTCAAATCCATGCAGTCTGGTGACAGAACCTATATCTGTCTTCCTTTCTTTTTCTTTCTTTTTTTCTTTTTTGCAATGCTGGGGATCAAACCCAGGACCTCATGCATGCTAGGCAGGTGCTCTATCAACTGAGCCACATCCCCAGCCCCTAGAGCCTATTTCTTAATTTTCACACGCATTACTTCTATTGAACATGGGATTGGAATCCATCTATCACAGAAGCAGGGGCTAGACTAGGTGATTCCAGAAGTCCTGTACAGCCTGAGGAAGAAGAAACCAAAGTCCAAAGAAATGGTTTCTTCACAGTCACATGACACCATGAGAATGTGTGTCTTCTAAGGCTGCCCCCAGCGCCTCATGACTATTATTACACAACTGATGTTCTTCCTGTGGAGGCCCTCCCCTGGCTAGCAGTGAGCTTCTTCTAAAATGCACCATTTTGCTCCCCATCTCTGGATGGATCCCCCAGATTCTCTGGGTCTCTGCATGGAGTTGGTCCAAGGTCCCTTGCTTCCACTCAGGACCTGGAGGGAGACCCGGTGCGAGAGCCCACCCCAGTTTTCACTCTCTGTGGACAGTGGTACCCAGAGCTGGTAGAAGCCAACAGGCCCTGGCCAATGTAGACACTGGAGACCCACAGAGTCAGAGGTGAGGAAAAGACAAGGGAGTGTAGGCCCAGAGGGAGACCCCTGAAGTACAGCCACGCCAGGAAGAGGAGCCATGGCAGTAAGAAATGTGCAGGAAATCCAGGTCAGTCTGCGAGAGGGAAAGAGACCTCTGTGCTTGTCCTCTCTCTGCCACTTGCTGCCTTCTCCCCTCCACGAGTTAAGGTCACAGGCAAGGGAAGCACAAGGCCAGCCTGGACCTTGGGGGAGGGCAGCTGGGCAGCTGGACATTGCAATGTGGCAGGTGGCATTGGCCAACCCAAAAGAGGGTCTGGGTGGGGCTGGGAAGGACACCCTCACCAGACAGTGGGCCCATCTGTCAAGGGACATGTGTCCAACAGCCCCCAGTGTGCATGGCTCGAATCCATGGCCCCACCCCACTAGGGCTGAAAGCTGCCCATGGAGGAAGAGGAGCCCTGGCTGGGCACAGGCTAAAGGTGGAACAGTCCCAGTGCTCACACAGAATCACCACTGCTGTCTCCTAAGCCTGCACCCTGCCAGTCAGTGCAGCCTTTTTTCTCAGACACACATTCCCACAAAAATCGTTATTCCACTAGCAAAACACTGCCCAAGACAGGTCACTTGTGCATCTCATTTCCCCACATGCTGATTCCCCTCTGTCCACACCAGCCCTCCCTCAAAGCCACAAGCATTAGATGGCATCAGGTAGGTAGTACCTGCCACTTAGCGGACTAGTAGTCACGTGGTTTTGTTCATATTATTCATAAGGTTTTTTGGTATTTCTTTTCTTTTCCGTTCTCCTCTCCCCTTTTTATTAGTACTGCGGATTGGACCTAAGGATGCTCTACCACTGAGCCACATTCCCAGCCTTTATTATTTTTTACTTTGAGACAGGGTCTTGCTAAGTTGCCAAGGATCTCTCAATAAATTGCCAAGGCTGGTTTTAAATGCCCAGCCATAAGGTCCTGTTATAATGAATGCTACTGTTCATAAGTCCCCATTATAATTAATGTTATTGGCTTTCAAAATGTAAAAGGGCTAGGCTGGGGCTGTAGCTCAGCGGTAGAGCACTTGCCTTGTACGTGTGAGGCACTGAGTTCAATTCTCAGTGCCACATAAAAATAAAATTATTGTGTCCATCTATAACTAAAAAAAATATATTTTTTTAAAAATGCAAAAGTGCTGAGAATCTGAAGGCATGAGCCTTCCTAACCAGGGAACAGAAATACCTCTGTGGAGCTTCCATTCACTAGAGGTCTCTCAGGAGAGTGAGCCATTTCTCCAAGCCCTCTGTTCCCTCTCTAGGTTGGGCCTATGCTCCACACCTGTCCTAGACCCAATGGCCCTGGGGAGTCTCTTTGTCCAGGGATCAACTGGACAAAGCAATAGCTCTGACTGCAGTTTGAGAAGGCAGCAACTGGGCCTGACATCTGAGTTGTTGCCATCATTGTCCCTGGAGAGCTCTGAGGCTTCTGGTGAAATCCTAGCCAGCCTTCAAGGCCATAGCCCCAGGAAACTTGCCGTGATCTCCACCTGAGTGGGTGTGTCCACTCAGACACTGGTGGGTGGGCCTGTGCCTTCCTCATGGCCCTGGCTACAGCCATCTGAGTCCTTATCATGGCCCTCCCTAAACTGTGAGCTCCATGAGAGCAAAGAACATGCTCCACTCAGCTCCACATTCCCTGCTCTGCATTTTTGGTACCTATGGTAAGCTCTCATCACCATGGCGATACTAAAAGGCAGTGTCTCATTCCAATAAGCCCAAGGAAAGCTGCTCAGCATCAGTGATCATTGGGCAATTCCAATGAAAACCAGGAGATACTACTTCACATCCACAAGGATGGCTGTGATCAGAGAATAGGAAAATCTTAAGTGTTGGCGAAGATGTGGAGAAACTGGAATCCTTGAGCACCGCTGGTGGGAATGTAAAATAGTGCAGCCACTCTGAAGAACAGCTTGGCGGTTCTTCAAAAAGTTAAACATAGCGGGCATGTTGGCACATGCTGTGATCCCAGATAGTAGTCAGGAAGCTAAGGCAGGAGGATTCCAAGTTCAAGGCTAGTCTGGGCAACTTAGCAAGACCTCTTTTGAAATTCAAAAAAAAAAAAAAGTGAAAAATAAAAAGCTAGAGATGTAGCTTAGTGGCAGAGAATGTGCTTATTAGCACGGGGAGGCCCTGGGTTCCAGTCCTAGCACCACCACCAACAAAAAAGACACAAAAGAGCCGGGCGCGGTGGCTCACGCTTGTATTCCCAGCACTTTGGGAGGCTGAGACAGGAGAATCGCGAGTTCAAAGCCAGCCTCAGCAATGGCGAGGCGCTAAGCAACTCAGTGAGACCTGTCTCTACATAAAACACAAAATAGGGCTGGGGATGTGGCTCAGTGGTGGAGTTCCCCTGAGTTCAATCCCTGGTACCAACAAAAAAGACACAAAAGGTCAAATGATTCCACTTTTATAAGACACCTAAAATAGGCAGATTCATAGAAACAAAGTAAAAACAGAGATTATCAGGGGCAGGGAGCCAAGGAGAATAGGGAGTTATTGTTTAATGGGTACAGAATTTGGGATAATGAAGAAGTTCTAGAAATGGATAATGGTGATGGTTGTACAATGTGGATGTATGGGGCTGGGGGTGTGGCTCGGGGGTAGAGCACGTGCCTAGCATGAGCAAGGCCCTGCACCATCCCCAGCACCGCAAAAAGAGAAAGAAAAAAAGTGAACGTACTTAATGCCACTGAACATAGATGATTTTAAATGATTAACTTTATGTAATATCTATTTTCCCACCATAAAAAAAATAAACAAAACCAAGACAACCCTCCCCCTAAAGCTAGTAGTGTCATTATCCCCACTTTACAAATGGGTAAAGGGAAGCTCAGAAAGGTAAAATAACTTGCCCAAGGTCACATCAGACATCGGGGCAGATAGGGTGGCAGGTCATAAGTGAAGCCTTGAAGGAGCTGGAAACTCACAGGGGGACAAAGCAAAGGGCAAGAATCCAAGCAGGGGTAAAGCTTCTTGACCTCTGTCCCATTCCCTTAGTGAAAAGAGCCCTGAATTGACTGTAGCCCTGACTGCCAGCGTCCATTTCCAATTCTGCCTCTTATTACTCTGTGTCTCATCCATGAAATAAGGGGTCCCTTCCCCTTGGATAGTCTGTCATGACAGTGCTTTTTTCAGATCTTCCACTAGAGTCCCCCAAAGACACTATGCAAAATCCTGCCTGGGGGCCAGTGCCACACTCTCCCTTCCCCCTTGCCTAGAGCTCCCGGCCCTCTCCACCCAGCTCAGCCTCCTCTTCCTTCCAGAAAACATCCAAGATAACCTGGCCCTCTGGATTCCTGGCTGTCTACAACCTAAGTGCCTGCCTGGGCGGTTTACTTCCCAAAGATGATTCTCCTGTCTCTCATTAAACTCTGAAGTCATGGAGAAGAGACCACTGAGCCCTCAGCCCCTCCGGGTGAACACTTCAAAAGAGCTGAATGACAGGCTGAGGTAGGAGGATCCTTGAGTTCAAAGCCAGCCTCAGCAACAGCGAGGCCCTAAGCAACTCAGTGAGACCCTGTCTCTAAATAAAATATAAAAGAAGACGGAGATGTGGCTCAGTGGTTAAGTGCCCCTGGGTTCAATCCCTAGTACTCTTGCTCACCCTCAAAAAAAACCCTAAATGACTGAGAACAAGACAGGAAGCCTGGGACACAAGAGAGGAGAAGCAGAAAGAGGGACAGAGATGTCGGGGTACAAAAACCACCTCCAAAAAGTTGAAGGCATGGGGGCAACTCAGATGACTCAGAGTTGGTCCTAGGAGGAGGGTGACCACCCAGGGTCATCACCGAGCTGTGGGCAGAAGGAAGGGCAGCGGGGACAGAAATCACTCTGCCTTTGTTTCTCCACCCCCTACACCCAGGGCCCAGCAGAGAGAGCCTGGCCAAAGGAGGTCAGAGTGACCAGCATTAGCAGTGCCAGGGCGAGGGTTACACAGTGACAGGGCAAAAATGAAGGCAGCTGTGAGCAGGAGGCTGGCACCCTCGGCCTGGGAGCAGGCCCAAGAGAGGTGAGAGGCGCTCAAAGGGGGCGGGGGCCAGGGCCAAGGAGCGTGGGAGACGCGGCTCAGAAATAACAGGTGTTAATCCGCGGTGTTGCTTTGCATGTCATCTGCATGTCTGCCTGGCCCTGATGAGCGGGTGCTGCTCTAGGTGTCCTGTGTGCTCTGGGTGTGCTCCTAGCCCAGGCCTAATCCCTGTCCTCAAATTGCTGAGGCCAGGTCCCCAGGTCTAGAAGCCCCTCAGCATGCCATCTTGCCTGCTTGCCTCAGGCGCCCCAGGTGCCCCTCACCTGGATATGCTAAAAGTGGTGGGAGTGTGAAGATAGGGCTCTTGGGGATGCTGGTAGCTGACTGGAGGCTCAGGATGGGGCTGAGGGACACAGGACGGACAGAGCAGGTCCCCTGAGGGAAGATCAGAGGATCAGAGGAGAATGGCCAGAGTGATGTCTGAGTCAGCTGGGCAGCGTGACTCTCCTGCTCCACCTCCTTGGGGGCCCAGCCCACACACTGGGGTGAGCTCAGAGCTATCTATACCTCCCGGCTGCACTGGCCGGCCCTGCAGAGTGGCCCTCCATCACCTCCTCTCATGGCTCGGCCTTGGCTGGGCCCCCGGGGCTGGTAAGAAGAGATACGGCTGAGCCAGTGCCTCTACTCACGCAGGCCAGGTGAGTCATCAGACGTGGTGCATGGCCTCCGGTCCCCCTGCCTAGAGCCTGACCCACCTGAGCCAGTGCCAAGCAGAGGCGGGGCAGGGAGGGGAGCAGCAAGGCCATTCAGGGTGAGGCTGGAGCATGAGCTGGGGGACAAGAGCACCAGCTGCAAGCCCTGCTCTCAGTTCAGTGTCAGAGGGACTCTGGGGAAACTCTTGGCTTCCTTGAGCGACCACTTCTGAATCTGCAAGCAGAGGTTGTAACTGCTCCCTCCTTAAAAGGATCCGAGAGATAAAGCCAAAGACCACTGGGACCTCCTGAGTCTTAGTAAGAGGCACCAGGCCTCTGCCCCTCTCCTCTCCCTTCCTCTGAGGCCCTCTGTGTGCTCCCCTTCCTGTACACCTCCTGTCTCTCAGCACAGGAAAAGGAGAGCCACATAGGGGGACACCATTGTGGCCAGAAAGTTAACTGAACACCATCTTCATGCCACTTCCCTACTCCATGGGTTTGCTCCTACCAGAATTTCAACCTACGGCCTGCCAGAGATATCCAGAGCATGCCCTCTCCCAAGTCTGGCAAATCACAATGGTCTGGCGACTGCAAATAGAGTCTCTTAACCCCAATATATGTATATATGTTGTCCCTCAGCCCCATCCTAAAGTAAACTAAGCTTCTACCCAAATGTCCATTGGCAGGTGAATGGATAAACAAAACTTGGTGTATATATATACACACAAAGGAATCTTGGCATTAAAAAGGAAGGAAACTGAGCATGGTAGTATGCCTGTAATCCAGGCTCAAGAGGCTGAGGCAGGAGGATGGTAAATTTGAGGCCAACTTGGGCAATTTAATGAGACCCTGTCTCTACATAAAACACAAAATAGGGCTGGAGATGTGGCTCAGTGGTCGAGTCCCCCTGAGTTCGATCCCCAGTACCAAAAAAATAAAAATAAAAAATAATAATAAAAAAATAATAAAAAGGGCTAGGGATGTGGCTTAGTGGTTGAGTGTTCCTGGGTTCAATCCCTGGTACCAAAACAAACAACAAAGTAACAAAAAACCCAAAGTCCAACAGGGCATGGTGGTGCATGCCTGAAATCTCAGCAGCTCAGGAGGCTGAGGCAGGAGGATCCTGGGTTCAAAGCCAGCCTCAGCAACAGCAAGGCACTAAGAAACTCAGTGAGACCCTGTCTCTACATAAAACACAAAAAATAGGGCTAGGGATGTGGCTCAGTAGTCGAGTGCCCTGAGTTCAATTCTCAGTACCAAAAAAAAAAATCTGAGTGAACTAAATGCCACTAAATTGTAAATTTAAAGATTCTAACAGGGACACTGGGGTTACGGTGCAGTGGTAGCGTGCTCACCTAGCATGTGTGAGGCACTGGGTTCGATCCTCAGCGTCATATAAAAATAAAATAAAGATATTCTGTCCACCTACAACTAAAAAATAAATATTAAAAAAAAAGATTCTAACGGTTAAAATGGTCAGTTCTATGCTACGTATATTTTACAACCAAACCCCACTCCCGCTCAAAACCAACAAAAGTAAGCACCTTAAGCTCCTGAACCACAATGGCACTCAAATTAATTTTTAGTGTATTGGTTCTATTACACCCTGGCACCTCCACAGGACTTCCCAGATACCCACAGCACCCTTAGGTCTTGCCCTCTGCTAAATACCCTCTGCACACTTGTTTAGCAGACCATCTGTCCCTTTGAAGCACACAGACAGATCCTATAAAGTGTCCTGGCTTCCTGACCAGGCTCTGAGAAGCTGTCCAGCTCAACAACTGCCCTTCCCCATCACACCACTTGGCCTCTCACTTGTACAGTCAAGCTCATGATCAATCTTCATCCCATTCTCCAAAGAGCCCAGAATCCTGGGGGCCTACTTCCTTACCAGCTAATGGGAGATACCCTATGTAAAGCACCCCTCTCTGCACACCTAGCACCCCACAGGTGCTCCACAAGCATCAGCTGTGTCCTCCAGGAAACTCCCTTAGGGGTGCAGAAGTGGTCAGAGCAGGGGCAGTGTAGGGGCAGCGACCCAGAAGTAATTGCGACACTCTGGGAACCCAGCAATTTGCCAAGCAAGGAAAGAGGGGCAATTTTAACCAGTGTCTGAGGAGTAGACCTAGGGTCTACCTTAAAAGGACCTTGCCAGATGGGCACAGTGGCGCAGCCTGCAATTCCAGCACTTAGGGAGGCTGAGACAGGAGAATCGCGAGTTCAAAGCCAGCCTCAGCAACAGTGGGGCACTAAGCAACTCAGTGAGACCCTGTCTCTACATAAAACACAGAATAGGGCTGGGGATGTGGCTCAGTGGTCGAGTGCCCCTGAGTTCAATCTCTAGTACCAAAAAAAAAAAAAAGGACCTTGCCCTCCCAACAAGCAAGAGGGAAGGAATCATTCTGATCTTGTAAGGAAGGTTATAGGTGAAGAGGCTGTCAGAGCCTGGCTACTCTTCACGCCAGAAGCAAACCAGATTTGAGTTTAGTCCACTCAACACTGTTGAATAGTGTCCCCTCAAAATTTATGTTCACCCAGAACTTTGGTACCTGGCCCAATTTGTTTTTGGGGGGGCTTTGGGGGTTTTTTGTACTGTTTTGCAGGGCTGGGATGAAGCCCAGGGCCTCATGTGAGTGGGGCAAGCATTCTACCACTGAGCTGTGCCCTCAGCCCAAGTCCCCCTTTGACAGCCAAGGCGGGTAGCCTAGCGATCAGGCATTTGCCCGGGGGATGGCTTGCAGGATTTCCCCATTTTCTCTGCAGAGATGTTCTAACCAACCAAGGAAACCTTTCCTAAGTTCTCCACTGTTACAGCATCTCACTCCCAGGGCCCCACCCTCCACATCCACTCACAGGCTTCTCCTCTGATGAAGAGGGAACCCAGGAGAACCCACTCTTAGGGAATCCAGGAGAGAAGAAAGCAGTGCCCACCTGGCAGAAGCCCCAAGGTCATTCAGAGGAGACCCCAAGGTACTGCGTCCATTCCCTCTGCTTCAGCTCTATTTCCAGGGCTGGACCATGAGTCCAGGGACCTGTTGCCCATCCCAGGAGGCTCCTTACCGTACATCTTGCCCTCGTCTGACAGGATGATTTTGCGCCGGCCGCAGGGTGGGTAGATGGCCAGGGCCTCCTGGAAGCTCTGCTCAATGTCGGGGCTCCACACACCCTCTGCATCGTTGTCGATGGGCTTGTCCAGTGCCTGACTGCCCCCAGAGACACTGCTCCCCTCAGGGGAGTTAGGAGAGCTCCACTCGTTGGAGGTAATGGTGCCGGCCTTGCCCTCCAAGGCTCCGCTTGGAGGAGCGCCCGCTGGACCTGTTGGGGCAGGAACCATGGCCCAGGTGAAAAGTGGAAGAACCTGTGGACAGCGGGACAGTGGACACCCCAGGGACTGCTCCAGCACCCAGTTATTCAGGAGGCCAAGTAAAATGGTGTAAGGGTCAGGAGGCCAGGGGTCTCAGAGAGGTCATTCCCTCTGCAGATCTCAGCTCCCCCACCTGTCAAATGAGCGTGATCTCAACACCTCTGATCATGGCTGAGGGCCCAGGCAAGGGCTGAGAAGTAGGAGACAAGGACCAAATGCCAGGGCATGTTCTGATACTAAATCAACCTGGGAAAAAGGATGCAAAATACTGTGCAAAACTGTACGTAGGTTCCTCAAAAAATTCAAGCAAGGGCTGAGGTGTAGCTCAGAGGTAGCACTCACCTAGCATACGTGAGGCCCTTCATTCATCCCCACACCACACATAAAATCAAACCAACCATGTAATTCAGCAATCCCATTTCTCAGTATATATCCAAAAGAACTGAAAGCCAAGTCTCAAAGAGGTATTTGTACAGTGGTAGAGTGCCTGCCTAGCAGCAGGAGGCCCTGGACTCCATCCCCAGCACTACATAAAAGAATTCCAGAAAAAGAGAATACAGGAAGTAAAGCAGGCAACATTTTATTTTATTTTTTTTAATGTTTATTTTTTAGTTGTAGGTGACAGAATATCTTTATTTTATTTTTATGTGGTGCTGAGGAGCGAACCCAGTGCCTTATGCGTGCTAGGCGAGCACGCTACCACTGTGCCATAATCCCAGCCCCAGCAGGCAACATTTTAAAAGATAAGTTTTAAAAAGTTTTCCAGAATTAATAAAACACATGACTTCTCCAATTCAGGAACCATACTGAGTCTTAACCAGGATACATTTAAATAAACATATAGGGACACTACAGAATACCAAAGCCAAAGAGAAGACCTTAAAAGCACCCAGAGCTAAAAAGGAGAGATTATCTACAAAGGAAGAACCACCTCTCCCTCCATCCTTACTCGACCCAACCCAGGGCCTCCAGTAAGCTAAGAAGGTGCCCTGCAACAGAGCCACGCCCCAGTTCAGGAAGGAATATTAAACCAATAGCAGAATTCTTGACAGTAATGCTAGAACCTCCAAATTATTCAGAGAAAATAGCCATCAACCTAAAATTTAAAACCCAACAAAAGCATAATGCAAGAATGAAGATTAAATTAAGACATTCGTAGACAGATGATGGAGATAATTTACCACTGAAGACCCAATAACAATGAAAGGGCTGGGGCTGTGGCTCAGTGGTAGAGCACCTGCCTAGCATGTGTGAGGCACTGGGTTCAATTCTCAGCACCACATTAAAAAATAAATAAATAAAATAAAGGTTAATAAAAAAAAGAAAAGAAAGAAAAAACGATAAAAGTATTTGAAAAAACAAAAGTGGTATTGCTATGAAAGGAAGATACTACACATGGATCAATTAGCAAAGTAACTAGTAAAAACAAATCTAAGGGGCTGGGGCGGTGGCTCAGTGGTAGAGCGCTTGCCTCGCATGCGTGAGTCACTGGGTTCGATCCTCAGCATCACATAAAAATACATAAATAAAGATATTAAAAAAAAAAAAAACAAATCTAAACAATGCCAATTACGTAGAAACAGTGACAAGGGGCTGGCAGTATAGCTCAGTGGCAGAGCACTTGCCTACCATGCTTAAGGCCCTGGGTCTCATCCCCAGCGCCAGGGGGAAAAAAAATTAAAAAATTGATGATGATTAATTTAACTTGGCCATGTTGAGTGAGAAGAGACAGGAATGACGTTTGTGAAGCACAAGTTCAGAAGACACAGTTGATAAAATCCAAGATGTATTCACATTAAAAACTCAACTGCAAGAAACAAAAGAGAGCTTCCTTAATCTGATCAAAGATAGCTTTCAAAAACCTACACAAGAAATATCACACTAAAGATAAAACACTAGCCAGGCGCAGTGGCACTCGCCTATAATCCCCGCAGCTCAGGAGGCTGAGGCAGAAGGATATGAGTTCAAAACCAGCCTCAGCACCTTAGTGAGGCCCTAAGCATCTCGGCGAGACTCTGTCTCTAAATAAAATACAAAAAAAGGGCTGGGGATGTGGCTCAGTGGTTAAGCACACCTGGGTTCAATGCCCAGTACCAAAAAAAAAAAGATGAGGCTCAGTGGTTAAGCACACCTGGGTTCAATGCCCAGTACCAAAAAAAAAAAAAGATGAAACACTAGAAGTACTACCTTTAAAGTTAACAAGATCAAAGATGCCCACTTTCAGCAGGGTGCGCAGTGGTGCACAGATTACAGATTACATCTGTAATCCCAGAGGCTCAGAAGGCTGAGACAGGAGGATTGCAAATTCAAAGCCAGCCTCAAACTCAGCAAGAGTGAAGTATGCTAAGCAACTCTGTGAGACCCTGTCTCTACATAAAACACAAAATAGGGCTGAGGATGTGGCTCAGTGGTTGAGTGCCCCTGGGTTGAATCCCCAGGACCCCCCAAAAAAGGATACCCACTTTTACCACTTATGTACAAATACAACAGGAATCTTAGCCAAAACAGTAGGACAAGAAAAAAACAGAATACTTGGAAAGAAAAACTCATAATATTCTCAGAAAATATAAGATTAAAAAGATTTTACAAACAAATCATAAAAACTTTCAAGAGAATTGAGCTCTATCAACATGTCAAAATCACATTCTTTTATGCCAGAAATAGGGTATTAAAAAATATAATTAAAAAAAAATTCAGCCGGGCACGGTGGCTCACGCCTGTAATCCCAGCACTTAGGGAGGCTGAGACAGGAGGATCACGAGTTCAAAGCCAGCCTCAGCAACAGCGAGGTGCTAAGTGACTCAGTGAGACCCTGTCCATACATAAAAAAACACAAAATAGGGCTGGGGATGTGGCTCAGTGGTCGAGTGCCCCTGAGTTCAGTCCCTGGTGCCAAAAAAAAAAAAAAAAAAAAAAAAATTCTTCCACTTAGAAAACAAAGCCATAAGGTATCCAGGGATAAATCTAACAAAATGTGAGACCTTTTACAGAAAAAATTGCAATTGTTTCAATGGACAAAAACTACCTAAATAAATGAAGGGAAGAAACAGACTTCATGGATGGAAAACAATATAATAAAGATGCTAAACCCTCTCAAGAAAATCATAAACTCAATGAAATTGTGATAAAGTCCCCCACAATCGTTCCATAAAATTTAACATTCTCAAAATATGTGGAAGAGCTGTGGAGATGAATCTCAAGCTGTTTGTCACTGGTTCACTCTCCCTTTTTCCCCCTGGGCTTTCTATTTTGCAAGACTCATTCCTTAAGTGTCATCCTTGGGGTTCTGGTCTGACCATTCCTTTTTAAATTTTACACAGACTCCCGGGGGGATGTCCATCCGTGGCTTCCACTTCTGTACATGTTTTTGGGTTTTAGTTTCTGAGATGGGGTATCGCTGTGTTGCTCGGGCTGTCCCCAAACTCCTGGGCTCAAGAGATCCTTCTGTCTCAGCTACCCAAGTAGCAGGGCTGAGCTCTAATCAGCATGCCCAACACAACCATGCATTTTTGATTACCAAATGTGCCTATGTTGCTACACAGGCCTGGAGAGTGTAGGCCTATGTAGCAACTGCCCACCAGGCATCTCTAATCAGGTATCTCCATAGCGCCTCAAGCTCATTATGTTCAAAAACCAGATTTTCAGCTTTCCCCCTGAATCCTCCCTGCTTCTCTACTCTCTCTCAGCAAATGAACCACAGCCCACCCAAAGGCCAGAAATCTAGGCGCATATTTGGATCTTCTTTCCCATATCCATTTAATGACCACATCCTGTCTTTCTGTCTCTTAAATTTATCTCCTGAACCCACTTCTCTGTGCAACAGCGCCAATCCAAGCTTCCATCAATGCACATCTGGATGCCTACAGTGACCTCCTTCAGACTTCATCATCTTTTCACCGCAGTCAGAGCAGCGATCATGTGATTCATTCACTTATTAAAATCTTTCAATGGCTTTTCTGAGTTCTTAAGATAAACACATATCCCTTGATGGAATTTTTTTCCCTCTTTTTAAATGCAGCTTTATTAATAATTATTTTAAATATTTTCTATAATTACGATTGCAATCAGATGGCACACTGTACATTAGGATTACTTTGAAAAAAGTCTTCCAAAGACATACATTACAAATTACATTGAGCAATAAAATAACTGCAAGAGCAGTAGCATCCTCCATCAGATGATTCCTGCTCTCCTGCCGAACCTTCACCTCACCTCTTGGACCCTGTGCTCCCTCTTTGCACCCACTTCCAAGCCCCAGACTCCACCATCCAAATCACCCCCAACATGCTAAGCTATTCTCTCTCCACTTTTCTCTCCCTTTTGTGATGGGTGCTGGGGATGGAAAACACTAGGCAAGTGCTTTAGCACTGAGCTACATACATCCCCAGCCCTTTTTTAAAATTTTATTTTGAGACAGAGTTTCACTAAATTACCCATGCCGGCCTCAAACTTGGGATCCTCCTGCTTTGGCCTGTGGAATAGCTGGGACTGCAGGTATGCACCACCATACCTGGCTTTTCTTTTTCTACTCTTGATCGGTGTGCTGCTGTAGCTTTCCTTCCCACTCCTCTTTTCACCTAACAAACTGCTCCTCATCCTTAAGGTCCAGCCAAACGACCGGAGAGTAAGAGGACCCCAGCGCCATGGATTAAGTGCTCTCTCCCGACCTTCAACAGCCCATCTTTCCAGACATGAGTTCCCACTTCCCAGTAATTATCAGTCTCCTTTTCACCACACTTTAACACCAGGACAGGGATCAGTCTTCATCCACTAAGTTCTCGGTGCACCACACTGTGCTGGTGAATGAAGAAAGAACAAATGAATGGATTTCGCTAAGGGCTCTTTATGGAAAAATGATTTCTCTGCAAGGAGAATGAACCACTCTGCTTAGTTTAAGGAACAAAAAAATATATCTCATCGGTCACGGCGGCGCATGTCTGTAATCCCAGCAGTGTGGCAGGCTGAGGCAGGAGGACCACGAGTTCAAAGCCAGACTCAGCAACAGTGAAGTGCTAAGTGACTCAGTGAGACACTGTCACTAAATAAAACACAAAATAGGGTTGGGGATATGGCTCAGAGGTCAAGTACCCCTGAGTTCAAGTACACCCCCCCCCAAAAAATCTCAGCAAATATCTAGATTTTGGCACATCAGTAACAGAGATTGAATTATATATAAACCCTTTGGGGATTTATTTTGGAGACTTACAAAATGGAAGAGTGATGAGTAGGAGCCAAAGGGCTGGTGTTGGTTCCAGTTCTATAACAAACAGTGGGCAAATCACTTCATCTCCTGGTCTCAGCCTGCTCATCTATACAACCGGGGTGCGGGGGTCTAAGTCCCTTTCTGGGCAGGCCTTGTCTGTGGCTTGCACAACTACCCAGACCAACCCCCACCCCTTGGGGTCTCTGAACACACCTTGCAGATATTCATCTGTGGCTTTTCCCAGGGGTCTGGAAAACGGATCCACCATGGAAAGATGATGGTCAATAAGGTAAGATGTCTAGGACAGGGCTTGACATGGAGTCAAAGCTCAGTGGGGGCTGTTTAGGATCATCAGCATTATTATTAAGGTACACATACTATTTCAAGTGGCACATCTAAAGCCTAAGTAGACATGGTAGGTACAGATATCTTAAACCCTATCACCTAAGATTAATATCTAATATTAATTAATCCATACTATTAATACCTAAGTCCTCATTAGTCCTGGCTTTAGCCTGGATTTTCTTTTGGAGTAACATGGCACAGGTGTGTACTATGAGCTGGGTGAGGGTGCTGTGAAGCCAGGCTGTCAGGAGAGATGGAAGGAAGCGCAGCCCAGCCCCTGATCGGATATGACCTCCTTGGAGAGCCTGAGGCTGTGGTTTCTAGGCCTGCACTTCCTCAGAAATCCTTTCCTTCACCCCGGAAGTTGAGCCCTGTAGATCAGCAGACCTGGGGACAACCAGAGGCTGTTCATGCCTGACTCTGCCCCACAAGGGAGGTTTTCTGAGGACCTGTGTCCCCAAGATTGGGCCTGTCCCAAGGAAAGCAGGGCAGCAGGTTACCCAAGGCCCTGGGCCATGGGATTCATTACTGAAATGGAGTCACTCCTGGCCTTTCAAGGCCCTGCCACTCCTGGTCCACCACCATGACTGGCTGGCCTGTCCCACCCTCGCAGCCCACGGCCCAGGTTGGCAGCTGCTTTCTTTACCAGACAAACCTCCCACATAGCCCTGCCCTGTGGCCAGTGTAACGGGGGCAAGCCAACACTAGCCCAGAAAACGATCCCACTCCTTCCCCTCCCCCAAGCGCTCCACAGTGACCCTCAAGGGCCTGCAGGGGAGAGCTGGAGGGGGAGAACAGATGGCATCGCTGAGCCCAGGCCATGTGCCACGAACAGAGGAATAAAAATAATCCCTGACTTGGCTCTCAGGGACTGGTCTAGAGGCCTCCAGTTCTGCCCCCAGCCCCACCCAAAAGCCACCAGATGGCCTGCCCAGGGCAACCGAGACCCAAACAACATGCTGCTCCATCCCAGGGCCCACAGATACTGGTTACCCAGGAATTTTCAGAAGAATCAGGAAGGTATGGACTTTTGTTATAATCTTTCTAAGAATCAGAACAACATGCTCTTCCAGAAATGCTTTGAGGATAGAAAAGGAATTATGATCCCCAGGACATACACCAAGAAGCCAGAGCTCAGGGAGGGCAGAGAAAGCCCTGAGAAAGTGGCCAAAGCAGACATTAAGGAGTTGCGGATGTAGTTGAGGGGCACAGACCCTGGATTCCATTCACAACACTACAAAACACCAAACCAAACAAAACAGACCTCACGCCTGAAGTCCTCTCCCTGCATGGTCCATCTTATGTACTCACCTTTTAACAGCCTCCCAGGACCATAAATGATCTCTAAGTCCCACCTAACTACTCTGAGCCACTAGAGGCCGCAACTCACAGCACCAGTCCTGTAAAGAGATCTCACCTGTGTTCGCCTGTAATCCCAGATTCTTCAGAGGCTGAGACAGGAAGATCACCAGTTGGAGGCCAGCCTTGGCAACTTCATGAGACCCTGTCTCAAAATAAAAAATAAAAAGGGCTAGGGAATAAAATTGGGTGATGTGTAATTAATAAATAAATAAAAATTAAAAGGGCTGGGGTGTAGCTCAGTGGTAGAGCACCCTGGGTTCAATCCCTAATACCACTAAATAAATAAATAAAAACGCTCAACACACATAACCTACCTAACATCTTAGCATAGCCTCACCCACCTTAAACATGCTCAGAATACTCAACGTCAATTGATGGCTAAGCAAAACCATCTAATGCAAAGCTTCTGTATAATAAAGTGTTAATTATCTCCTGTAAATTTATGGAACACCTGTATCCAAAAATATTCTGGCAACACAGCACAGTATACAGTACAGGCTGTTTACCCTTGTGACCACATGCCTGAGTGGAGCTGCAGCTCACTGACCAGCTGTAAGCCGGGTGCAGTGGCGCATGCCTGTAATCCCAGCAGTTCAGGAGGATGAGGCAGGAGGTTCACAAGTTCAAAGCCAGTCTCAGCAACTTAGTGAAGCCTTAAGCAACTCAGCGAGACCCTGTCTCTAAATAAAATATTTAAAAAGGCTGGGAATGTGGCTCAGTGGTTAGGCACCCTTGGGTTCAATTCCTGGTATACCCCCCCCAAAAGAATAACTACTTGGATGTGGACTCTAGGAGGTACAGGTTTGGGTGCCCACTCTGTGCCAGGCACTGGGCTGGGCACTTGACTACTTCTCTAGTCCTCCCACATCCCTTAAAGTAGCTTGTACATCCCATCTCACCAATGAAATACTGAGGCTCCTTGAGCTGAAATGCTTTGCCCAAACCCCAAAGCTCAAAGGTAGCAAGGCTCAGGGGCCAGATCTGCAGCCTTCTCTTGCCCACCATCTTGCATCTTTTATCTACTTTGCCAGCACCTATATAGACAATTGAAAGGGGAAATGGTCTGACTCTGCAGTATGAGGGATGCAAGTTAGATGTGAAGAGTAACAGGAAGTGGTACCAGACCTGCACTGACTGGTTAAGGGGAGCTAGACAAGTTCCTCTGGGCACGCAAGCCTTCCTAGTCTGCTCCTCAGTAAGAACCCCACTGCCTCCACAGCCTCTGGCAAAGGAAGATGCAGGAAAGACCTTCAGAGTTAGCACCCAATTTACACGTGAGGAGACTAAGGCCCCATGAGAAAAATGACAAGTAAAAAGGCCACTAGAGCCGGGCGCGGTAGCTCAAGCCTGTAATCCCAGCACTTAGGGAGGCTGAGACAGGAGAATTGCGAGTTCTAAGCCAGCCTCAGCAATGGCGAGGCACTAAGCAATTCAATGAGACCCTGTCTCTACATAAAACACAAAATAGGGCTGGGGATATGGCTCAGTGGTCGAGTGCCCCTGAGTTCAATCCCCAGTACCAAAAAAAAAAAAGAAAGAAAGAAAAGGCCACCAGACTAGTTCAATGTGGAACTGGAACTAATATCCCTGCACTTTACTGCTGCACAATTATAACCACCGTGACCGTCAAGTGGATGTTTCTCAATGAGGGAAGAAAGGATCAATCCAGGGAGGACAGGAACAGTCTCACGAGCCAAAGAAACCCTCTCTCGAATACCTCACCCTAAGTGCTTCCATACTGTCTTCTGTCCCCTCATTCAGAATTGGGTATGAACACATATCTGCCAGGTATTGGGTACAGGGTCAAAAGAGATGTGACTCTGTCCTCAATGTCCTTCTTCATGTTTTGTTTTGGGGACAGGGTCTCACTGTGTTGCCCAGGCTGGTCTCAACTTCCTGAGTGGCTAGGGCTTACAGGCAGGTGTCCCTGCACCTAGCCTCAATGCCCTTCTGTCCAGTATATACAGGTGGAGGAGTTCAGAGTAACCCATGAAGATCAAGATCAAGAACAGCCGGTGCACACTAATCACAGAATCTTCAGAGGTTTCATATTTGCAAATTTACTTGTGAAAATCTGTAACATCAAAATCAATACAGTCAGCCAGGCACAGTGGCACACGCCTATAACCCTAGCTGCTTGGGAGGCTGAGGCAGGAGGATTCCAAGTTCAAGCCAGCCTCAGCAACTTTGGGAGGCTCTAAGCAACCTAGCGAGACCCTGTCTCAAAATAAAAATTAAAAAAGAGCTGGGGATATGGCTCAGTGTTTAAGCACCCCTGGGTTCAATCCCTGGCACTTCCCCCGCAAAAAAGTTAATATAGTCCTTTCTCAGTATCAAAGACAACAGAGTTTACCCAAACCCATGACACTCAAGGCCCTTCTATAAAATGGCATAGTATTTGCCTATAGCCTAGCACATTCTCTTGGATACCTTAAGTCATCTCTAGATAACCTGTGATAACACAATGTAAGTGCAACGTAAATAGCTGTTATATTGTATCACAGATAAGGGGGGGTGTCTGTGTATGCTCAGTACAGACCATTTTTCCCCAATATTTTTGATTTGAGGCTGATTGAGCCCACAGGTGTGGAACCTGTGCATGGGGAGGACTGACACTACTCTTGCCTTGGTGGTCGCTTATAGATGCGGGCAAGGGCTAAGCTGCCTCCAGGCCAAGGGTCAACAAGGCTATTCTCTGCCTTCTTGCTTCAGTTCCCTTACTATATGCAAGTGTCCTATTCAAAGTAGTCTGATGACTGCCGTGTTTTTCAAACTGGTAGGCTTTTGGTTGATTTCATTAAAAATGGGCCCCAGGATATAGCTCAGTAGAGTGCTTGCCTCGCATGCACAAGGCCCTGGGTTCAATCCCTAGCACCACTGGGGAAGAGAAAAAAAAAGTCTCAGGTACATTTTTTTTTTTGGTACTAGGGATTGAACTCAGGGGCACTTGACCACTGAGCCACATCCCCAGCCCTATTTTGTGCTTTATGTAGAGACAGGGTCTCACTGAGTTGCTTAGCGCCTCGCCAGGCACACATTTTTAAAGCTTCATTTCCTGCCCCCCACATTTAGTAGAAATTATTATTTTATTCCACAAGATAGTATTTGACTAAAACTTATAATGCATAATAATCATAACAGTAAATGGACCAGGATTGGCTTTTTTTTTTTTTCTTGCTGTGCTGGCGATTGAAACCAGGCGTGTTTTACCACTGAGCTACATCTCCAGCCCTTTTGCTTTATTTTGAGACAGGGTCTCCCTAAGTTGCCCAAGTGATTCTCCTACCTCAGCCTCAGCCTCTGAAGTAGCTGAGATTATAGGCGTGTGCCACGGTGCTGGGTTCCTTGCTTCTTTTTTTTTATTGGTGCTTTATAATTATACATAATAGTGGGGTTTGTGATCAACAATATATATTAAATAAGGTGTCTTAAAACAGAAGCATATAAAAAGTTTATAAATTAATCAGTTGACAAAAATCTCGTGACCAGAAACTTGTGGAAACCTAACCCTATACTTCTCCTAAGAGCCATGGTGCAGTATTTGCTAATTCGGTGTCTACAGTGACTTTATGGGACATAACTACCATGAATAACGAGAATCAGCTCTACCTAGTGAGGATAACATGAGAAATCTGTACCAGGAAACATCCTGGGATAAGGGTGGGGGTGGGGATTAAAATGATACTGGGCTCAAGGACCTGGGAACACCACACCTAGGTGAAGAGAGAAGTGTCAAAAGGAAGCCGGACGCAGTTCGGGAGGCTGAGACAGGAGAATCACGAGTCCAAAGCCAGCCTCAGCACCGGCGAGGTGCTAAGCAACTCAGTGAGACCCTGTCTCTACATAAAACACAAAATAGGGCTGGGGATGTGGCTCAGTGGTTGAGTACCCCTGAGTTCAATCCCTCCCCCCCCAAAAAATAGTTGTGTTGTGTGTGTGCATTTATTAGTGGTACTGGGAATTGGTACTGGGGACGCTCTACCATTGAGCTATATTGCCAGTCCTTTCAATTTTGAGACAGGGTCTTGCTAAGTTGCTGAGACTGGCCTTGAACTTCAATCCTCCTGCCTCAGTCTCCAGAGATGCTGGGATTACAGGCATGAGTCACCATGCCTGACATAAGTATTTTATCATGGGCTCTCAATCACTGAGCCACATCCCCAACCCTATTTTGTATTTTATTTAGAGACAGTGTCTTGCTGAGTTGGTTAGCATCTAGCTTTTGCTGAGGCTGGCTTTGAACTCATGATCCTCCTGCCTTGGCCTCCCAAGTAGCCGGGATTACAGTCATGCACCACCGCACCCGGCTTACCATGACTTTTTAAAAAAGTACTTTTAAAAACAGAGAGAAGGAAAAAAGATGTAGACAGAAAAGAGGAGGAGGCACTGCAAGAGACCCAGTCCCAAAATATAAGAAACAAAGGAAAATGGCCTGTTTATAGTTGGAAATAAAAAGAGACAAGAAGAGTTCCCAGGTCCTGGTTGAGTGAGTCCCTGGAGATGAAAGGAAGGAGAGGGAGTGGAGAAAAACAACCCAGGAGAAACATGGATAGGATTAGGTGAGGCTGGGCCAGGTACTCAGCCAGAAAAAACTGACCCCAATGTGACTTTTAAAAGGCTGGGCTAAATTGCGTGTGGTGGTGCACACCTGCAATCCCAGCAATTTGGGAGGTTGAGACAGGTGTATTACCAAATTCAAGGCCAGCCTCAGCAACTTAGGGAGACCCTGTCTCAAAAAAAAAAAAAAAAAAAAGGCCAGGGGAGTGGCTCAATGGTAAAGCCCATCGGGGTTCAATCCCCAATACCAATAAAAAATAAATAAAAAGGTTGAACAGAGTGGCTGAGGTTGTGGCTCAGTGGTAGAGCACTTGCCTAGCATGCGTGAGGCACTGGGTTCAATTCTCAGCACCACATGTAAATACGTAAAATAAAGGTCATCAACAACTAAAACAATATTAAAAAAAAAAAGGCTGGGCTTTTTTTGAGGCTTGCTGGAAGTCAGAAAAGGTGCCTCTCAAAAAATAACCAAACTAACAAATAAAAATAAATTTAAAATTTTTTAAATAAAAAAATAACTAAACCTGAGTAGGAGATATAGCTCAGTGAAAGAGCACTGGCCTAGCATGTGTGAGGCCTTGAGTTCCATCCCCAGCACTGAAGGGAAAAAAAATTTTAAAAAATAGGACTTGCATGGAAGAGCCACCAGAGGATTAAGTAAAAAAAGGCACCTGGTACAGGTACAGCGCAATACGCGTGCCCCATCCTCTTACTGACACACAGAAGGACATTTATCACATACTGCTTCCTGACAGGACAGGAAGAGGGAGGAGGTAGAAGGGAGGAAGGCAAAGATCCTCTCCTGGGACAGGATGCATTGGAACAAAAGGAACACAGAGCCAGGTGAGGAGGTTTAGGCTGCTTGATGCTCGAGAGCTCAGGAGGCTAAGGCAGGAAGATCACGAGTTCAAAGCCAGCCTCAGCAATTTGGAGAGACCCTAAGTAACTCAGCAAAATCCTGTCTCTAAAAAAATATATAAAAGAGGGCTGGGGATGTGGCTCAGTGGTTGCGTGTCCCTGGGTTCAATCCCCAGTACCAAAAAAAAAAAAAAAAAGGGAACAGCAGACTCCTTCAGCATTGCCTGGCCAGGAGAGAAGTGCTATGTATGGGAACCGATTCAGCCCTTGGTTCTGAAGTTAGAGGTCTTGGCTTGGACCCTGGACAAGCCATTAGTCCTTTCTGAACCTCAATGTTCCCCCTAATACATCCAAGAGGCATATCATAAGGATTGGATTCAATCATAAGCTGGGCACAGTGTAGTCCCAGCTACTCAGGAGGTTGAGGTGGGAGTAGGACTCTGCCTTGAGCCCAGGATTTGGAGGCCAGCCTAGGCAAACAGTAAAACCCCATCTCAAAAAAATCAAATAAATAAATTCAATCCTAAGATACCCTTGAGCCTGGTAAGAAGAAGGGCTCCTTGTACATTCATGGCTTTTGCTGTGATGTTAGGAGGGATGAAGGAGGGTGGAGATAAGAATGAAGGGCAACAAGAGGGGAGATAAGTAACTAGGAGGAGAGGAACTCTGGGAAGCAATCCAGGAGAAGTCTGCAGTGGGAAGGGCAGCTCAGAGCTGCAGAGAAGTGGGGGAGATAAGATCCCTAAGTGGCCATAAGCCCCAAGCCCAGCCCAGGCCCCAGGGCAGCAGCTGGTTAAGTGAGGACACACCTGGCTCCAGCTCTCCAGGAGGTGGGAACTGACGCCTGTCCCCAACCAGCCCTCCCAGGCTGTTGGGCCTTGGGTGTCAGAAGGCCTATCCCTAACCCCTCCAGGAAATGGGTCACTGCCAGTGGGTGTCGACACCCCTCCACCTCCTGCTTGGGGCCACAAAAAGGGGTGATGAAATGTGATGAAACTGGCTTTAGGCCCCAGCCCAATGGCAGGCATAGAAGCCCCTGGCAACAGTTGGCTTGCGGAAAAAAGACAAATTAGACTCCAAGCTCAGCTCTGCTGCCAGGAACCCCCCTCTCTGGGCCTCAGCACCCATTTGCAGTAAAAAAAAAAAAGTGGTGGGTTGGGTAGAATATTATTGAGTTAAAAAAATAAAAGTGCTATCAAGCCATGAAAAGACATGGAGGAGCCTTAAATGCATAATGCTAAGTGAAAGAAGCCAGTCTGAAAAGGCCACCTACTGTATGATTCCAACTATATAGCTTCCCACAGTTAATACAGGAAAAGGCAAAACTATGAAGACAATAGAAAAATTAGGTTATCAGAAGTTGGGGGATGCCTATAATCCCAGCACTTTGGGAGGCTGAGACAGCAGAATCACGAGTTCAAAGCCAGCCTCAGCAACAGCGAAGTGCTAAGCAACTCAGTGAGACCCTGTCTCTACATAAAACACAAAATAGGGCTGGGGCTGGGGCTCAGTGGTCGAGTGCCCCTGAGTTCAATCCCTGGTACTAAAAACAAAAAAAAGAAGTTGGGGGAGGAGAAAATACTTGGAACACAGAATTTTTAGGACAGTGAAATTATACTGTAACAGTGGGTACATGTCATCATACATGTCTCCAAACACACAGGATATGAGATGCCAAGATCAAAAGCTTCTGTGAACTATGGAGGATAATAATGCAAGGCTAGCTCCTAAGTTGTAACATATGGCCCACACTAACACAAGATGCTGCTAATTGGAGAAGGACAGGTAAATAAAATAACTCTATCCTCTGCTCAATTCTTCTCTGACCCCAAAACCGCTAAAAAATATATATATTATAAAATATATATGTGTGGGTGAGCATACATATATATACACACACACATACATACACACACACACACACACACACACACATATCCGTTTGGGGATATATATAAAAAAATAAAATCAGGCACCATGGCACATGTCTGTAATCCCAGCGACTCCAGAGGCTGATGTAAAAGAATCACAAGTTAGAAGCCAGCCTCAGCAACTTAGCTAGACGCTGCCTTAAAGTGAAAAAATAAGAATTGGCCATGTGGCTTAGAGGTTAAGCACCTCTGGTTTCAATTCCCAGTACCAAAATAAATAAATATTATTTATGTGTGTGTGTGTGTGTGTGTGTGTGTATTTATTTATTTTTCGTACCTGGGATCGAACCCAAAGATGCTTAACCACTGAGCCACATCCCAGCCCACTTTTATATTTTATTTAGAGACAGGGTCTCATTGAGTTGCTTAGTGCCTCACCGTTGCTGAGGCTGGCTTTGAACTCACAAATCTCCTGTCTCAGCCTCCCAAAGTGTTGGGATTACAGGCATGTGCCACCACGCCCCACCTATTTTATATTATTTTATATTTACCTATATATATTCTATTAAAAATAAAGTAGAGAACTGGGAAAAATAAATCTTGTTCTCTTTTCTTCTTGGGGCCTATTTTAGGGTTCTAAAATAAAGTAAAATTTGGTGCTGGGGGTGTAACTCAGTGGTAGAGTGCATGCGTAGCATACACAAGGTCCTGGGTTCAATTCCCAACACCACATAAAATAAGGAAAGTACTCAAGAGGCCAAGTACTGAACCAAAACAGTTGGCTTCACCTTAAGTAAGCTGTCCTATGAAAATACAGATCTTAAAATAGATGATTTACCTAAGGAGTCTTTGCCAGACAGAAAGACTTGAAGGACTTGCCATGGAATCCCATCAAATGGCAATTCCTCCAGGGCACTGACAGAATATATCCTGTGGGCTGCTCACCAAATGCCTGTTTCACCAGCCTTGGGGATGGGTTTGCTCATCAGCCATTCTGCTGGATAAGACTGCCCTTACCCTACCAAACCTGATACCCAGCAGCACAGGTCCCCTGCAGAGGAGCTCAGGTGCACACCTTGCAAGAGCCAGGCAAGGGTGCTCAGCACTACTGAGCAGCTCTCCAGAACTTAAGCGCACCAAGGAGTCACATGGAGCCCTCAGGACCCTGGAGACACTGGTAGCCCCTGGAAAGTAGTACTGTTCCGCCTTACTCTAAGTTCAAGGCCTTAATCACCTCTGACAAAGGGCCGCACCCTGGCACTGGAGCTCCCAGACTTAACTCCCATCACAGGAGTGGACAGGAGGCAGAGGCAGCATCCAACCTAGCCTCGGTCATATTTTTCAAGGGGAGGTGAAGATACCAGGGATTGAACCCAGGGGTACGTAACCACTGAGTCATATCCTCAGCCCTTTTATTTTTTAATTTTGAGACAGGATCTCACTAAGTTGCTGAGGCCAGCCTCAAACTTGCCATCCTCCTGCCTCAGTCTCCCAAACTGCTGGGATTACAGACATGTACCACCACACCCAGCCCCTTGGTCATTTTTCATGAAAATATTCTTTCCCAGAGCCATTCTGGCTGGACAGTAATAGGGATGAGGACTGAAATGCTCTAGAAATTCTGCTAATGGCCCAAAGCCCTCAGATCCTAGCTGAGGCCACCATGGCAAAGGATCCACCCTGACCCAGAAAACACCCCCACTGGTTCTCTCCTGCACCGGCCACACCCAGTGGCTTACCCCTGCAGGCATGACCATCACCCCACCTCCCATTCCAGAATGCATGGTCATCCAATTTGGAAACAAAGCCATGTTCAAGAATGATACCAAGGTAGGGGCACCAGCTTCTGCTTTAGGGGATGGGGACGGCCCAGCCTGATCCAACAGGCCATGAGGAATGGACATGGTACCTTCCACAAGCCAGAGAGGATGCCGCACAAACCAAGATGGCAACCTGAGCCTCTTATTCCAAAGTGAGATCTGTGGCAGATACTTACTTAGCCAGGAATTTCATGGAAAGACCTGTTCCACTTCTTTTTCACAAATCATTCTTGAGGTGTACCCCACACCTCATCTTGATCCCACCCTTGCCCCTGACAAAAAATTAAGTCTCAGGACCCCAAACTCTTATCTCAACTTCAGAGTCCCTCAACCCATTCATTTCTATGTAAATGAATTTTCTCCAAAAATGTATAACACACTAGCAAGGGCTTGTATCCAGAATATTAAAGAACATTCAAAATAAGCAAAAGAGAAAATGGAACAAAGATTTGGACAGACACTTCACCAAAGAAGTTATACAAATGCAAATAAGCATATATAAAAAGATGCTCTACATCATTAGTCATCAGAAAAATGCAAATTTAAATCACAATAAGATTCCACTACACACCTATCAAAATAGCAGGAAAAAACCAACAACCTTACAGTTCCAAGCCCTGCTAAGAAGAATATGGAGCAATGGAACTCTATGTTGCTGATGGGAATGAAAAGCATTATATTTTAGAAAACAGATAAATAGTGTGGCCAGGCATGGTGGTGCACACCTGTAATCCCAGTGGCTCAGGAGGCTAAGGCAAACTTAGCAAGGCCCTAAGCAACTCAGTAAGACCCTGTCTCTAAATAAATACAAAAAAAGGCTGGGGATGTGGCTCAGTGATTAAGTGCTCTTGAGTTCAATTCCTGGTACAAAACAAACAAACAAGCCGGGCACAGTGGCGCAAGCCTGTAATCCCAGCACTTAGGGAGGCTGAGACAGGAGAATCGCGAGTTCAAAGGCAGCCTCAGCAACGGCGAGGCGCTAAGCAACTCAGTGAGACCCTGTCTCTACATAAAACACAAAATAGGGCTGGGGATGTGGCTCAGTGGTCGAGCACCTCTGAGTTCAATCTCTGGTATCAAAAAAAAAGCAGTGAACATCATGTCCCACATAAACCAGCAATTCCACTCCTAGGTTTTCACAAAAGCGAAATGAAAGCCTGTGTTCACATGAAGACCTACATTAAAATGTTGATAGCAGATTTATTCATAATTAACATTCTGGAAATAACCCAAACACCCTTCCACCAGTGCTGAATAAACACGGTGGTACATCATACACAGTCATTGAATACTGACAGCCCTCAAATTGTTCCACTTCCTATCTGCTCAGGTATCTTTCCTTCTCTATCAATACACACAACTTGGATGACTCTCAGAGGCATTATGCCAAATGACAGAAGCCAGATCCAGAAAGCTACATGACTACATGATTCCATTTACATGACATTCTTGAAAAGACAAAATTACAGGAATGGCGAACAGACCTGAGATGCCAGGGGATGGGCATGGTGGAGGAAGAATAACTGACAGCAAATGAAGAAATTTTGGGAGCTGGAACTGTCAGTAGTTTGACTGTGGTGGTTAATACACAAATCTGTTCTTTCGTCAAAACCATAAAACTGCACAACATAAAGAGTACATTTTGCAGCCATGAGCGGTGGTGTATGCCTGTAATCCCAGTGGATTGGGAGGCTGAGGCAGGAGGATCCCAAATTCAAAGCCAGCCTTGACAACTCAGAGAGGTCCTAAGCAATTCAGCGGGACCCTGTCACAAAATAAAAAGGGCTGGGGATTGTGGCTCTTGGTTAAGCACCCCTAGTTCAATCCCTGGTACCCCTCAAAAAAGGGGTACATTTTGCTACATGTATCCTTAAAAAGTTAAAACAAGTAGGCTTGGGGAATAGCTCAGTGACAGAGCCCTTGCCTAGCATTCATGAGGCCAGAGATTCAATCCTTTGCCCAAGAACAATGAAAAACAAGACCTCCATATCTTACTTGAGGGTACAGCTCCAATCTACTTCATCCCTATCTCCCCTCTTCTTAATCATTTCATGAAGATAGCCACTACATTTTCTATCTGTTCATGTCTTTCCTTCTTTGGGTCCCTCTCTTTCTCACACACAGAGCTATCAAAACCCTACCCATCCACAAAGCTAGGTCAGGCGCCCTCTCTTCTGTGAAGCCTTCCCGGACTCCTCCCAGATCCATCAGAATGAATCACTCTTTACCAGGAACCCACAGAACTTACTTGTGCCTCTAATTAGCCCTTCTTTTATCTCACAGATTATTGTTAGCTATTCACAGTCGGTGGAACAGGGACCTTCTATCCATGTTCCCCCACTATCCGGTGCCTGGCACACAGTAGGTACTCTGTGACTGCTATAGATCGGCCAAGGGCTCAGGCCAAGAGAGAGCGGACAGTGCTGGGGCTGGCAGTGTTCTGAGGAAGGTATAGGAAGCCACTGATATGGCTCCACTTGTGCTCTTGCATAAGCAGCACAACTATTGCTTAAAGTCCCAAGTGCTGGAAGTGACTCCACCTCCCATTCCAGCGTGAGGTCATGCGATTTATGATGGATCATGGCTAAGGATGCTTTGCTTCCTGCACACCAGCCAGCACAGTTCCAAGCCCCAGGCAGACAGATGCTGAGGACACACCTACTGAGGGACTGGAGCCTGTCCCATCATCAGGGAGCTGTCATTTTCCACTTCCAGAAGGTAGGCCCTCTGTGCCTATCTGACTGGAAGTCAATTTCACAATGCAGAATTACTGTAGCATAGACATGGCCTATCAGTGACTCCACAGGGCTACTCCACAATTGGTTCTTTCCAAGCATATCACCAGCCTCTCCCTCTTACAAATTCCAGCTTGTCTTAAGGACCATTTGCAGGTCATTTATTTGACAAACACTTACACAGGGCTTAACAGAAACCAAAGAACTAAGCATTTTAGAACTATTAACTCAATCTTCACATCAATTGTATGAAATTGGTTCTATTAACATTATCCTCATTTTGCAGATGGAGAAACTGAGACATAATGCAGTTACATAACCTACCCAAAGTCCACACCAGACAAGTGGCAAGACAGGGACTCAAATCTAGAAGGCTGGCTATGAAACTACACAGTCCAAACGGTACCCACCAGCTCCATATGGCTAATGAGTGCTGGAATGCACTAGTCAAACTGAATGTACTGTAAAGTGTAACATGTATACTGGGTTTCCAACCCTTTGCATAAAAAATGTAATCTCATTAATCCTTTTTACTACTGATTACAGGTTAAAATGATAATTTTATAGACATGGAAGTTTGAATAAAATATATTATTGCAATTCATTTTGCCACATGTGTACTTCTTAAATGTACAAGCTCCTGGCTGGGCGTGATAGTGCACATCTGCAATCTCAGCTACTTGAGAGAGGCTAAGGCAGGAGGATCATAAATTCAAGGTCAGCCAGGCAACTTAGAGAGATCTGGTCTCAAAATAAAGAGTGCTAGGGACCCAGCTCAGTGTTTGCCTAGCATATGTGAGGCCCTGGGTTCAACCCCCAGTATCACAAATAAATAAATAAATAAGTATAGCTTCTAGACAACTTAAAATATGCATGTTATCTGCATTATATCTCTGTATGACTATTCTGCTGCACTAGAGTCTACACTCATTGCTCCTAGTCCATGCTGGGTCATTTTCCCCACCCCCAGCCTCACAACAGGACCAAGATTGCAACCTGCCTTTGACATCCTGCTCATTCAGCTGCATAAAGATCATGGGAGCCAGGCAATGACTCCCATCTCCCCATTCCCCTCCTCTAATTGCCTTCGACACTGCCCCTCTCCCAACCTTACATCCAGTTGTAAAAGCAGTTTGGCTCTACCTCCCTCCAGCAGGATCCCAGTATGTCAAAGTGGTAGCAACCTCCAGTGCAACCTCATGAGCTAACATGCAGAAAACTGAGTCCAGGATCACAGCATCAAGGAAAAAGAGGTCGTAGAGTGGGGCTGGGATTGCAGCTCAGTGGTGGACCACTTGCCTCACGTGTATGAGGCACTGGGTTCGATCCTCAGCACATAAAAATAAATAAAATAAAGGTACTGTGCTCATCTACAACTAAAAATATTTAAAAAAAAAAAAAAAGGTAGTAGAGGTCATCTAGTCCTCCCGAGTGTCCCTAACAAGTTCAAGATAAAGAAGTTCTATGTGCCTAGTGCACTGGCACACACCTGTAATCCCAACAACTAGGGAGGCTGAAGCAGAATTTCAAGTTCAAGGCCAGCCTCAGCACCTTAGTGAGAACCCGTCTCAAAATGAAAAAAGAGCTGGGGATGCCAGGTGTAGTGGCACACAGCTATAATCCCAGTGGCTAGGGAGGCTGAGACAGGAGGATCACAAGTTCAAAGCCAGCCTCAGCAAAAGTGAGGTGCTAAGCAACTCAGTGAGTCTCTGTCTCTAAATACAATACAAAATAGGACTGAAGATGTGGCTAAGTGGTTGAGTGCCCCTGAGTTCAACCCCTAGTACAGAAAAGAAAAAAAAAAAAAGAGGGGCTAGGGGTGTGGCTCAGCGTTTAAGTGTCCCTGAATTCAATCCTTGGTACCAAAAAAAAAGAAAAAAAAAGTTCCATGCACTGAAGTTATTTACAGAAGGAAGTAACTTCGGATCAGATAAACCTAACACACTATTGCTGCAAAAACAGCCTGCCTTCTAGAAGGGAGAATTGGCAGCAAAATGATGGCACACTCATGGTGGGCAGGTTCTAATCTCCCATCCAGCTCTATTAAGACACTCATAATCATGGTCAGGTCAATTCTTTTTTTTTCCTTCTTTCTTTTCTTAGCAAAGCTAGGGATGGAACCCAGGGCCTCATCCATGCTAGGCAAGGATTCCATCACTGAACTACCCCCAAATCTTTTTTTTTTTTTTTTTGGTACTGGGGATTGAACTCAGGGCACTCGACCCTGAGCCACATCCCCAGCCCTATTTTGTGTTTTATGTAGAGACAGGGTCTCACTGAGTTGCTTAGTGCCTCGCCCTTGCTGAGGCTGGCTTTGAACTCACAATTCTCCTGTCTCAGCCTCCCTAAGTGCTAGGATCACAGGCATGCACCACTGTGCCTGGCCCACAATTCTTATTAAGGCAAATGTCTCTACCAACTTCTAAAACCAGACATGGCTCTCAATGTGGCCTGTGTCACAGAGCTCAGTGGACAAAGGTATTCCTTTTTTTTTTTTTTAAACTTTTTTTAGTTGTAGATGGACACAATGTCTTTATTTTATTGCTTTGTATGTGGTGCTGAGGATCGAACCCACGGCCTCACGCATGTGAGGCAAGCGCTCTACCACTGAGCCACAATCCCAGCCCGACAAAGGTATTCCTTGACACAGACCCTGTCACACCACTGACCCATCCGAGTTGTGGTAAGATGTATCATTTTGTTTTCTCCTTCATGAATTTATTTTTCTGGTTTTCAACAATGACTCTGTATTAATTTTTTAAATATTTTTATTAGTTGTTGATGGAACTTTATTTATTTACATGTGGTGCTGAGAATCAAACCCAGTGCCTCACACATGCTAGGCAAGTGCTCTACCACTGAGCCACAACCCCAGCCCTGTATTAATTTTAAGAGCTAGTAAAAAAATAAATACATAAAATAATAATTTCATCTTTCTACTTAATTTCAGCAATTCCAGTCAAGTGAGATGATTTTGAATCCTGGTTCTGTCATCCAATGCTTATTTTTCTCAGTACCCAGAGAACAGGTAGAAAACAACACTGAAGACAGGCTCTGTGGTCATCGTCACTGGAAACCTTCTGAGTGATGGGAACTACAGTCGTAACCTGCGTGCTTTCATCCAGTTAACATCCACCTTGCTGCTCTCTCACCGGGCCACCTATACTTCTATACCCAAGCAAATCATGAGGCTGAAATCCTTACTGAATATTTCTCCACCGAAATGAGGTTTTTTTTATGCCCCCAAGACTTGAGAGAGTAAATCCATGTTGACTTCATTTTCAGCGTCTCCATGGGTTTTTTGTTGTTGTTCAAAACTCTGACCCAGAAGGCTAGGGATATAGCTCAGTGCACTTGCCAAGCATGTTCAAGGTCCCAGGTTTGAACCCCAGCACTACAAAAACAGAATCTGACCAAGTATTGGGCAAGACAGAAATAAGAAGCTCAACAGCCTGCCATTTCCAGCATCCCCAACTTGGCCCCTGAATTCAGAAAGAAATCAGGGCATTGCTGCCCACTCTCCTCCCAGACCTGGCAGTGGCTCAGTGGTCACTCCTGAGGCTTCTCTCAGGACCCCCAAAGTTGATGTGTAAAATGTGGCAACCTGAACTCCCTCAGAGCAATTCACGAGAATTGACTCTCCCTTCCCCCAAAGCAAAGCGCTCCTCAGATCTCTCACCAAATCTGTCCTACCCATACACAGGTGAAGGTGAGATAAGAATCTTCTGCCTCTTAGTACATTCCACCACCTGCAGGAATCTCCCCCTGCCTGTCTTGCTGACTGTGGCTCAAGAAATCCCTCATCCTGCCACCCGAGGTCTGTTGCCTCCCCACCCAGAGCTCTGCCCAACAACATCGCCTCCCGTCAACTATTACTCAAGGCTCAGCGCCAAGATGGAGGGTGGCCAGGATGGAGGACAGCCAGGAAGAAACAACCCTAGCCTTTCATCCTGGCCAGGGCGACTCACCAAGACATCTCAGGGGCTCAAAGGGAAGGGGAAGGCATGGTTTTGGCAGGGGTGAGCTTGGCATGAGCAGAGGCTGGCAGATCTTTGCTAGGAGGACACAAAGCTGAGCCCTCAGCCAAATAATGGGCCTTCAGAGCTCAAGTTTCACTCTGAGTCAACAGCCCCCTTTGGAGAAGAGCCCCACCCCAGTGGCCCACCCTGTGTGTCATCAGCCCCTCCCCAGTGCCCTTTGCATTGCCCCTAACACTCAACCGGATATGCAATCCCATCCCCCAAGAGGGTCACCCCTGCCTTAGCACAGCTCCCATTTCCTGCCCCTGGTGACTGCTCTGAAGTCTATTGTTCCCATAAAGTTTGGGTCAAAGGAAGCCCGGTCCCCACCCATGGGGGCTCTGGCCTGCCCACACCACACCAAGCCAAGGAGCTGGCCCACACTGGAGTCTGGCCCATCCTCCTGCCTCTCCAGGAGAGGCCTGTGTTAAATGCAAGAGGATGTAAGCACAGACCTTAGACTGGAGTCCTGATGGAAAATTTCCCAAAGGACCAGTTCCTACCAGCTAAAGGCCCCAAGACCAGATCACACAGGTGATTAGAAAAGCAACATTCAGATGGGAAAACCAAAAGCTAGGAGAAAACTGTCATTTCAGAAGAGGTCGGGGCAATGCTGGAATCAGAATACAGGAGTTGGTGACTGACTGGGTGCTCCAAGCAACAAAGCCCTGCCCTACCCCACAAAGCCCTGCCCCTGCCTCTGCCCCGGCTCCTCCGCCTCCACCTGGGCCCCTGGCGGGGAAGGGTGCTGGACAGCAGCTGTTCAGCTCCAATTTCAGAGCTTTAAACAGAGCTGTCCTCCTAACTTCTGCCAAAAAGGGTCACAGGGGCGAAAGGAGACAGGCAAGGTAAAGCCACCCTCACAAGCCCTGAATTTCCAACGGCTACTAGACTGGCCTCAGCTACAGGAAGGCAAGGCCGAAAGCCAGGGACCAATGTCCTCTACTTCCACTGGGAAGGAGGAGGAGGAGCCACAGTTCTGGCAATAGGGATTGCTTTGTGACAGTCACAGGCACTAGACCACAATGGAAACCAAGAAGGTTGTGTGACATTTGCATCCCAGATCTGAAAAGATAGGGAAGGCTGGGGTTGCTCCATACACCAGGCCCTGGCTTTTACCTTAGCACCAAAACAAGAGAAAATAAAAAAATGGAAGCCCTTCTCTACCTGGTGGAGTAATGCACCGACCTTGGAGGAGAAAGAAGGTGGATCTGAAAGATCTCCTGGGGCCCCTTCCAGACTTGCCCTGCTCAGATCCTCCTGTAAAATGGCTTCTTCCCCTGCAGCTGTGTGCTTTCTGCTGGGCCACAGGAGAACACATCTGCCTACAACAACCTTATCTGAGCCACAGGATGGTAGGCACCAACCACATAAGGCTGCTGCAGCCTCCAGGCCTGTTAGACAAAGGTGGCTGGGGAGGTGAGGATGTGGGGGACATGGGGATACACAAGCAGGAGAGTATGCAAAGGGAAGGGCATGCGTTCTGCTGTCAGCTCTACTGCTCACAGTTTGCACAATTTTAAGGAAGTTATAATCTATCAAGGGTCCTTAGTTTTCCCATGTTTAAAATGAGGGAGTTAATGAGCCGGGTGCAGTGGCACATACATGCCTGTAATCTCAACAGCTCAGGAGGCTGAGGCAGGAGGATCACAAGTTCAAGGCCAATCTCAGCAACTTAGCAGAGACTCTGTCTGTATCAAAATAAAAAATAAGGGCTGGGGTTGTGGCTCAGTGGTAGAGCACTTGCTTAGCATGTGTGAGGCACTGGGTTCAATCCTCAGCATCACATAAAAATAAATAAAATAAACGTATTGTGTTCAGCTGGGAGTGGTGGCACAAGCCTGTAATCCCAACACTTTGGGAGGCTGAGACAGGAGAATCACGAGTTCAAAGAGTTCAAAGTCAGCCTCAGCAACGGCGAAACGCTAAGCAACTCAGTGAGATCCTGTCTCTAAAACACAAAATAGGGCTGGGGATGTGGCTCAGTGGTTGAGTGCCCCTGAGTTCAATACCCAGTACCAAAAATAAAATATTGTGTTCATCTACAACTAAAAAAAAATTAATAAATAAAAATAAAAAAATAAAAAAGGCTGGGCTCAGTGGTTAAGCACTCCTGGGTTCAACTCTGATATCAAAAAAACCCCCTAATCCCATACAACCTAGGCCCCAACACTGCAAAAAAAAAAAAATCCATATGGAGGTGGGGGGGGAGAACCACCACTAATCCCTAGGGGAAAAGAGGCTCCTTGCTACAACCAGCTTAGGAAATACTGGGGACAATATCTACTGGAGGATCCCTGGGAATGTACCAGGTACTATCCTGGTAGATGCTTCACAAAATAGTTCCGTTTTCACGGAACTATTAATTAACTCTTCCCTCCTCCATATCAGGAAACTAGGTAGTGAGTTACTGTCGGGATTTGTGCCCGGGTCTGTCTGACCCCAGACCTGTGCCCTTTCAACTCCATCAGTGCTGCTTGTAGACCAGCTGCACATCTGGCCTAAGCAGATGGGAGAGTGAGGTGATTCCCATCCCAGCAACTCCATCCTTGCGGTAGATGGAGACGACAGCCTGTCCCCCTCTGACAGTTTCTCTCTCCTTCCTCCCAAGAAACCCTTAATATTATGTCTACATCAGGAATGAAGGAAGAATTCTGATGCTGGATCTGCCTGTGATGATCCTCCCCTGCCATCACCCACCATATACTGTGTCACTCCTACCAATCTCTTGGACACAATCAGCAAGTCAGAAGCTTTCCTTATCTCCTGGACTGGCACTAAAGCACTCATGTAATAAGCTACTCATTCTTCTTCCTATAGAGAAGTGTTAAGTGATGTAGCAAGTTGTAGAGGATGAGCGATTCGGGACTCGAGGTGTAGCCCAGTGGTAGAGTGCTTGCTTAGCATGCATGAAACCCTGTGTTCAATCCCCAATAAAACACACACACACACAAAGAAAGAAAGAGAATGAGGGATTCTTCCACTTGACTGCTTTGTCAGCTCCAGCATTTAACCAGTAAAAGTAGTTCAGCATTGGTAAACATCAACACCTATTTGTCCTTGGAGCCAACTTAA
>CM053403.1:94695858-94742252 GCA_028644305.1 Xerus rutilus
AAAAAAAAAAAAAAAAGAATATCATGCTAAGCAAAATAAGCCAGTCCCAAAAAACCAAAAGCCAAATATTTTCTCTTATATGTGGATGCTGATCCATAATGTGTGTGGGGGGGAGCAAGGAAAGAATAGAGGAACTCTGAACTGGGAAGAGGGGAGTAAGGGGAAGGGAGGGGGTGCAGGGGTGGGAAGGATGGTGGAATGAGATGGACATTATTACCCTGTGTACATGTATGATTGCACCAATGGTGTAACTGCATCATGTAAAACCAGAGAAATGAAAAGCTGTGCTCCATTAGTGTACAATGAGTTGAAATGCATTCTGCTATCATGTATAACTAATTAGAACAAATTAAAAAACAAGGAATGACATTCTGATAAATGACACAACATAGATAAACCCAAAGACATTGTGCTAAATGAAATAAGCTAGATACCAGAAGAAACATCTTGTATGATTTCATTTATATAAAGTACATAGAATAGGAGAATTTGTAGAGACAGAAGGTTGTCAGGAAGTGGGAGCAGGGAGAATGGGGAATTATTTTGACTAAGTGTGGAGGAAGAAGTTCTTGGATGAGAAAAAAGTTCTGGAGATGGCTGGTGGTGATGGTTGCACAACATGGTAAATGTACTTCATGCCACTCAGCTGTACACTCTCAAATGGTAAATTTTGATATGATGTGTTGATATATCTTTGCCGCATACACAAAAATCAATGGTCGAGTGTTTTCTTTTTTCTTTTTTTTTGGTACTGGGGATTAAACTTAGGGGCACTCAACCACTGGGCCACATCTCCAGCCCTATTTTGTGTTTTATTGAGAGACAGGGTCTACACTGAGTTGCTTAGCGCCTCGCCATTGCTGAGGCTGGCTTTGAACTCATGATCCTCCTGTCTCAGCCTCCCAAAGTGCTGGGATTAGAGGCATGCGCCACCGCACCTGGCTTGATTGTTTTCTATATCAGTTACTTTTTTGTTTTTCTGTATTTTGCTTCTCTTTAGTTAACTAACTCCAGTTAGGAATATTTGAAATACTAATATCTAAGATTCATGCAGCACCTTTTATAATATTTTTTTATTTTCTTTCTTTCTTTTTTTCTATTCTTCCAGTGGTAGAGATGAAACCCAGGGGTGTACACATGCTAAACAAGCACTCTACCACTGAGGGACATCCCCAGTCCTACAAAAAATTTAAAACTGTGAGATGAAAAGGGTTTTTTTGTTTTTGTTTTTTAATTTTTTTTTCCTCACATTCACTTGAGTTTGAGTAGGACATCCCTGGTAGTACTTTTTTATTGATGTTTTGTTTCTTGTTTGTTTATAGGAGGGAATACAAATGTAAAATAAAGTGTGATGCAAAGTGTAATGTATGATAAAAGCTCAGACTTACAGGTGGGAGGAGGAGGCTCAGGGAAAATTATTTCCTTAAGAGAAAGTAGCACAATTGGACCTAAACTAAATTCCCTATTCTCTCGTGTCCATGGACTGAAGTTAACCCTTGTGTAATAACTGAAATAGCCACAAATCATGGATTTACAAGCAGATTTAACAATAATGTGGCTTTTTTCTCCAAACCACTTCCTGTCCATATTCAACCATCTCAGATGAAAGAACTACAATCTATTCTTACACAGTACATAAATTGTATTAACTTTACCCAAGGACACCCAAGGACAAGTCAAAGGCTAGTTAAAAACTCAATCTCAAGTGGAAACATATGTCCACACAAAAACTTACACAATAGTCCCCTGATATCTGTGGTTTCAGTTACCCACAGGCAGCTACAGTCCAAAAACATTAAAGGAAAAATTCTGTATTTAAAAGAAAAGGTTTTTTTAGTTGTTGATTGACCTTTTATTTATTCATTTATTTACATGTGGTGCTGAGGATCGAACCCAGAGCCTCCCACATGGGAGGCAAGCGCTCTACCACTGAGCCACAACCCCAGCCCCAAAATTCCATATTTTGACAGAGAGAGACCACATTCATATAACTTTTATTATACTGCATTGTTACAATGGTTCTATTTTATTAGTAGTAGCTGTTAATTTCTTACTGTGCCTAATTTATACATTAGACTTTATCATAGGTATATATGTATAGGAAAAATACAGCATATATATGGTTTCAGGCATCCAAAGGAGATCTTGGAATATGTCCCCCATGGATAAGAGGGGCTAATCTACATTAATGTTCATAGCAACACTATTCATAAGAGATCCTGGTGTGATGGTGTACACTGTAATCCCAGCAACTCCGGGGACTGAGGCAGGAGGATCACAAGGTTGAGACCAACAAACTCAAAAACCTTAGTGAACTTGAGCAACTAAGTCAGACCCTAAGCAATTCAGTGAGAATTGCTCAAAATAAAAAATATAAAGGGCTGGGGATGTAGTTCACTGGTAAAGCACCCCTGGGTTCAATCTCCTTAACCCCCCCTGACAAAAAAATCATAATAGACAAAAGTAGGACAAAACCTCAAATATCACCAAGTGATAGATAAACAAAATATAGTTTATCTATACAATGGAACATTATTCAAAATAAAAAGGAATGAATAGTGATATGTGCTATTACATGGATGAGCCTTGAAAACATTATGCTAAGTGAAAGAAACCATTCATAAAGGACCACATACTGAGCCCGGTGCGGTGGCACATGCCTGTAATCCCAGCACTTAGGGAGGCTGAGACAGGAGACTCGTGAGTTCAAAGCCAGCCTCAGCAAAGGCAAGGCGCTAAGCAACTCAGTGAGACCCTGTCTCTACATAAAACACAAAACGGGGCTGGGGATGTGGCTCAGTGGTCAAGTACCCTTGAGTTCAATCCCTGGTATAAAAAAAAAAATTTTTAAAAGGACCACATACTGACTGATTCTATTTATAGGAATTATCCAGAATAGGCAAATCCATAGAGTCGGTAGTCACCTAGGATAGTGGAGGTTACAGGGAAATGAGAAGCAACTGCTAATGGGTACAAGGTTTCTTTTTGTTATAATTAAAATGTTCTAAAATTATGATAATGGTTGCAGAACTCTGTGAATATACTAAAAACTACTCAGCTACATGCCCAGCCCAAGAACCATTATATTAAATGAGATTATGCATGTTAAGTGCCTGACATACAGAGACATTCAAAACATCAGTGCCCAACTGCTTCCCAGCTGACAGCAGTGTACAGGCAGATGTGAATCTCTCTTTGCCCAGCTTAATCAACACCTCCTTGGGCTTTTCTTCTTTTTTCTTTTTTTGCAGTGTTAGGGAAGGAACCCAGGGCATTGCTCACGCTAGACAAGCACTACCAGTGAACTTATCTCTGGCTTCTATAAAATTATTCTTCTAAGGAGCAAAGAAGACTAGAGACTTCTGTACTTATAGAAATGACAACTCCAACTGGTAGAAAGTAGGCTCTAGATCATCATGAACTAAGAAATGGAGGCAGGGCAAAGGTGTTGAAAGCAACTTTGTTAGAAGAAGAGAGGGTAGGAAGTGAAAAACCATCAAAAAGTGAGAAAGAGCTGGATTGTGGTGGCACACACCTATAATCCCAATAATCCCAGCTACTTGAGAAGTTTGAGGCAAGAGGGTTGCAAGTTAGAGGCCAGTGTGAGCAACTCAGTGAGGCACTGTGAAGGAGAAGAGAAGAGAAAAAAGAAAGGGAGAGAGGGAAGGAAGGAGGGAAGGGAAGGAAAGGAAGGAAAGAAAGGAAGAAAGGACGGAAGGAAGAAAGGAAGAAAGAAAAAATAAGGATTGAGGAAGTAGCTCAGTGGTAGTGTGCTTACCTAGCATGCAGACAGCCCTGGGTTTAAGCCTCAGCACCACACATGCACGTACACACACACACACAGGACAAGAGAGTTCTATCTAGTAGCTAATATTCTATATTTGAGTTAATTATTTTATTTTCTCAGGCAATAGCATAAATGCTATTATTGTTCACAATGACCGCTATTCAGATATCAACATTGCTTACTGCTATCACCTCTATAAAGCCCTAAGCCACATTACAAGCAATTTTGAATCATCTCGATTGTTAACCAACAATGAAAGAATATAAAGGAAAGATTACAAATGATTAAGAAGGAAACTGCCTTACAATTATTCCCAAACCTTACCATGTTTTTGGAGAATCTCCTCGAGGTCTGGCTTGGAAGCAGTATCCAGAGCACTTTCCCCATCAACACTATCTTCAGTATCTTCTTCTGTAGCAGAGGAACCTACTGAAAGAACATGAAGTTTTGTTTCCAAATCATGAGCATCTGGCTTCAGGAAGGCAGCTGGACCATCAATGCCTAGAGCCCAAAAGAAAAGAGAAAAAAGAACAAAGTGTTATCAGGTATTTAGCTGGGTAGTTCTGGTATTTGTAATCAGAACTAAGAACTAGCAAACTATTTCAGGACATTGGTCCAAGATGGGTTCATTTTGTTAACATACTCTGTTACAGATGTTGTATTTTAAAAACTTAAGAATGATACCAAGAGGCTGGGGGGTATATCTCCAGTGGTAAAACATTTGCCTAGCATGAACAAAGCCCTGGGAGTCCATCCCTTACTCTGTGAGGGGAAGAGAAGAGAGAGACCAAGCAAATAAAGTAGGTCCTCCAGAGTACATATCCTGTCAAGCATTGCTCAAGGGGCATGACTTAGAGTTCTTAGTCCTAGTCGTCAGCCTCCCTTCACCACCTCACATGATCCTTTAGCTACCTTTTAGCTACATACTCGTGGTTTCACAGTTAAATTCTGACACGATGTGACAACCAAAACCGTATGCTCCTTCGGGCTGGGGATGCAAGTCAGTGGTAGAGCACTTTCCCTATATCTGAGGCCCTGGGTTCCATTCCTAATGCCCCAAATAAAAAAAATATTAAAAAAATAAAAACCCCAAACTGCAAGCAACTCAGTTAATTCACTTGATATCTAAAAACAATAGTTCTAGGATGGATATAAACTTGAAGGTATCTTCCACTGATTAGACCATTTTTTAAATTCTATTCAAAGACCCAGAATGTGATCATAAAGACTCAAGGTACCTAGTGCCGATGCTAACATTGTCCTTGGGCTCCATCTGAGACTCCTCCTGCCTGCTCCTAGGTCTGTGAAAACTGTACCTCAGCGGGAAACGATGCTGCCCAAATACACACCATGCAGGGTGACATCATTGTGAGGAGTCTGTGGCTCCACCAGAGGCGCGTGCTCCTCACTACCTCTTGGCTTTAACCGTCGTAGCCGGGCCTCTGGATTCGGCTGCACCATGAGTGGCTCCAGGCGCTTCTTTCTCTGCTTCTTTTCCAGCAGTGCTCTCTGGGGGGAAAATGTCATATTAACAGCCAGGAGATCTAGCCACTTCAAATATGTGCAGTCTGCTTTCACTGATCTTCATAATATCTGTTGTAAATAATTTATTTTTTTTGCCGGCCAGGCATGGGGCATGCCTTTAATCCCAATAGCTTGGGAGTCTGAGGCAGGAGGATCATGGGTTCAAAGTCAGCCTCAGCAACTTAGGCTCTAAAGCAGCTTAGTGAGACCCTGTGTCTAAATAAAATATAAACAAAGGACAGGGGACGTGGCTCAGTTGGTCAAGTGTCCCTGGGCTCAATCCTTGGTACCAAAACAAAAACAATAATACTAATGTTTCCCACATGAGGGATAAGGCACAGTTTTTATCATTTATTGAACACCTATGAAAATCTATTTTTAATCATAATGCATTTCTAGCCCCACTGAAGCCATGATTCAAATCTACTGAAATTATCATATTATTACCAAAGCATAATCACAAATTCGAAACATACACATATGCACAGGGGAAAAAATGGAGGACATAGCACAGACGATTTTTTCTTTCCTTCTTTTTTTTGGGAGAGTACTCGAGACTGAACACTCAAGGGTGCACTACCACTGAGCCACATCCCCAGATCTTTTTATTATTTATTTTGAGACAGTGTCTCACCCAGGTGTGAGACAGTGTGACCTGCCTGCCCCAGCTTCCTGAATAACTGGGGCATGCCACTTTACCTTGCAGTGACCGTGATTTCTTTGGGTACCAGAATATGAATGTTTTTTTTTCTTTTTTCTTTCTTTCCTTTTTTTTTTTCTTTTGCTTATAAACAACAGAAATTTTTTCTCAGTTCTGAAGTCTGGGAACTCCAAGATCAAAGCACCAGCAGAATTGATATCTAGTGGGGACTTGCTTTCTGATTCATAGATGGCTATGTTTTCATTGTGTCCTCACATGGCAGAAGGGGTAAGGGAATCTTATTCAGGCCTCTATTATAAGGGCACAAATGATTATTTCTTTTTTCTAGTTTTCTGTATTTTCCAAATTTTCTTGTTTTTTAATTTGGAATAAAAAAATTTTATTACCCTATACATCCCAAATTGTTTTCATATTTTAATCAGTCATATAGCAATACATTTTGCTTTTTGTTCATATTACAAAATTAGAAATCAAACAAACTCAGATGGCTAGGAATGTAGCTCAATGGTAAAGTGCATGCCTACCATACACAAAGTCCTGGGATTAAGCCCCAGCACCAACAAAACAACAGCAATAAAATAAAAAAAAAAGATTGGGGGCTGGGATTGTAGCACAGTGGTAGAGCGCTTGCCTCGCATGCATGAGGCACTGGGTTCGATCCTCAGCACCATGTAAAAATAAATAAAAGGTATTGTGTCATCTACAACTAAAAAAATATTTTAAAAAAACTGGGTCAGAGATGAGAAGAAAAAAACAGCAGTGGGCTATTCGAAATGGAAAACAATCAACTCTATGATAAAAGCATGACAAAGGTCTGGGGATGTAGATCAGTGGTAGAGCACCTGCCTAGCATGCATGAGGTCCCGGGTTCACACCAGGTCTGGATTTTTTTTTAATTTCATTTTAGTTGTATATGGATACAATACCTTCATTTAATTTATTTATATGTGCTGCTGAGGATCAAACCCAGTGCTTCACACATGCTAGGCAAGCACTCTACCACTGAGTCACAGCCCCAGCCTACCAGGTCTGGATTTTTTTTTTTTTTTCCAGGTCTGGATTTGATTCCCAGCACAGAGAGGTAGGGGGAAGCACAGAAGCTTGAGGCCATCCTAAACAACACAGACACACCCTGGCTCAAAAATAAAGAAAAGAGACAGGGCTGGGACTGTAACTCAGTGGTGGAGTGCTTGCCTAGCACATGTGAGGCCCTGGGTTCAATCCTCAGCGCCACATAAGAATGAATAAATAAATAAATAAATGTATTGTGTCCATCTACACTTAAAAAATAAAAACCAAGATAAAGAATATGATAAGAAACTAAAAAGAAAAAAATAGTAAGAGAGATGTCTCAGAACAGGAAAAATGCCAGGCCCCAACTGAAAAAACAAAACCATGATTAAACAAGCAAAAGCATTATAACCTTCTTTTTTTTTTTTTTTTTTTTTTAATATTTTTTAGTTGTTTATGGACCTTTATTTTATTTATTTATATGTGGTGCTGAGAATCGAACCCAGTGCCTCACGCATGCTAGGCAAGCGCTCTACCACTGAGCCACACCCCAGCCCGCATTATAACCTTCTTACTATTGCTTCTTAGGCAAAAAGCCATCTGTTTACTTTTTTTAAAATATTGATATTGCTTAATAAAAGTGCCTCAAGGAGAAGGAAGGGAAAAAGGGAGGGAGGGAGAGAGGAAGGGAGGGAGGGAGGAAGGAAGAAAAGAGCCTCTAGGAAGACAAGTTAGTCCAAGAGGTGAGAATAACAATAGTAAAGCAGCATGGTTTCTCCTGCACTGGGCTGATGAAAGCGTGAATACATCCCAAACATATACAAGAAGCAGGGCTACTCTTTTTCACTCACTTGTACATAGAAGTAAAAAACTGGGGAGTTAAAATAACATACCAAACCATCAGGAATGAATGGATGTCAGAGCAAGGAATATTGATGTTTTTTATTTTGCTATTTTGATTATTTTGAGATTTCATAAATTAGCATGAATAGAAGGAAAGGACCTTTAATGTACGAGGCACTCTAAAAGCTTAGGAGGCTATAATGGGTTCCTCCCTGTAGAATTTGTTGAGATTCTTTTTCTTTTTTTGGCATGAGGGATTGAGCTCAGGGGCACTTGACCACTGAGTCACATCCCCAGCCCTATTTTGTGTTTTATGTAGAGACAGGGTCTCACTGAGTTGCTTAGCGCCTCGCCCTTGCTGAGGCTGGCTTTGAACTCACAATTCTCCTGTCTCAGCTTCCCAAAGTGCTGGGATTACAGGTGTGCGCCACCATGCCCAGCAAGATTCTTTTAGCAGTTAAGAAACCTTGTGTAATGTGTAAGAAGTAGCTTGCCTCGCATATGCTAGGTCTTGTGTATAAACGGTAAATACGAAGCAGTGCACAAAACAGGAGAAACTGTCACATCTTAGTTGTGTGGCCATAGCTATTATATCTCATACTGTCTAATAACTGAAATGACCAAGGAAACACAAACATAAGCTCCAGCCTGTCCATTTCATTAACACATGAAAAAAAAAAGTACTATGAAAAAGGGAGGCCAAAGAGCTAGAATTTAGTAGAGTTTATCCAGTCTGTTCAAGAAAGCAATACTAAATCTGTAGACAAGAATATTCTATTTACTGGGAGAACTTGCTCTCCCTGAGGACAAGAAGTATACAAAGTTTCTTCATGGTTTTGTGAAAGAACCTGACTGCTTGCTCACCAACCAGTCTTCTAATTTTCAATTTAACTTCATGGGTATCACATTCCCAGAACGACAGTATCATGAACAGCAGAGATGAATGCACACTGAAACAGTAGAGCTCCCATTAATGAAGTGCTGTTCTGGTTTTATAACTTAATTGTTGTGAATTTAACTAGCGTGAGTGTGTGCCAAAGGACTTGGTTACACCCAGGCTCACTGACAAAAGCTCTCAGATCTGTAAAGAGAAGACTAGCCTCTTGACCCCAAAGATCCTACCAATGTATCTAGTGTAGCCTTTCCCCCTCAGCCTCAACACCCCTCACTCATTTAGCTCAATAAGGGAAAGAAACAACTGTGGACTCAATCTGTAAACTTTAGGGCCAAGGCTACTACACTCCAACACTGAATATGTCCAGCTGTTATCCAGGGTTGTAAGAAGAAAATCATACAATATCTACAAGTACCACCTTGGTGAAAATAGCCACCCGATTTAGCATTCTGGTCACTCATGTAGTCTGGGTGAGGAAAAAGAGACATGCTGAATTTGAATGTAACCATGCCAACTCATATTGCATTTGTTTTCCCTCCCTGTAAAGCTAGCAGTGTTTTAAGTGAGACTACACAAACAAGACTCCTTATCAAGACAGGAAGGCCAAGGGAGACAGGAAGAGAGCCAACATTCAGTGTCTGGTGCCCTAAATGCAATTAAAATTGTTGCTATCGAGACTTAAGTGTCACAAAAAGTAAAACACCTTTAAGCTTCCCAATTTCATTGGGAATTGAACAATAACTCAAAGAATCTATCTTCTCTAGAATCCAGCAGTATGCCTTACTCTTCTCTGAGAACACAGTTTTGAATGGTAATGTCAAAATAAACAAGGAGGAAATAAAGGAGATTAAATAAGGGGAAATTTCCATCATAAGACTTTATCCAATAAAATAATAAAGCTCAGGCAAGCCTCAAACTAATGACCGCTTGAGTTGTTTCTCAGTTTTCCAAGAGGTGAAATCACCCTAGAGATGATCACTGAAGTTACATAATGTCACTCTTGGAACTGAGCACAGAGCACAATGAGGAAGATCAGAATGGTTGTTTGGGGTCCATTTGTTTGGCAAAAAGTAACTAACCTCCCCCCACTAAAGTGATATCACAGGAAGACAAGACTAAGTTTTTAATTTGACTTCTTTTTTTTTTAATATTTATGTTTTAGTTGTAGGTGAACAGAATATCTTTATTTTATTTTTATGTGGTGCTGAGGATCGAACCCAGTGCCTCACGCGTGCTAGGCGGGCACGCTACCACTGCGCCACAACCCCAGCCCCTAATTTGACTTCTTAAAGTATCAATTCAGTTCACTTAAGATCCTCCTCTCTTAAAAAGATACATACAGATGGGCAACCCCACCCAAAGGGATATGTTGTACTTCAATCCATTTCCCATCAGGTGGCATAAATGTTCCCTACCAGAGGACATTTCATACTGCTCAAGGGAATCATACATCAACAAGACATTAACAGCCGGGGCGCGGTGGCAAACGCCTGTAATCCCAGCACTTAGAGAGGCTGAAACAGGAGAATTGCGAGTTCAAAGCCAGTCTCAACAATGGCAAGGTGCTAAGCAACTCAGTGAGACCCTGTCTCTACATAAAACACAAAACAGGTTGGGGATGTGGCTCAGTGGTCGAGTGCCCCTGAGTTCAATCTGCAGTACCAAAACAAACAAAAACATAACAATCATAAATATCTATGCCCTGCACAATGGAGCATCCATGTATATCAAACAAACCCTTCTCAATTTCAAGAATCAAATAGACCACAACACAATAATACTGGGTGAGTTTCACAAACCTCTCACCACTGGACAGATCTTCAAACAAAAACTAAACAAAGAAACCACAGAACTCAATAAAACAATCAATAATTTAGACTTAACAGACATATACAAAATATTTCATCCATCAACAAGTGAATACACTTTTTTTTCAGCAGCACATGAATCCTTCTCTAAAACAGACCATATGTTATGCCACAAAGCAAGTCTTAGCAAATACAAAAAAAATAGAGATACTACCCTGCATTCTATCTGACCACAATGGAATGAAATTAGAAATCAATAAAAAAATAAAAAATAGAAGCTACTTGGGGTTGGGGCTGTAGGTCAGGGGTAGAGCACTTGCCTCCCATATGTGAGACACTGGGTTCAATCCTCAGCACCACATAAAAATAAATAAATAAATGAAGATATAGTGTCCATCTACAACTAAAAAAATTTAAAAAATAAATAGAAGCAGCTGGGCGCGGTGGCTCAAGCCTGTAATCCTAGCACTTAGGGAGGCTGAGACAGGAGAATCATGAGTTCAAAGCCAGCCTCAGCAAGGGCGAGGCACTAAGCAACTCAGTGAGACCCTGTCTCTCCATAAAACACAAAATAGGGCTGGGGATGTGGCTCAGTGGTCAAGTGCTCCTGAGTTCAATCCCTGGAACAACAACAAAAAAAACTTAACACCAAAAACTCCCACAAATAACCCAATCAATAAATGGGCTAAGGAACTGAACAGACACTTTACAGAAGAAGAAATACAATTGATAAAGAAACATATGAAAAAATGTTCATCGGGGCTGGGGTGCGGCTCAGTGGTAGAGCGCTTGCCTAGCATGCTTGAGGCACTGGGTTCAATTCTCAGCACCACATATAAACAAATAAAATAAAGGTCTATTGACAACTAAAAAAATTTTTTAGAAAATGTTCATCATCAAGTGGGGCTGGTGTGTGGCTCAGTGGTAGGCACTGGGTTCAGTTCTCGGCACCACATATAAAAATAAGTAAAATATAAAGGTCCATTGACAGCAAAAAAAAAAATTTTTTAAATGTTCATCATTTCTAGCAATTAGAGAAATACAAATCAAAACTACTCTAAAGCCAGGCGCGGTGGCGCAAGCCTGTAATCCCTGCACTTAGGGAGGCTGAGACAGGAGAATCGTGAGTTCAAAGCCAGTCTCAGCAACAGCGAGGCGCTAAGCAACTCAGTGAGACCCTGTCTCTATATAAACACAAAATAGGATGTGGCTCAGTGGTCGAGCACCCCTGAGTTCAATCCCCAGTACCAAAAAAAACACTAAGATTTCATCTCACTCCAGTCAGAATGTCAATTATCAAGAATACAAGCAATAAGTGCTGGCGAGAATGTGGGGGAAAAGGTATACTCATACATTCTTGGTGGGACTGCAAATGGGTGCAACCACTATGGAAAGCAGTATGGAGATACCTCAGAAAACTTGAATGGATTCTCCATTTGACCCAGCTATCTTGCTCCTTGGTTTATACCCAAAGGACTTAAAATCAGCATTCTACAGTGATGCAGCCGCTTCCATGTTTATAGCAGCTCAATTCACAATAGCTCAACTATGGAACTAACCTAGATGCCCCTCAACAGATGAATGGATAAAGAAAATGTGGTACATATACACAATGGAATATTACTCAGCCTTAAAGAAGAATCAAATTATGGCATTTGCAGGTAAATGGATGGAACTAGAGAATATCATACTAACTGAAATAAGCCAGTGCCAAAAAACCAAAAGCAAATGCTGGTCCATAGTAGGGCAGGGGTTAGGGAAGAATGAAGGAACTTTGGTTTGTTTACTGGGGAGTGAGGGCAGGGTTGGGGATGTAGGGATGGGAAGGATGGTAGACAGAGAAAGACTTTATTAGCCTATATACATGTATGATTACACTACTGGAGTAACTCTGAACCATGTGCAGCCAGAGGAATGAGAAGTTGTACTCCATTTGTATACTATATCAAAATTCATTCTACTGCAAAATAAATAAATAAAAGATTATTACCTGAAAAAATAAACAAAATAAATAAATGTTCCCTACCTCATGTGCGTCTATGACTGAGTTTACCACAGCAAGTCAGAAAATCTTTACATTATGTCATCAACTAAGGTATTCATATACCCTGAAAATAAAAGTATTCTAGTGAAACTAGTAAAAATGAAAGAAAAATAAACTCAATGAGAAAGTATTTTAATAGTGTCAGGACAACTGGATATCCACATACAACAGAATGAAATGGAACTGTATTTCACCCCATACCCAAAATTAACTCAGGACTAGGGATGTAGCTCAGTGGTAGAGAGCTTGTCTAGCATGCACAAAACCCTAGGTTTGATTCCCAGCACCAAAAGGGGGAAAAAATTAACTCAAAATGAACCATACGAAGCATAAGAACTGAAGCTACAAAACACTTAGAAGATAACAAAGGAACAAATCTTTGAAAGCTTGGCTTAGCTAACAGTTTCTTAGACATGCCACCAAAAGTATAAGTAACCAAAGAAAAATACAAATAATACTTTTATGCTGAAAATGATACTGTCAAGAAAATCAAAAGATGACCCACAGAATGGGAGAAAATGTCCACAAATCATATTTCTTTTTTGCGGGGGTGGGGTACTAGGGATTGAACTCAGGGACACTCAACCACTGAGCCACATCCCCAACCCTATTTTGTATTTTATTTAGAGACAGGGTCTCACTGCATTGCTTAGCGCCTCGCTGTTGCTGAGGCTGATTTTGAACTCACCATCTTCCTGCCTCAGCCTTCCAAGCCACTGGGATTATAGGTGTGCGCCATATACCCGGCCCACATATCATATTTCTATAAGGTACTTGGATACAGAATATATAAAGAACTTATACAACTCAACAACAAAAAGACAAATGACTCACTTGGACAGAGGATATATCTTTCTCAAAAAAAGATACACAAATGGTCACAAAATACATAAAAGATGGTAACATCGTTAGTCATCAGAAAAAAATGCCAGTCAAAATCACAGTGAGGGGGCTGGGGTTATGGCGCAGTGGTAGCGTGCTTGCCTAGCACGCGGGAGGCACTGGGTTCGATCCTCAGCACCACATAAAAATAAAATAAAAGCTATTGTGTCCACCTACAACTAAAAAATAAATATTAAAAAAAAAAAATCACAGTGAACTGAACTACCATTTCACACCCACTAAAATGGTTATAAATTAAAGACAGACAATAACAAGTATCGATAAGGATGTGAAGCAAATGGAATCTCATACATTGCTGGTGGGAATGTAAAATGCTTTCAATTTTGGAAGACTTAGCAGTTTCTAAAAATGTTAAACACAGAGTTACTAGCAATTGACCCAGAAATTCCACTCCTAGGTATAGACTTAAGAGAAAGGAGAATATGTTCATATCAAAAACTTTACATAAATATTCTGAGAAGCCTCAGTTGCAATAGCCAGAAAGTGTAAACAATATATACAATAACTGCTGAATAAATAAACATAAATATAAAGCATATATACAATAACTGCTGAATAAATAAACAAAATGTGGTAGGTACATCCACACCAAAGAATATTTATTCAACAACGAAAAGGAATGAAATACTAATATATTCTACAACATGGATGAGTCTTACGATAAGTCTAAGCAAACACAGAAGACCACATATTATATGATTCCATTTATATGAGATCTAAAAATCATTTGTATATTTTATCTCAGTATGTATTTATGGTATGTAAATTTTATCTCAATAAAGCTGTTTAAAATTTGTACAGGACAATGAGTGGGGATATAGTTCAGTGGTAGACACTTGTCTAGCATTTATGAAAAATTTATATGGGACAAAAAAGTCATGTGTAAATTATCTGAAAATGTGAGTTTTTTTAAACATCAAATTATTATTATTTGTTTTTGTTTGGGGTACTGGAGGTTGAACCCAGGGGCACTTTAGCACTGAGCTATATCCGCACTCCTTTTTGAAACAGGGTCTCACTAAGTTGCCATGGTTGGCCTCAAACTCGTGATCCACCTGCCTCAGCCTTCTGAATTGCTGGGATTACAGGTATGCACCACCACATCTGGCTTTTAAACATTAAATTCTAAGATAATATGATAACAGTAAAGCATGATAGATATGAAACAAATTGCACTATAGTCCATAATACTGTAACCTGGATGGTGAAAGTATTCTTATGAAACTAGTAAAAATGGTTTATTTTTATCTGTGTCTCTAGTACTGGCCAAGGCAGAGATCCTGCTCAGACACCATGTATTGCATTACTTTGCCAGGTGTATCCCTTTAGCAGAGTGATTTAATTATACCAATACACCTTAATGATATTCACTATAAAGATCATTTTACAAGCTCTACTTGCTCTGATTTCAAACACAGCAGGCTGCTTTCTAATTGCAATCTATTGGGAATGTGATGACAAGCTGATTCTGGTACACAGTTCACTAGAGATTAATTCCTCAATTTAGATTCATCATGTGTGAGATTGGCTGGTATGAACCAGTCCTCATAAAACTGATGAATTTTGGTTATTCTTAACAAGCTATTTCTTATCCTACAAAGCTCATGACCAGTGACTCTCAACCAAAGGGAACATGCCTGTAGTGGAATTTCTAAAAGTCTATTCTAATGAACATCTGGGGCAGAGTTTCCCCAGCCTCTTGCACTTCCATTGATGATCACTGCCAGAGTGCATCGCTGTCACTGATGGCTGTGCACTGCCTCCCTGGGGCAGGCCGGCCTGCTCTGGACTATCAGGCTCCCACCAAGACACTGCCAGCCTGTGGAGCCTGAGTAGCAAACTATCCTTCTTCCACACTCCTCCCTCTCAGCTCTACACTCAATACTCTAACATCCTTTTCTAACATTCTATTATACAATTCAACTTCACTCTACAGATGAAATAACTGTGGTCCTAAGTCACACAGAAGCTGAGTGCAGTGGGGAATGCCTATAACCCCAGCGACTTGGGAGGCTGTGGCAGAAGGATCACAAGTTGTAGGCCAGCCTCAGCAACTTAGCAAGTTCCTAAGCAACTTAGTGAGACCCTGTCTCTCAAAAGTAAAAAATGAAAAGAGATGGGGTTATGGCTCTGTGGTAAAGCATCCCTAGGTTCAACCCCCAGTACAATCCCTGCCAAAAAAAAAGAAAAAAAAAATCACACACCAAATTGATGACAGAACTAGAACTCTAGAACTGGAACCAAATCCTTCTGACTTGTAGCCTGATGCTTTCTTCATGAGAATGGTGCTGCTTTTCTTACTATTCACCATTTTAATATTCAGACCCTGTGAAGAAGTGCCTTACTCCTGCTGAGTAAGCTCCTTCCCAGGCACATGGTAGAATTCCAGGGTTCTAATGGTATTCTCATACACTGCTATTTAATACGATTGAACACAAAGTCCAGAGTTTTGTTTTGTTTTTTAATTTGAAAAAAAGAAATTTTAGCCTTATATTCATTGATTATCTCTGGAGGACATATGAGAAGTCAGTCTCTGGTAAGGAACTGAGCCAAGTAGAAGGACAGACTTTTCATCAAATATATTATTGTAGTATTTGAATTCTTATCATATGCTTTTATTACCTATACAAAACCAATTTTAACAACTTTCATGCTATAAAAAAGCTTATAGGGGCTGGGGTTGTGGCTCAGTGGCAGAGCGCTTGCCTCACACATGTGGGACACTGGGTTGGATCCTCAGCACCACATAAAAATAAACAAATCAAATAAAGGTATTGTGTCTATCTACACTTAAAAATATTTATAAAAAAAAAAAAGCTTACAAAAGTTCCAGCTTTTATACTGTATACCACAAGTAGCACCCTTGCTGAAAAGAATAAAAATTATGAAATATTAGGCCCCCTTTTAAAAAATTCATAAAAATATGGGCTGGAGTTGTAGCTTAGTGGTAGAGTGTTTGCATTGGATGTGTGAGGCACTGAGTTGAACCCTCAGCATTGCATATAAATAAAATAAAAGTCCATTGACAATTAATACGATTGAACACAAAGTCTAGAGTTTTGTTTTGCTTTTTAATTTGAAAAAAATATCTTAAAAAATTCATAAAAATATACAATACACAAAATTCAAAAACTAGTCTTAAAACATTACATGAAGCTGGGCACGGTGGCGCACGCCTGCAATCCCAGCACTTTGGGAAGCTAAGACAGGAGAATTGCGAGTTCAAAGCCAGCCTCAGCAATGGCGAGGTGCTAAGCAACTCAGTGAGACCCTGTCTCTACATAAAGCACAAAATAGGGCTGGGGATGTGGCTCAGTGGTCTAGTACCCCTGAGTTCAATCCCTGGTACCAAAAAAAAAAAAAATTATATGACAGGTGAGTCATATATTTCATTTACCATTAGTCAAGTATGTGCCACTGGCCTTATAACACTAAGGTGCCTAAGAACAAAAATGAATAAAAATTAAAACATCTAAATTTTTGTGAGTATATAGTACTGGGGATGGAACCCAGGGCCTTACACATTCTTGGCATGTACACTACCACTGAGCTACCCCCAACCCAAGATCTGAATTTTTTCTTTACTTCTCCCTAAATAGTTTGCTATGCAATGGGATAAAGAAAAGGAAGGCGGGGCACTGATCTTTGGGGGATACTAAGTGTGTGTGTAACACGTGCATATGTATGTGTGTGTGCGCGCATGCCCTTGGTATCTACAAGTTTTATGTCTGTGGATTGCAATGACCTTAGATTGAAAATACATGAAAAAAAAATTGCATCTGTACTGAGTGTGGACAGATTTTTTTTGAACCTATTCCCTAAATACAGTATCAGGTACTATAAGTAATCTAGAGATGATTTAATATAGAGGATGATATGAATAGGTTATGTACAAATACTATTCCATTTTATATAAGGCACTGAGCATTTGTGGGTTTTGGTATCCTAACGAGTCCTGAAACCAATCCCCTATAGATACTGAAGGACCATCATGTATGTGTTATGTGCATGTATCATAATTTTGTCCATTATCACTATTAATTAGTTTTTCCCCAGTTTTAAATAATGCTATCATTAAAGTAATTTATTAAACTAGAAGTCTCATTACTAATTCCACCAGCAACATAAAGAAGACAAAACTTTAGAGATACTTTAGCTATGAAATCTAAACATCTTGATTATTAATGATACAATCTAGTAGGCTTGAGCTATAGAACATTCAAATGAAAGGCAAATATGAAAGCAATGTACATTGGGTATATACACTACCCAATCAAGATGATCACAGCATGTAACAACACAAAATTATCCATTTATTCCTTCTTTTATTCAAATATTTAATAAAAGATTACTATGCCTAGCTCTATGCTAAGAAATAAAAACATACTTGGTATAAAAACATACTTGGTACTGAAATGTAACACTGTACTCCATACAATATGCACAATTACTGTGTCAGTTAAAAATAAAAATGAAGCAGGGAGCAGTGGCACATGCCTGTAATCCCAGCACTTAGGGAGGCTGAGACAGGAGAATCGCGAGTTCAAAACCAGCCTCATCAATGGCAAGGCACTAAGCAACTCAGTGAGACCCTGTCTCTATATAAAACAGAAAATAGGGCTGGGGATGTGGCTCAGTGGTCGATTGCCCCGGAGTTCAATCTCCAGTACCAAAAAAAAAAACAGAAGTGGGGCCTAGAAGAAAGTGGTTAGGTGACATGAGGACTTGCTCTGAAGTTTGCCTCCCAGTTCATTCCAAGAGCAAGTTGTTATAGAGAGAGCAAACCTGGCCCTCACTCTCTGGCTTCATGCCTTGCCATCTCTCTTCTGCAAAAAGTCATCTCCCTTCTTATTTCTCTACCATGTTGTAATCCAGTCAAGGGGGCCCTCACTAGAGGCCAAACATATGGGACTGCCTGTTCGTGGACTTTCAGCCTCCAAAACTGTGAGCTAAATCAATTTGTTTTCTCATAAAGTACACAGCCTCCATTGTTTTGTTACAATAATAGAAAATAAACTGACACAACATTCTTCTAATTCTTACGAAAGGTGATGGAACGTTCCGTGATTATAAAGGCCCATGCTACTGATGACATCCTAAAAGCAGTTCAGTCTTGCCACAGGCCAGAGCCTTGGTCCAGCAACTACCCCAGATACTGCTTCAAGAGTAACCATCAGAGCCCTTCCAGTCTTTCCATGACTGTGTCAACACTTCAGTCAAGTCTGTCAGCAGCATAGGTCACTGTCCACCTATTTCGAAAGAGGAGATTCTGCTCACCTGATTGTCTAGTTTCAGTTGCCGAAGCTTCATGGTCTCATCCTCAAAGACACTGTTTCAAAAAATAAAGAAAATGAACAGGTGAGGAGAACATCCTTTTAAAATCTTGCCAATTTCATCTTTGTGTGTGTTTGTGTGTGTGGTGTTGGGGACTGAACCTAGGAGTGCTCTACTGCTGAGTTACATCCCTAGTCCATTTTATTTTTTATTTTGACCCAGGGTCTTGTTAAGTTGCAGAGACTGGCCTTGAACTTGAGAACCTCCTGCCTCAGTCCCCAAATCATGAGATTCTAGGCATGCACTACTGTGCCTGCCCCAATTTCATCTTTTATATATGTGCTCCTTTGGTCTACTTGGAACAACAACAACAAAAAATTAGTTTCTATATGCTGCAGTGACTGCAGGAGGACTTGCCATCCTTAATGCCATATTTATTCCATAGAGGACCTGAGGAGGAAGAGAAAAACGTGTTAGCACAGACCCCATGCATGCTGGAGTTCCTTCTCTTCTTTCTCTCTCCCTCTCTCTCTTTCGGTAGTGCTGGGGACTGAACCTAGAGCCTTACACATGCTAGGCAGGTGCTCTATCACTGAGCTGCATCTCCTCCTTCCTTCTCTCTTCTTCTCCTCTTCCTCCTCCTGAGGATCCAATCCAAGACCTCCAGCATGCTAGGCAAGGCCTCTACCGCTGAGCTACAACCCAAACTCCTTCTTCATGTATTGAGTACTTACTACATTCCAAACTCAGTGCTAAGGTATTTTAAATGCATTATTTTATTACTCAAAACATCCCTATGAATTAGGCATTATTATTTTTCACACACTGAAGAAAGAGAGGCAGGGTCTTGGGGAGTAGTGCCTAATTTTAAATAGCAGAAACAGACTCTAATCCTGTTCTTCTAGAGGGTCTAAATTATAGAAAATCAAACATTTTTCACTTCTTTGTTTGGAGCTAGTTCTAAGACAGAGAAACTCAGAAGCTAGAGCTCTCTAATTTCCTTAAGAGCTAGACAAATCACTTAATTACTCTTCAATTTTGCCATTATTAATATTTATTACACTGATCTTTGAAGGAGACTGAAAATGTGGATGACAAGATTTGATACCACTGTGAGACTGATCAGCTTAATGGAAGGATAAAACAACAAAAACTGAATAAAACTATTGCCTTCAGTTGATAAACCAAACTTTTTAGACCTTGTTTTTGAGACAAGGTCTCATTGTGTCCCTCAGGGTGACCTCAAACTCCTGGGCTCAAGCAATCCTCTTCCCACAGCCTCCTGAGTAGCTGGGAACACAGGTATGTACCACGATGCCCAGCTGCAATTTTTAACTCTCTGAAGCCTTTTCTATAATTTTGACAACTTGCTAATTTAAGATTCTATCTTGTGGGGCTGGGGCTGTAGCTCAGTGGTAGAGAGCTTGCCTAGCATGTGTGAGGTACTGGGTTCGATTCTCAGCACTGCATATAAGTAGATAAATAAAATAAAGGTCCATCAACAACTAAAAAAAAGTATTTAAAAATAATTCTATCTTGTAACTCAGAATTCTTCAAAAGTGTGAAGTATGAAGCAAGGCAGAAATGGTTCTCAGTTACTTGGGTTACAAATTTTTACTAGCAGCCTACTGCCACAAAAACTAGATATACACGGCCTTATTTAAGACAAATTCCATGACTACAAAGGGAAGCACTGCTTTTGCTGCTTTGGGGGCAAATACATCAACATATTTTCCATGGTTAAACGGTTCATCACTCCCTTCTACATTTTAGAAGGTTTTATGCATTTTAACAATGCAGAGCGACTTGTAATTTGCATACTATTGTCAAGACTCTTTCTGAATAACAACCTGCAAACAGGTATAATAACCTCTTAGACATAGATGGGGAAGGTGCTCTCTGATTCCTTCTATTAAGTCTCTCATAATCAAAAACACAAAACAAGGGCTAGGGTGTAGCTCAGTGGTAGAGTGCTTGCCTAGCATGCCTAAGGCCCTGGGCTTGATCCCTAGCACCGCAAACAACACAACACAATACAACATTGGACACTCAGTAAATTGTCTCCTTTCTGCCAGCTCAAAAGAGGGACAAACAGGGGCTGGGACTGTGGCTCAGCGGTAGAGTGCTTGCCTCGCATGCATGAGGCCCTGGGTTCAATCCTCAGCACCATGTACGAAGCAGTAAAATAAAGACATTGTGTCCATGTACAACTAAAAAAAATTTAAAAAAAAAAAAAAAGAGGGACAAACAAATATACTTGTGGTCGTGACCCTGTGGACGCTATTTCTTCTAGATATGTTTCTATTTTTTCCTTAACTTGTTATCCTCATTCACATGTTCCTAAATCCCAAGTTCATTAATACAGGACTAGCATATTACTGGTATTCAGCCAGTGTTAATATAAATTTGCAAATATCTCCACAAGATGACTAAGACAAAAATTATTGTGAACACTCTACCAGAAAGGGTAACCTGGAGGAAAAAAAATCCACTGTTCCAGACTAGCATTTTCAAACAGCTGCTGCTATGTATCTGCTTTTCCTCTAATTCACTTTGTCCTCAATATTATATCAAAATTGTGGTGCCTTCTGGAACGAAAAAAAAAATCCTCCTCCTTTTCCTATCCCACCTCTCAAACACTAAAACCTCCTCAACAACGCTAAACGCTGACATCCAACTAAAGTTATCAAACATTTCTCTCAGGGCTCTAATAGTGAAGAAATCAGATGTGTCTTCAATGTCATATCCATACACCACTTAATTCCTTCAGTCAAGCCTGGGCAAGCTGAACAGGCAGGCTAAATTAGCAGAATAGTCAAAGGATTTTTACCTGAACAGAAGAAACAATAAATAGATGCTATATAAGTGTAACATTTAGATACCTCCTGTACATCCAAAGCCATACTTAGATTCAAGTTACAATTTAGTCTAAATATATTTTACATGTCTATATTCAATTTGAACTGGACTATCTAGTAATTCAATAATTGCTATTCAGTTATTGAATAGCAAGCCTAACCAAGCCAAACCAACATAAAACAGGAAGAATTTCTACAGGAAAAAAAAAAAAAAAAGCTGGGCATAGACATCAGTGAGGGAGGGAGGGAGGGATGATTTTTCCTCATGGACAATTTCCTATTTACTTGATACACACAGGAGAGCTCTAAACACTTATATTAGAGAAATAGATCTATCATCCAGGTGTGGTAGATGAGAATGTACACAGAACATCATTCTTTTGAAATATTCTCCAGTTACCAAAGTCTCAATAGAGGAAATATACAAGGCCTTACCATTGTGCAGTGCAGACAGAATTTTCTGAGAATGGGGTCTATCCTGCTCATCTTGGTTTGTAAGCATCAACTTTTTTTCCTAATGCCTCTGTACTATATTCTCATTCCTCCCACTCCCCAGTAACAGAGATGGAACCTAGAGGTGCTTATACTAGGCCACATGGCAAGCCATTTTTATTTTTGGAGATAGGTTCTCATTAAGTTGCTGAGGCTGGCCTTGAATTTGCAATCCTCCCACCTCAGCCTCTCAAGTTACTGGGACTACCCAGAAGTGCACCACCATGCCCAGCTTACAACTAAAAATATTTTTAAAAAAGAGTTAAGGTAGCCGGGCGCGGTAGCACAAGCCTGTAATCCCAGCACTCTGGGAGGCTGAGACAGGAGAATAGCAAGTTCAAAGCCACCCTCAGCAATGGCGAGGGGCTAAGCAACTCAGTGAGACCTTGTCTCTAAATAAAACACAAAATAGGGCTGGGAATGTGGCTCAGTGGTCGAGTACCCCTGAGTTTAATTTCCAGTACCAAAAAATAATAATAGTGAGGCTGGGGTTGTGGCTCAGTGGCAGAGCGCTTGCCTAGCATGTATGAGGCACTGGGTTCAATTCTCAGCACCACATATAAATAAATGAATAAAATAGAGACCCATCAATGTCTAAAAAATTTTTAAAAATAATAATAGTAATAAATATTTTTAGTTGTAGATGGACACAATACCTTTATTTTATTTATTTATATGTGGTGCTAAGGATAGAACCAGTGCCTCACACACGCTAGGCAAGTGCTCTACAACTGAGCTACAACCCAGCCCTTACCTCTTAATATTTCTAGTAATAAGACATAGTGACATCATGTTGTGCCTAATATGATGTGCTGAGAAGGGCACAGCACATCTGGGGAACTGAAAAAAAAAAGCCTAATCTTAATTTAATCATGAGGCAACTCAGACAAATACTAATTAGGGAAACATTCTACAAAACAACTAGCCAGCACTCTTCAAAAGTATCAAGGTCAGGAAAGGAAAAGATACAGACAGGAGGAACTAAGGAGACATGATAACTTAGCACACTATAGGATCTTGGATTTGGATCCTAAAGAAAGAGACATTAGTAGGAAAAGCGACAAAATTCAAATAAGGCCTGTGGATTAGTTAGTAGTACTAAATCAGTACCAATTTCCTGGTTTTGATAACTCTTGTATAATTATATAAGATGCTAATACTGAGAAAATCTGGTGACATACATAAGCACTCTCATATTGTGATTTTTTTTTTTTTGAGGTACTAGAATTTGAACCCAGGGCCTTATGCATGCTAGGCAAGCACTCTACCACTAAGTTATACCCCTAGCCCTAGCATTCTCTCATATTTTTACAACTTTCCTGTAAATCTAATTATAAAGATTTTTAAAGTGAGGTACTAAAAATATATGTATAAGTAATGAGTCCAGGGAAAAGGGTATAGGTTACCAATTGTACTTTTATTGCAACTCACTGGAAAAACAAATTTTTTCAAAATAAAACAGAGGAAAAAAACATTTTGCTAAATGTTTATTTCATAGTAATGGACTGAGTACACTTACAAATCTCTCCACCCTTTTATCTAGCACTTAAATTATACTCACTGTATTTCTAGGAAATGCAGATGGTAGGAACAATAAAGAGATCTGCCCAAAATCAAATAAGAGAAACTTCGAGTCTACTTTAAAATATCACTCATTACATTGCTAGTCTAGTGCTGTACTCAAAAGATGGTGGTGCGAAATAGTTCAGAGCATTTAATAATGTATTAAAGACCCAGTAGATCCTATGATTATGCTACACTCAACATTCCCGTCCAGCTCTCTCAGTCTTCAAATTGAGTAAATTTTTGAGCTGCCAGTCACACAAAATTCTTTGTGGCTACGCAATCAGGAGTGTTTCCTAAGTCTACCTCCTGTGTGCCAGAAAAGAAGGATGCTGCACTCAGCACTTCAATGACATCTGCAGAGCCAGAGACTCTGGAGACTAAACAGGCTCCTTCTGTGGTCCTGGAGGGAGTAAACACCACCCGTGCCAGGAAAGCTGCAGGACAGGACTTGCAAAATCAAAGTGTATAGGAGAGAAACCAGGGCTTTCTTAAGAGTACTTTCAGAGAACACTTCCTTTACAATTGCATCTGCTTCCTAACATCAGGAAGGATACTTTGCAGTCTCAGCAATTAGTTACAGATAAGAAAAGAAACAAAAGAGAAGGAATGGTTTGGCCTACTTTACTAAAGGCAAAAAATGCCAATAGTGTTTATAAAGACAACTTTGAGATAGCTTTATTCATTTTGGTTAGAGGATTTCATAAGTGTAATCTTTAGTAATAAGCTCTTTGCACAAAGTTAAAAGAAATACAATTTATGAAAATTTGGGGGAATACAGCACTGTGGTAGAGCTCTTGCCTAGTATGTGGGAGGCCCTGGGTTCCATCCTAATATCATAAACAAAAAAAAAAAGTTGATTCAACTCAACATATCAGATATAAATGTACAAGTGACAAAGAATTATTTGTAAGATATATTACAGGAAAGATGAAGGGTAAAAAGAAGGTTAAGATAATAACTACAAAAACAATGCAATGTAAAATTTCCTCTTATAACTTGTCAACTATTCATGCTTAATTAAAGATTTGATTAACACTCTGGGAGGCACTATAGGTTTAATTATGACTTAAATCCACATATTTAAAAATCAACAAATTGGCCTCCATCAAAAACAAAAAAACAGAGCCAGGTGCGGTGGTGCAAGCCTGTAATCCCAGCACTTAGGGAGGCTGAAACAGGAGAATCGCGAGTTCAAAGCCAGCCTCAGCAATGGCGAGGCACTAAAGCAACTCAGTGAGACCCTGTCTCTACATAAAACACAAAATAGGGCTGGAGATGTGGCTCAGTGGTTCAGTGTCCCTGAGTTCAATTCCCAGTACCAAAAAAACCCCAAAAAACAAAAAACCAAACGTTCGTTCTGAAAAGATACAGTTATAAAATTAAAGTTACAAACTGGGAGAAAATATAGATGTTGTGCAACTTAGGATGGTTCTAGTTAGTGATTTTTCAGTCTATGATGGTGTGAAAGCAATACACATTCAGCAGAAATCATGCTTCAAAATTTGAATTTGTACTTAACCATTCCTTCATTTTTAGCATAATATTCAATGAATCACATGAAGTATTCATTTATTATAAAATAGACTTGTGTTAGATAATTTTGCCCAACTATAGCTAATGTAAGTATTCTGAACACATTCAATGTAGGCCAGAGGTTATAGTTCGGTTGTGAAGTGTCCCCTGGAAAGTTCATGTGTTGGAAACACGATATCCAATGCAGCAATGTTGAGAGGTGAAATGATTAGACTATGAGAGCTGTAACCTAATCAGTGGATTAATTCCTTTGATAGATATGACGGATTAATAATTTGAATGGACCACTAGGTAGGAACTGTAGGCAAGTAGAGGGTGGCTGGAGGAGATAGGTCACTAGGGTGTGCTCTTGGGGATCATATTTTGTCCCTGGCATGCCTGTGTGCGCAGGAGTGAGCTTTTTCTCTCCCCTCTGCTTCCTGGCTGCCATGAGGCAGTTTTCTCCAACATGCCCTTCTGCTGTGGTAGTCTGCCACATCATGGACCCAGAGCAATGGCATTGGCTGACCAAAGACTGGGCCTCTAAAACTGTGAGCCCAAAGTAAACGTTTCTTCCTCTAAGTAGTTCTTGTCAGGTATTTTGGCCACAGAGAAGGGAAAGTGAACCAATACACCAGGCCAAGCTATTATGTTTTGTAGGTGAAGTGTTAGATGCAACACAATGGAGCCCACTCTGTGTCACGGTGCATCTGTTTTTGCAATACATACACCAATAAAGGAATTATATTTAGAATCTAAAACATTGTATTAATTTACTAAGACAACCCAATTAAAAACTGGGTAAAAGATTAATTTATTTCACAGAAGTTATACAAATGGCCAATAAATGGAAGATACTCAACATTATTAGTCTTCAGGAAAATGCATATTAAAACACAATGAGAAGCCGGGCGCGGTGGCGCAAGCCTGTAATCCCAGCACTAGGGAGGCTGAAACAGGAGAATCACGAGTTCAATGCCAGCCTCAGCAATGGCGAGGCGCTAAGCAACTCAGTGAGACCCTGTCTCTACATAAAACACAAAATAGGGCTGGGGATGTGGCTCAGGGGTCGAGTGCCCTTGAGTTCAATCTCTGGTACCAAAAAAAAAAAAAAACACACACACACAATGAGATATCTACAAGAATGGTTAAATTTAAAAACTTGATCACACTAAGTATTGGTGAGGATGTGGAGCAACTTGAACTCACGCTGCTAGTCAACCAGCAATTGTATGTAAAATATACAATCACTTTAGAAAAACAGTTTGGCAATTATTTTGAAGAGGCCAATATTTACCTTCTATTTGTTTCAACTATCCCACTTCTACAAATTTAAGAAATGAAAGAATATGGCCACAGAAAAAACCTATACATGAAAGTACATAGTAAGTTTATTTGTAACAGCCCCAAACTGAAAACACCTCTAAGGACCACCAGTAGATGAATAGATAAACAAATTTTATGCAGGACACTCCTTGGCCACAGGAAGGAAAAAACTACTGATACACCAGGCAAGCACAAGGTCCTGGGTTTGTTCCTAGCACTGCAAAAAAAATAAAAAATAAAAAGGCAGCAGCAGCCAACCAAACAAAAGAACATGTAGGATTGCACCACATTTATATAAAATTCTAGGAGATGCAAACAAATCAATACTGACAAAAAGAAAATCAGGCCAGACGAGGTGGCGCACACATGTAATCCCAGCAGTTTGGGAGGCTGAGACAGGAGAATCGCGAGTTCAAAGGCAGCCTCAGCAACGGTGAGGTGCTAAGCAACTCAGTGAGACCCTGTCTCTACATAAAACGCAAAATAGGGCTGGGGATGTGGCTCAGTGGTTGAGTACCCCTGAGTTCAATCCCCAGTACCAAAAAAAAAAGCAAATCAGTAAGTGTCTGAGGTGAGTGTGGTGAGAAGAAATGCATTACCAAGGGGCAGGAAACTTATGGGTACATTCATTATCTTGATTAGTGAGCTTCACAAGTATATAACACATATCAAAGATCATCAACTTGTAAAGTTTAAATATGGAATTTGGTACTTGTCATATATCTCAATAAAGTTAATTTTTAAATCATTATAATTTTGTGTGAGGGGAATGCTGGGGATGAACTCAGGGCCTCATAGAAACCAGGCCAGTGCTCTACCACTGAGCTGCACCCCAGCCGAATAAAGGCATTTTGAAATTCCACATACAAAGAGAATTAAACAAGTAAATAATTCACAATATACACCCCTAAATTCAGTCATCACTTCCTCTATGAAGTTCCAACTATGGCATGAGTGTCAACTGAAAGTTAAACTGATGCAAACTATGTATTTTAAGCTTTTGCAAATTATATTGATGAAAAGTCTTCAACATCAAAAATACATTAATACAGACCTTTAAAAATATTCTGAGATAATGATGCTCTATGATCATGCTTGCCATACAAGTATGCAAGAAAAAGTACATGGAATGGAGAAAGAAAACTATAATGTGAATTAGGCTTCAGTCATTCTGTTTTTCCTCTCCTAAGGGGGCCAAGGGCCCAACAACTACAAGATGACAACAAATTCTTTTCCTTCCCTCCAACCTTATCCCCCAACTACACACTCCACCATCCTCGTTACAAAGGAAGAGGTGTTCCTCTTCTGCAAAGCAAACTTGACCACTGGGGTGCAATTCTAGCCCTCTGTCCCCAGAACTACAAGGCTATGTTCCTGTATCTTTAGCCTCTATGTTCTCCAGAGGCTTTCTTCCCTTGGCTCCCATTCATCTAGAACAGATACCTTCCTAGGCCTTATCTACCTGAAGCTAGGTATCCATCTCCACTTCCCTTCTTCATTAAATAAGGCTAATCAACACCCACTGTCACCATTTAAACTGCAATCTCCTTCTCAGTTTACTGCAATCTGGCTTACTCTCTTCTCTTCCTCCAATTCTCAAGACAGTCACCAAAGACATTTCTAACTGCAAGAATAGCTTGTTTCCATTTTTCATCTTGTTTGACTTTGAAATATTTGATAAGAATAACCACTAGCTCCTTTTTGAAACTCTCTCTTCCCATAGCCGGGCTTGGTGGCACATGCCTGTAATTCCAGGCTCAGGAGGCTGAGGCAGGAGGACCACAAGTTCAAAGCCAGCCTCAGCAAGTTGGTGAGGCCCTAACCAATTTAGCAAGATCCTGTCTCAAAAAACAAACAACAACAACAAAAAAAACCACATATAAAAGCAAAGCACAGGGGCTCATGCCTGTAATCCCAGCACTTTGGGAAGCTGAGACAGGAGAATCATGAGTTCAAAGCCAGCCTCAGCAATGGCGAGATGCTAACCAACTCAGTGAGACCCTGTCTCTACATAAAACACAAAATAGGGCTGGGGATGTGGCTCAGTGCTCAAGTACAATCCCCAGTACAAAAAAAAAAAACATATAAAAAGGGCTGGGGATATGGCTTGGTGGTTAACAATCCCTGATACCAAAGGGAGAAAAAAAAAGAAAGAAAGTAAAAAGAAACACTCTCCTATTCTTACCTACTTGACACGGTTTCATTATAGTCACTCAACAAATATTAAGCATATCCTGTAAAATAATTACCTGAAGGACCTGAAGAACAACTGAAAACAAGCAGATACTAGAGGGGGCTTGACAATTGAAAAAGATAATAATAATGGTTGAGGCCTCACATGCCTATAATCCCAGCAACTCAGGAGGTTGAGGAAGGAGGATCACAAGTTCAAGGCCAGCCTGGCAATTTAGCAAGACTCTGTCTCAAAATGAAAAGCAAAAAGGGGTGGGGATATAGCTCAGTGGTAACTGCCCCTGGGTTCAATCCCCAGTACTCCTCCCCCTAAAAAAATTACTGAAATATATTCAAGTTTGGTGAGACATAAACTTACAGATTCAAGATCATTGAACTCCAAGCAGGACAAATGCAAATAAATACACACCCACATGCAAACATTCACATGTACATATATATGTACACCACTAAATTCAATCATCACTTCCTCTCTAAAGAGGTCCTGAATTTTCTCCACAATACATGATTTCCACTATTCTACCTCACAAGCACTTTGAACATTTCTAAATAACATTTATCTTGAATATTCTGTTACATTTGTATCAGTTTCCTATCCCTTACAGGAGTGACATTCAAAAATTGTTGATAGTGGGTCACAAAAAGATATACACTATTGAATGTGATTTAGCACATATACAAACATATAATACAGTCACACATACACATATAATAATCTTTTATTTTTAAATTTTTAAAATTTTTTTTAGCTGTAGATAAATAAACATTTATTTATTTATTTATTTTTATGAGGTGCTGAGGATCGAACCCAGTGCCTCACTCATGCGAGGCAAGCGCTCTACCACTGAGCCACAATCCTAGCCCCCATATAATAATCTTTCAAAGCATTAAAATAACCTAACAAAAAAAAAAAAATCCCAGTATGCCAAACTCCAATATCACAATGAATCTTTCTTTTTTTCTTTCTTTTTTTGGGGGAGGGGTACCAGAGATTGAAACCAGGTCTGCTTTACCATTAAGCTCCAGTCTTTTCTTTATTTTCTATTTTGAGACAGGGTCTTATTAAATTACTGAAGGTCTAACTGAATTGCTGAGGTTGATCTTGAACTTGGAATCCTACTGTCTCAGCCTCACAGAGTAACTTGGATTACAGGCATGTACCACCATACCTGGATATAAACACAATTTTTTTAAAGCATTATTTTTTTAAAATATGTTTTAGTTATACATGGACACAGTGTCTTTATTTTGTTTTGTTTATTTTTATGTGGTGCTGAGGATCGAACCCAGTGCCTCACACATGAGAGGCAAGCGCTCTACCACTGAGCCACAACCCCAGCCCCTAAAGCATTATTTTTTTTAACCTTTATTTTTATGTGGTGCTGAGGATAAAATCCAGTGCCTCACACATGATAGGCAAGTGCTCTACCACTAAGCCACAACCCCAGCCCCATAAAGCACAATTTTTAATGACTGCATAACATTTAACTTACACCACTGCATCTTATTCTAGACCCCTATTATGAGATATTTATTTTGTTGTTCATTTTTAAGGCACCTGCATATCTTTCTTGGTGCTGGGGATTGAAACCAGGGCCTTGCCCATGCTAGGCAAGCACTTACTACACCCCCATTCCATGTTAAATTTTAGTGTTAAAATATACTGAAGGGGGCTGGGAATATAGCTCAGTTGGTAGAGTGCTTGCCTTGCATGCACAAGGCCCTGGGTTCAATCCCCAGAACCAAAAAAAAAAAAAAAAGAAGAGAGAGAGAGAGATAGTAAAGGAACATACCAAGAGAAATTAGTACTGGAATCACATGTCTACGAACAGGTGAATAAACTGTTATATATTTATAGAATAGAATATTACTTAGCAATAAAAAAACTGCTAATATATACAACTTTGTTGAATCACAAAAAATTATGCTGAATGAAAGAAGCTTTACACAAGAGTATATACTATATAGTTTCACTTATAGTAAATTTAAGAAAAGGCAAAGCTAATCTATTGGTAGCCAGGTGAGGTGGTACATACCTGTAATCCCAGCAGCTTGAGGCTAAAGCAGGAGGATTGCAAGTTCAAAGCCAGCCTAGCAATTTAGTGAGGCCTTAAGCAATTTAGCAAGACCCTTACTCAAAATAAAAAATAAAAGGGCTGGGATATAGCTCAGTGGTAAAATGCCCCTAGGTTCAATCCCGAGTACCAGAAAAAAATAAAAATTATCTTTATGACAAACATTTATAAATGTGACTGTGAGTGAACTGATAAAAGTATGTAGATGAATCCAAGAGACCAGAACAGTCAATGGAAAGGGAAAGGGGAAGCACTCTCACCTGTTGCTGTGCCAACGCCCCACCCTACACATAGCCCTGGAGGAATTCAGAACATCGCTAACAACAGAGAACCAAATATATTCTCTGGTCTTTGTTTCTTAGGGCTTCCTTTGATAATTCTTTCAATTACCAATGTCACTCCAAATTTCATATCTTCCTATGGGAAATTATATAACAAAACGTCAATGAGAAAGTGAATTTCAAGTTTATAATATATGGACATAGAATCCTGCAGCTGAAATTTTCAAGTCCATGAAAAGTCAACTCAAGTTGAACATAATGCTCACCACTCCTGGAAGGTTTCTTCTGGAGCTGACAAAGAAACACAAACACAAACAACTCCTCTCTATAGAGCAGAGTGAATAAATAATGATGCTTGTTTCCTGAGGCCTCAACTCTCTTTTTAAATAACAAAAGCTTCCTTGTGAATTGTTTTCTTAATGCTAAAAAAAAAAAAAAAGCAATTAAGTTGACAGATAAAGTAAGTAGAGGAGACAAAAACAATCTATTTAAACATATAATTTCCCATCTTAACCATAGCAAAACCAGTCACTGCTGAATAGCCATGCTATCTAAAGTCCAGGAAAATCAAGCTGCTTTTATTCTCTGCAGACCTTTGTCAACAGCACAAACTTTAGGCCTTCATAAATACTTCCAAAAGGGGATGCAGACAAAGAGGGCACGCAATTTCACTTTTCTGCATTTTCCTTCCCTAACAACAGGGATGATAATAATGATCTCATTAAACATATAAGAGTAAATGGAAAATTAATCAACTATATAAAGAAATAAATACAAGCACCGGCTTTGGACTTTTCTGATCATGGCTCCTCTACTTATGTGACCTCGACAAATCACTTAACCTCTGTCTGCCTCAGTTTCTCACAAATAACATGAGAATAATAATATTCCCTTCACGTGGCTACATGAGATTTAAACAAGAGCTGGGCATGTGGCTCAGTGGTAGAGAGCTTGTCTAGCATGCTGCAAGCTCTGGGTTCCATTTCTAGCACCATAACTGAAGGATTATGAAAAATAATATTCCTACAAGACAGCTCCCCAAGAAAAATGGAGGGACAGTGTGGCTCCAGAAGAGGGAGGGAAATTAGCCAAACATTAAAAATGGGCCCTGAGGGCTGGGGCTATAGCTCAGTGGTAGAGCGCTTGCCTAGCATGCGTGAGGCACTGGGTTCGATCTTCAGCACTACATATAAATAATAAATGAATAAAATAAAGATCCATCAACAACTAAAAAAAAATTAAAAAAAAAAAAAAAGGCCCTGAGAGAAAAAGCCAACTTTAACCCCAACCCAAGTTCATAGCCCTGGAGGAATTCAGAACATCACTAACAACAGAAAAGAGAATCAAATATATTCTCTGGTCTTTGTTTCTTAGGGCTTCCTTTGACAATTCTTTCAATTACCAATGTCACTCCAAATTTCATATCTTCCTATGGGAAATTATACAACAAAATGTCAATGAGAAAGTGAATCTCTTTCAGCATCTCCACCAAAAGCAAACATTCACCCCTTCCCAACCACAATGGGTCCTGAAGGAAGGAGGCAAACAGTGAAACACTGGGCCCTGGACTTTTACCCTTTCCCATTGTAGATGAGTTCTAGAAGGAGAAAGGCAAATAGTGAAGCTCTAGGTAACAATGGGTCCCAGAGATAAGCAGTAACACTGATTTGTGAGCTTCTCCCAGTGACAACAAGCTTAAAACTTTTTACAACTGCCTTCCTGACTTAAAATTTTAACCTGCACAACTAGGTCCCTGACTATCCAAACTGCACATCCGCAGTCTCCAATGATTAAGTCACCCACATTGAAAACTATAAAACCAAAACTCCTTCTGTAACCTGGGGGCCATCTCCCATACCGCCAGTGCCTGATCTGAAGAATGAAGGAAAGCTTGCTGATCTGAGGTTTGCTTCCCCTCTCCTGCCTCCATTCACTTGGTCACCAAGTGCTTACAATCACCACCATAACAAACTGAAACAAGCTAATAAATAAATACAAAATGCTTTAAACAGTAGCTGGCAAACAGAAAGCACGCATTAGATTTTTACTGTAATTTTCTGAATCCCTATCTTGCCTATGTGCTATACAAGAGTTAAAGATGTAGTCAATGCTCAAAATAGCTTATGTTAATAGTCCCACCATTGGGGCTGGGGTTGTAGCTCAGTGGCAGAGTGCTTGCCTAGCATAAGTAAGGCACTGGGTTCAATCCTCAGCGCCACGTAAAAATAAACAAACAAAATAAAAGCATGTTGTCCATCCACAACTACAAAAAATGTTTTAAAAAATAGTCCTACCAACTGGGCGCGGTGGTGCATGCCTGTAATCCCAGCACTTTGGGAGGCTGAGACAGGAGAATTGAGAGTTCAAAGCCAGTCTCAGCAACGGGAGGTGCTAAGCAACTCAGTGAGACCTTGTCTCTACATAAAAAGCACAAAATAGAGCTAGGGATGTGACTAAGTGGTTGAGTGCTCCTGAGTTCAATCCTCAGTACCAAAAAAAAAAAAAAAAAAAAAAAGTTCTACCATTAATAAAAATTAAAGAAAATCTGTGTCAAAATAAAGTGATGTACTAGCTGGGCACAGTGGCACAAGCCTGTAATCCCAGCCCTTAGGGAGGCTGAGACAGGAGAACGCGAGTTCAAAGCCAGCCTCAGCAAGGGCAAGGTGCTAAGCAACTCAGTGAGACCCTGTCTCTACATAAAACACAAAATAGGGCTGGGGATGTGGCTCAGTGGTCAAGTACCCCTGAGTTCAATCTCCAGTACCAAAAAAAATAAAATAAAGTGATGTACTAATTATAAAATAACAATAAGCATCTAATAAATAAGCAGCTACAAATAAATTATATGACTTATATTAGTATAGTTTATCAAAGAGGGATGGAAATTGACCCTGAAGTTTCCATAAATTATTATAAACACTGTCAATCTCCTTCACTCCAATCTTCCCATAGCTCCCAGTTTCATTATTATTATTTTTTATTTCCATAAAATAAAAATCCCTGAGGCTGAGCCGGGAGCAGTGGTGGCTCATGCTTATAAATCCCAGCACTTAGGGAAGCTGAGACAGGAGAATTGCGAGTTCAAAGCCAGCCTCAGCAACGGCGAGGCGCTAAGCAACTCAGTGAGACCCTGTCTCTACATAAAACACACAAAAATAGGGCTGGGGATGTGGCTCAGTGGTTGAGTGCCCCTGAGTTCAATCCTCCTGTACCAAAAAAAAAAAAAAAATCCCTGGGGCTGGGAATGCAGCTCAGTGGTAGAGCGCGTATCTTAGCATGCATGAAGCCCTGGATTCCATCTCCAGCACTGCAAAAAAAATATTTAGTTTAATTTAATTTAATTTAAAAATTTAAATGAATAAACAATAAGTAAAATAAAAATCTCAACTGTATAATTATGTCATAGTTCTTTTTAATATTTCTCAAATATAAACACTTTGATAAGAAATATAATCCATCGAAGATTTCCAAGTGCTTTGTTAATTAGGAAAAGGCAAAGTGCAGAAAATTGAGGAGAAGTAATTGCTATCATTTATGGAAAGAAAAATACATAAATATATATTTACATTTAAAATGCTAGGACCAATTTTGGGAGAATAATAGTAAACTGGTATTGGTGTTGCCTTCAGGGAAGAAAATTAAATAGGGAATAGGGAGGGAAATACTCTTAGTTTTCATTATATACTGTTTTCAATCTTTTGAATTTTATAGTATATGAACGCCTTTTTTAAAATGTATGGGGCTGGGGCTGAGGTTGTGGCTCAGCAGTAAAGCGTTCAACCAGCACGTTGAGGCACTAGGTTCGATACTCAGCACCACATAAAAATAAATAAAATAAAAGCATTGTGTCCAACTACAACTAAAAATACACACACACACACACACACACACACATATATATGTATATAAAAATAAATGTATGGGGCCAGGCATGGTGGTACATGCCTATAATTCCAGAGACTGGGGTGGCTGAGACAGGAAAATCCCAAGTTCAAGGGTTGCCTTAGCAACTTAGCAAGACCCCTCAGCAACTCATCAGACCCTGTTTCAAAATAGAAAATAAAAGAACTGGGGATATATCTCAGTGGTAAAGTGCCCTGGGTTTAATCCCTAGTACCAAAACAAATAAAAAATTATAAATGGTTGGGGTTGGAGTATAGCTCCATGGTAGAGCACTTGCCTAGCATGTATTAGGCTTTGGGTTCCATCTCCAACAATGCAGAAAATTATAAGTGGTTAAAATCAATCTAGGAACCAGCAATGTTTTGCTACATATTAATCAATTGGGTATCTGAATCATAACACCATAGTCATTGGACTCCACCAACTCAGGCATGTGCTCATGATTTTGTAGGGTTTCTGAGTCAAGAGAGTAACCAATCATTTACACAGATCACCTCAGGCTGCTTACAAGAAGAGGCAAAATCAGTATGTTCTCATATTACTTTAACATTGCTAAATGGCACATGGTACCTAGAACATGAAAAATTTTAAATAAATATGTGATAAATTAATGAATTTTTAAAATTATATGAAAGAACTGGGCACGGTGGCACATGCCTGTAATCCCAGCAGCCCAGGAGGTTGAGGCAGGAGGATCACAAATTCGAAGCCAGCCTTAGCAACTTAGCAAGGTCCTAAGCAACTTAGCAAGTTAGCAACTTGCTCAAAGTTAGCAACTATCTCAAAATAAAGAAATAAAAAGGGCTGGGGATATGGCTCAGTGATTAAGCACCCTGGGTTCAATCCCCAGTACTAAAAAAAAAAAATTACATGAAAGAAAATTCCTCTTACTTAGGCCTTACGTTCCTTGCGTTGACTTTACACAGTAGGTAAAAATTAGATATTACTATCCTCATTTTTAACCTACAGGGCTGTGGAAACAATAAGAATGATAAAATTAGAGTAGGAATGTCATAAAGTTTATCATAAATTTTTCAAATTCCCAATCAGGACTACCCTGCCTAATTATAAGACATAATTTCAATAAAATATGCTGCAAGCCTAAAATTATTGTTATTTGTGTGTGAGGGATCAAATAATATTTTTCTTTAAAAGGAAAAAGAAGGCTTTCTAGTTTTAAACCTGAGATGAACCCTTTTTAGATTTACTATAATAGTACCCTGTTCTGTTAGCTATGCACATTATAGTCTACCATTAGAAAAGTGCATTTCTAGAGGGGCAATGAAGCCAGTTATTGAGATGACAGAGGCTTCAGTTCTGTTCTTTGGCTTCCTCCCTCAGTTAAAGGCATAACTGGGACAATGTTTCAAACTCTACTGTAGTATCAGCTACATAACAAACTTTGTTTTGTTGGCCACCATAAGTCAGCCTGGAAGTATGATACTTTATCAAAAAAGCTGGCAAAAGTGATTTTTAAATACACTATTAAATCTGAACTTATAAAAATGCTAATTATTTTATCAAGTCACATTCCAAAAGCCAAATGCTGATTAACCTTAGTACCTCCAAGGGTACATCTTGCCGTTATTCATGAATTATAGTTTGCTAACCAGAATCTTGAACTCAGCAACTATCAAACAAAATTTCTTTTACTATAGACTTCTGATAAAGTTTTTGTGGCAATTCTCTATGAGAATTACCAGTCAAAATCTTGGTCTCAAAAATATGCTTGGGTTCATCCACCAAGAACACAAGAATGACCAATAAAGTAAAATAACACAAGAATGTTAGCTACATCATCTTGGTTACCTTGGTATTTGTTTTCATACGTAAATTGGCTGTAAGTTGTTGAATTCTGCATTAATTGACTTTATTTTTTTTTAAATATTTATTTATTTTTTTAGTTGCAGGTGGACAGAATATCTTTATTTTATTTTTATGTGGTGCTGAGGATCAAACCCAGTGCCTCACGCATGCTAGGCGAGCACGCTACCACTGCGCCACAATCCCAGCCCCATTAATTGACTTTAAATTTTTTATCTTGCTAAGCTTTTAGTGTCCATTTGGGATCCTTTTTGCTGATCAGTTTAGATTGACTCTGATCCATATGGCAAATGACCCCTGGGTTTTACTACCTAATTTACTGCCTTTCAATATCTGAGTGTCTACTATGTACTCATTATGCACATTCAACAGACTGAACAAGAAGAATGGAGGATAACTGGTCCACTTCAAAATGGGCATTCATAATCTACCAAAGGAAAAGTTTAACCCTTTGAAAGGGATATTTAGCAACATCTATGGAAATTTAAACTTTGCATACCCCAAATCCACAGACATATGTAACAAAGATGTTATTCACTATTTTTCATAAGGGGAGAAATCAATATAATTTCAATGTCTCTCAACAGGTGAACAATAAGATACATTTACAAAAAATAACACTTTATGGACATTAAAAAGAAAAACGAAGGTACTAAAGTATAAAGAGGTAATAAATTATAAAGATGTTCAAAAACACTTTAGTTTAAAATATAGGTTTCTTTTCAATTAAATGGTGCTAGGAAAAGGGGATCGCCACATACAAAAGAATTAATTTGGATCTTTATCTTATGGTATATACAAAGATTAATCAAAATAGTTCAAACATCACTTAACCCAGTCTATTATTAAAAGTGCTTTTATTGATGGCACTAATTTTTTTTGGTAGTGAGGACTGAATCCAGGAACACATAACCACTGAGTTACATCCGTAGCCCCTTTTATTTTAAGACAGGACCTTGCTAAGTTGTTGAGCCTGGCCTCAAACTTGTGATCCTCCTGCTTCAGCGTGCAAGTCCCTGGGATGGCCTTCTCACTTCTTGCCAAATGGATCAGACCACACTTTTGAGGTTGGTAGCTGCATATCTTGAATAATTCCAGCCTGACTGATGGCTTGTTCCTTATGGTGCTCCTCTAGGCTCATTAAGGACCAGAAGTAGATGGGGTAAAAGGCAGTGCTGAGCAGGGAGGCCCTAGCAGGAGGGGGGGCGGCTAAAAATGGGAGCAGTAAACAGATTCCAGGACATGGCACAAGCCAGAGGCTGCCTTGACCCAAGCAGAACAATGTATCTTTTGGCAGGAGTGGTGGGTGCTGGGGATAGAACCCAGGGCTAACTCTACCACTGAGGCATACTCCTTCCTCATCTTTAAAATCCATGTTTTGTCTTGAAAATTAAATTTTGAGCTGGGAGTAGTGGTGCACCTCTGTAATCCCAGAAACTCCAGAAGCAGAGACAGGCGGGAAGATCGCAAGTTTGAGAACAGCCTCAGCAACTCAGGAAGACCATTTCTTAAAATAAAAAATAAAATGGGTTGGGGATGTGGCTCAGTGGTTAAGTAACCTTGGGTTCAATCCTCAATACCAAAAAAAAAAAAAAAAAAAGACTATTAAATTTTGGATTCTACTCCATAATGCAACTGGTTCCATTTTATTAAAAAACAACCCTCTTAATATGAATAACTGACCTGCCATACAGAAAATATTCTCATCTTGTGACTTAGCACACAGGCTTCAAACTATAGCTATGAGCCAAAGGAGCCATGCTGCCCCTTTTTATATTGCCTATAAGCTAAGAATGGTTTTCGCATTTTTAAAAAGTTAAAAAAATTTATACAAATAATATTTTGAGATGTAAAAATTACATGAAATTGGGGCTGGGGTTATGGCTCAGTGGTAGAGTGCTCACCTAGCACGCGTGAGGCACTGGGTTCGATCCTCAACACCACATAAAAATAAAATAAAAATATTCTGGGCTGGGGTGTGTGGCTCAGTGGTAGAGCGCTTGCCTAGCATGCATGAGGCACTGGGTTCGATTCTCAGCACCACATATAAATAAATGAAATAAAGGTTCATTGACAACTAAAAACATTTAAAAAAATATTCTGTCCAACTACAACTAAAAAATAAATATTAAAAAAAATTACATGAAATTCAAATTTCAGTGTTCATAAATAAAGTCAATCTTATTTATGTTTTATCTACAGCTGCTTTTGTGCTACAGTAGCAAAGCTGAGTAACTGGGGCTAAGCCTGCATGACCCACAAAACCTAAAATAGTTACTATCTGGCCCTTTTCAGAAAAGATCTGCTGATCCCTGGCTTAGCACGCATTAGTTCAAACTAAGGCGCTGCAGTTCCTGTTTAGAGAAGCATGGCTGTGTGGTCAGAGCAGTTTCCAAAACAACAAACTTGGGAAGACTCAAGTTTCCTCATTGACAAAAGTAAAGGCAATAATTCACATGTCTATTGTGAGGACTAAATATAAGGTTATTATAAGGATTAAATAAAATTTGTCCATAGCAAGCACTGAACAAACAGTAACTGCTGCTATTACATAAAATTTGTGCTCTACATTACTATTCATCTATTTGTGATGCTGGGATGGAACCCAGGACCTCACACATGCTGGGCAAATGCTCAGCCACCAGCTACATCCCCATCTCCAAAATTTTATTTTTTTAAAATTTGAGACAGGATCTCACTAAGCTGCCCAGGCTGGCCTCAAATTTGGGGTTTCCCTGCTTCATTCTCCTGGATAGCTGGGGTTACAGGCATGAGTCACTACACCCAGCTCTACATTATTCTTTTAACACTATAAAGAAATATATTACTGCCAGGTACAGTGGCACATGCCTGTAATCCCAGTGACTGGGGAGGCTGAGGCAGGAGTATCAAAAGGAGCCAGCCTTGGCAATTTAGCAAGGCCCTAAGCAACTCAGTGAGACCCTATCTCAAAAACAAAAACAAAAAAACGGCTAGGGATGTGGCTCAGTGGTTCAGTGCCCATGGGTTCAACCCCTGGTACCCCCATACACACACACAAAAAGAAATGTATTATCTTAATCTTATCTTCATTGACCTATGATGATTTCACTATGATGTTGTCACCCTTCAAAACCTTCTGTATAGCAAGGTGTGGTGGTACATCCCTATAATCGCAGCAACTCAGGAGGCTAAGGCAGGAGGATTGCAAGTTCAAAACCAGTCTGGGCAATTTAGCAAGACTCTAAGCAACTTAGTGAGATTCTGTGTCAAAATTAAAAAATTAAAAGGGTTGAAGATGAAGCTTAGTGGTTAGCTCCTGGATTCAATCCCTGGTATCAAAAACAAAACAAAACAAAACAAAACAAACACCCTACAAAGTAGTTACTATAATCTCCCATTTTATACACGAGGTATCAAACCCAGGGATGAAGCGATTTGCCCAGGGTCACACAGCTGATCATGGAAAGAGCCAGAACTGGATCACAAATCTTAATCTCTCTGTGCTAAACTGCACCACTGACAACAAGTACTCATTGCAATGGTCAGCACAGAGTCAGGGATTTCACCACTATGGTATTTCAGTAAATTTGTCAATAATTTTTTCATTCAAAATACCAGTTCATTAGCCGGGCGCAGTGGCTCACGCTTGTAGTCCCAGCACTTAGGGAGGCTGAGACAGGAGAATCGCGAGTTCAGAGCCAGCCTCAGCAATGGCGAGGCGCTAAGCAACTCGGTGAGACCCTGTCTCTACATAAAACACAAAATAGGGCTGGGGATGTGGCTCAGTGGTCGAGTACCCCTGAGTTCAATCCCTGGTACAAAACAAAACAAAACAACAAAACAAACAAAAACCACCAGTTCATTTGCTATTTTTAGATAGAAGAATTTCTAAGCCAGTGAATGGATTTAAAAGAAGCCTTTGCAGGGGTAGGGGTATAGCTTAGTGCCTGCACAAGACCCCAGGTTCCAGTTCTATCCCCAGCACCAAATGAGATAAAGTTCATCAGATTTTATGTTCAAACTAACAATCATTTTAGGCAATTGTAGCAATAGCTACAAATAAAGTATTTTTTAAGTCAATTGACAAATAAGTTCACCTTGTCCAGATCCTAAATGTCAATATTTGGAGGCCACATTTTGACACATACTGAAACACATCTGGCTAAAATGAAACATTGTTCCTGGGGAAAGACCCATATGAATCAAATCAAAACTGCCAGAAAAGACTCCTTTGAAATCCATCCTTCCTCAACCAAGGAGAAATGTTAGTATTCTAGACTCAGCTGTCTTCTACTTGAAAGACTGCCACAATCTGGAGCTAACTTAAATGAAGCTAAGGAATTAAAATCCATTTCCTAAGAGGCCCACTTAGGAAATGAAATATATAGAAAGCAGAGAAACTGCTTCAGGAGAGGGAGGCAATGAGAAGAAGGAAAAGCTGGCACCTGATTTGAGCATTCATATAGCTCCAAAGAGCAGAGCAAGGAAAATTATTTTAAAGTGAACCCCTTTAGATTTTGCATGACCCATATAGCAAATGCAAAAGGAATTCCTTTGAGTGAGCCAAATAGAAGTGTTATTTAAAATGTATGACTTGAACCAGAATGCATTTCATTCCTTGTGGATCCAAAAATAGATATTACTCAGAACCTAAATCCATTCCACCTTTTGTCTGTTTCTCTCTTCCTCAAGAGTTACATTTTCTCTCTTCAGGAACATTACTTTTGTATAAAGATGAAAGTACAATCTTTTGCCTGACAATACCCAATAAATACTTCTGGGGGCATAGCCCGGTACAATGCTTGCTTAGCTAACTAGGATTCCATCCCCAGCATGGCAAATAAATAAATAAACATGAGCAAACTAAATATTTTCTTTTCTTTGGATAAATCAATACTCATTTGTACACTGTCCATATGTCTAATTTCTTTGACTGCTTGCTCTAAAAATGATTAAAATGTAATCTGTATTGTTATTATCATTTATATGCACATAGCATTCGGAACATCTACAGTAGATATTCTGATAACACATGAGAAAAAAAAAGAAGAGAGTAGAAATCAAAAGACTGGATTTTGCCCCCCCCCCCTTTCCCAGTACTAGTGATTGAACTCAGGACTTCATCATGCATGCTGAGCAAGTACTCTACCACTGAGCTAAATCCTCAGTCCTTTTTATTTTATTATTAAGACAAGGTCTCTCTATGTTGCCCAGAATGGCCTTGAACTTGTGACCTCCTGCCTTAGTTCCCAAGTCACTGGTATTAAAAGTGTGTGCCATGGCACTCAGCTGGATTTTACTTTTTTAAAAAAATTTATTTATTCTAATTAGGTATACTGATAGCAGAATGCATTTTGAATCATTGTACACAAATGGAGCACAACTTTTCATTTCTCTGTAAACGATGTAGAGTTGCACCATATGTGCAGTCATAAATGTACCTAGGGCATTAATATTCATCTCATTCCAGCATCTTCCCTACCCCCATGTCCCCTCTCCTCCCCAACCTCCCCTTGGTGGATTTTACTTTTGACTACATCATTTCTTTTTTTTTTTTTTGGGGGGGGGAGTAGAGTGGTACTGGGAATTTAATTCAGGGATCCTCTACCACTGTACTATACCCCCAATCCTTTTTTATTTTTGAGACAGAGTCTTGCTACATTGCTGCAGTTGGCCTCAAAATTGAGATCTTCCTTCCCTGGCCTTATAAATGGCTGAGATTACAGGTATGTGCCCCTGTGCCAGCCATTATTCCTCTTGTAATCTTAGATATATCATGACCCTTCTTTCTTTCTTTTCTTTCCTTCCTTTCTAAATTTCTAAATATTTTTTTAATACCATGGATTGAAGCCAGGGGTGCTTAATGACTGAGCCACATCCCCAGCCCTTTTTACTTTCTATGTTGAGACAGGGTCTCGCTAAATTGCTTAGGACCTCTCTAAGTAGCTGAGGCTGGCTTTGAACTTTCGTTCCTCCTGCCTCAGCCTACTGAGCTGCTGGAACTATAGGCATGTGCCATCATGCCCTATTTTTGCCTTATTTGAGACAGAGTCTCCCTATGTTGCACAGGCTGAACCCAAGCAGCTGGGTCTACAGGCCAGCACCACTACACCCTACTATCACAACCTTTCGAAGCCTTTTCACATCTATAAAACTAAGTTAATGGCTTCTACCTTGTTTTCTTCAGAATTATGAAGTTCAAGAGATCAAATATCTGACTATAATATGAAGATTACAAAGGACACATAAACGTAAGTTATTAGTATTGATCATTTTTTCTTGTCAGACTTTTCCCTTTCTAAAAATGCAGCTTAATGCATACCTGTAATCCCAGTAACTGCAGGAGGCTGAAGCAGAAGAATTGTAAATTGGAGGACAGCCTCAGCAATATAGCAAGACCCTGTCTCAAAATAAAAAATAAGGGCTGGGGCTGTTAGCTCAGTGGCAGAGCATTTGCCTAGCATGTGTGAGGCACTGGATTCGATCCTTAGCACCATATAAAAATAAAATAAAGGCAATAAAAACAAATAAAATAAAGGCAAAAAATTAAAAAAATAAAAAGGGCTGGGGATGTAGCTCAGAGGTAGAGCATCCCTGGGTTAAATTCCCAGTATCACTCCTCTCCCCTGACAAAAAAAAAAAAAACCAACCAGTTTACCAGTTTAAGAACTTCAGTCAAATGCTTCTCCTTACTTTGGCCTGGAGCTTTCCAGACATATCAAATCACTGTAACAAAATACACAATTTATAATCCTCTGTTAAACCTCTTTCATTCCAAAACCTAAATCAAAGGCAAATTTTAGATTTATTGAAGTTTCTTTCTGCAAGGCTAAAAAGCAGTGATTTAAGTTTTCAAAAGCCTGTCTGAGGGGCTGGGACTGTAGCTCAGTGGTAGAGCGCTTGCCTAGCATGCGTGAGGCACTGGGTTCGATCCTCAGCACCACATATAACTAATAAATGAATAAAATAAAGATCAACAACTAAAAATATATTTAAAAAAAAAAAGCCTGTCTGAAAGATAATTCTTATTTTCATATTATAGTTTTATTCTCTAGACATTGTCACAGTAAAGAAACAAAACTTGCAACTATAATTCATACTCTAAAAACATAACTTGGCTATGATGAAAGTAGATATCAGAATTTAGATGATATGTTGTATTCTAAAAATCAAAATAATCAAATTTGAAGAGTGGGAAAGGATTTTAAGAGATCATTTGGCTGTGGTGTAGTTCAGTGGTAACATACATGCTTAGTTCGAGCAAGACTCGGGGTCCAATTCCCAGCACCTGCCTCACCAAAAGAAAAAAAAAAAGTATCTTTGCAGGGACTCTAAGAAATCTACCAACAATGAGAAAAGTCAGTTTTGACTGAATTTAATTTTGTACCTTTAGAAATTTGGACTATGTAGAGTTTAAGTATATCTGTATGTTATTATATCAATTTACTATAAATCACTGAAGGAATCCAAAGCAGCCCTCACCTCCAAAAGAGAAAAATTCAGGCCAAAGAAGTAGATAACCTGCTCAGAATCACACTGCTGAATGGTAAATAGCTGACGAGAACTCAGAAACCCAGTGAAAGCTTCCAGTGCTCCTCTCACTAAAATCCTTTATTGGGTTTGAATCCCCAGCACACACACACACACACACACCCTCGGAAAAAAAAATCCTTTGTTTTTGTGGTTAAACATGAGGTGCCATCTTATAAAGAATAAAAGTGGAGTTGGGGTTGTGGCTCAGGGGTAGAGCACTTGCCTGGCATGTGTAAGGCCCTGGGTTTGATCCTTAGCACCACATAAAGATTAATAAATAAAGCAGACCTACCCAGCCCCACGCACGGAGGAGGAGACCTGCCACTGCGCCCTCCATCTACCTGCCACTGCACCCTCCATATACCAACCAGTGGCTGTCCCTGCCTAATTCCGTCTAGAGTCAACAACCTGGACCAGCAAAATCATCCCTAAGGTCCCTGCAGGCTCGGTTACACCGGAGGTGAGGAATTGGTATCTTGCAGGGACACTACAAGATTATAGGGTAGAGGGGCTGTATGTAGCTCAGTGGTAGAAGCATATGCCTAGCATGAGTGAGGCACTGGGTTCGATCCTCAGCACCACATATAAATAATAAATGAATAAAAAATTAGAACTAAAAAAATTTTTAAAAAAATAAAATTCAAAATGCTTAAAAAAAAAAAGATTATGGGTAGAAACTGTAATACCTCAGATTGGCACTGCTAGAGAGGAAGACACATGAACAAACAGCAAAAAACAAGAGAAGAAAATGCCCCAAACAGGGGGCTGGAGTTGTGGCTCAGCGGAAGAGCGCTTGCCTGGCATGTGTGAGACTCTGGATTCAATCCTCAGCACCACATATAAATAAATAAAAAGATCTACTAACAACTAAAAAATATTAAAAAATAAAAAAGACTTGGCTTGGATCCCTGGAGGATCACAAAAAAAAAAAAAAAAGAAAAAAAAAAAGAAAATGCCCCAAACAAACCAAGATGCTACAATAATAAGAATCCATTGACAGCACAGTAGATGAAATGTCAGAGGAGTTCAGAATATACATAATTAAAATGATCTGTGAAGCACAGAATAATATAATAATATAAGAGAGCAAATGCATTCTTTATCTTTTGGTAAGAACAAGCATTAACTTTTTCTTTCAGTGGGTACCAATGCCAGGAAAACTGCAGAATTTTCATAGGAAAGAATAAGAGAAGCCAGAAATTAAAATCATTGCAAAAAATGTCTGAATCAGTCTGCCGGGAAAAGAAAGATCTTGGAAGAAAGTTGTTAAAAGGATTATTCTTTCCTTTCTAGAGCCGTATGTGGTCTTCACAATTGAAGAAATACATGTATATTAGATAGTAAGTAACAAGAGTGGCATAACTTCTAGTCAGAACTACTATTCATATTTCTAAAGAGCATATGCATAAACCACAGACCAGGACTTTCTTAGACAATTCTAGGTCACAAGGTCATAATAAACTGAGACCACATCTTCAATTCTGTATCACTTACAAAGGCCAGAGAGAGCTCAAGTCCCAACACTAGACAACCCCTATCACCTCTAGGTAATTGATATTATAAAATGCCTAGCCTCAACAGAAGTCCTGAGTATAGTTTCAAATTCCATGTGCAATTTTCACCACATATTTCAGATATAAGAAAAAATAGTTGAAGTTTGTTCATGAACAATTTTTCTATTTTGTTGTAAATAAATCTGCCTTATTGTAAAAGTCACATAATTCAAATGAAAAAAATCACAGAAAACTTAATAGTCAATTATCTTCCCAGTGAAAAGTATTAATATTAAAATTTCTATGAATGTGTTTAATCAAAAACATTAAATAACCAGGTGTGGTGGTGCACATCTGTAATCCTAGTGACTCAGGAGACTGAGCCAGCAGGATTGAAAGTTTGAGGCCAGCCGGGCGCGGTGGCTCAAGCCTGTAATCCCAGCACTTAGGGAGGCTGAGACAGGAGAATCACGAGTTCAAAGCCAGCCTCAGCAATGGCGAGGCGCTAAGCAACTCAGTGAGACCCTGTCTCTACATAAAACACAAAATAGGGCTGGGGATGTGGCTCAGTGGTCAAGTGCCCTGAGTTCAATCCCCAGTACCAAA
>CM053403.1:94742352-94753156 GCA_028644305.1 Xerus rutilus
AAAAAAAAAAGTTTGAGGCCAGTCTCAACAACTTAGCAAGACTTTGTCTCAAAATAAAAAATAAACAGGGTGACTCAGGGTGCCATGGTGCATGCCTATAATCCCAGCAGCTAAGGAGGCTGAGGCAGGAGGATTACAAGTTCAAAGCCAGTCTCAGCAACTTTGCAACCCACTTAGCAACTCAGGGAGATTCTCTCTAAATATTTAAAGAAGGACTAGGGATGTGGCTCAGTGGTTAAATGCTCCTGGGTTCAATCCCATGTACTAGAAAAAGGGGTTGAGATGTAGCTCAGTGGTGAAGTGTCCCTGGGTTCAATCCCCTGTACCAAAACAAAACTAAACGAAAAATAAATAAATAAATAGGGCTGGGGTTGTAGCTCAGTGATAGAGCACTTGCCTTGCATGTGTGAGGCACTGGGCTGGATCCTAAGCACCATATAAAAATAAATACAACTAAAAAATCAAATAAATAAATAACAAGCATTAAATACATAAACAGAGGCCAAAACCCAAGAGACATTCACTCCTTCTTAGTAACAAATGACTTAAAAAATGATAGAAAGCCAAGAGCAGTGGCATAGTCCTGTAATCCCAGTGGCTTAGAAGGATCACAAGTTCAAAGCCAGCCTCAGCAATTTAGTGAGACCCTGTCTCAAAACAATAAATAAAAATGGTTGAGGATGTAGCTCAGTGGTAAAGTACCCCTAAGTTCAATTGCTGGTACCAAAAAAGAAAAAGAGAAAAAAAAAAGAAAGTTGCATTAATTTTACCTAGGTAACTAACATTACCCTAGGGCAAGAGAAACATTGAGTGAGTCACACATTCCCCTTGATGTTCATTTTAAAAATTAAAGAGTTGCTTTCTTTGGTAAGAAAAAGGGGAGAAAGAAAACTTTAAAATTATACCTTTAAGTTTTTGGTCCAATAAATTTAAAAAAATTGCCTCATGGCCACAATATCAAAGTCAATTCCATTTTCCCCCCAAAATCATGAGTCATATCAAGCAGCTGGTGTCCATGAATATTACTGCTTTAAATTCATTTGATTAAAAATTGAGTTCCCACAACTAAACAAGTTTCATCTGAATTCAGCCAGAGAAGTTGAATATCAACTTTACCTCTCCTACACTTCCATACTTACACTTAGCAAGTATCAATTTTTTTCTCAACTTGGAGTAAAAAAAAAAGCACAGTGAAGCCGGGCGCGGTGGCGCACGCCTATAATCCCAGAACAATGGGAGGCTGAGACGGGAGAATCGCGAGTTCAAAGCCAGCCTCAGCAACCGCGAGGCGCTAAGCAACTCAGGGAGACCCTGTCGTTACATAAATCCAAAATAGGGCTGGGGATGTGGCTTAGTGGTCGAGTACCCCTGAGTTCAATCCCCGGTACCAAAAAACAAAACAAAACAAAAGCACAGTGAAATTTCACGAGTGTAGCTATTATGTAAACAGAACCCGATGAAAAGGGAAAATGGGTGTTCTATACTTCAACCTCTCCTGTGTGACTTTAAAAAAAAATGGTTTAAAATTGTTATATGCTGGGCTGGGGCTGTAGCTCAGTGGTAGAGCGCTTGCCTAGCATGCGTGAGGCACTGGGTTCGATCCTCAGCACCACATGTAAATAATAAATGAATAAAATAAAGATCCAGCCGGGCGTGGTGGCGTACGTCTGTAATCCCTGCACTTTGGGAGGCTGAGACAGGAGAATCGCGAGTTCAAAGCCAGCCTCAGCAACGGCGAGGTACTAAGCAACTCAGTGAGACCCTGTTTCTACATAAAAGACAAAATAGGGCTGGGGATGTGGCTCAGTGGTCCAGTGCCCCTGAGTTCAATCCCCAGTACCAAAATAAATAAATAAATAAATAAAGATCCATTAACAACTAAAAAAATTTTTAAAAAAATTGTTATATGCTATTTAAAAAAAATTTTTTTAGTTGTTGATGGATCTTTATTTTATTCATTTATTATTTATATGTGGTGCGGAGGATCGAACCCAGTGCCTCACGCATGCTAGGCAAGCGCTCTACCACTGAGCTACAGCCCCAGCCTCTATATGCTATTTTAAATGAGGCTAAACCCTTACACGCCAAATCTTAATTTGCCGTTGTAATGGAATAACGAGCTAAGAATACAACTGTCTTCTACTCAGACAATGTCAAAATTTTGAGTCAATAATTTCACACGGCTCTCCATTAACTTTCCGTGAACCTAGCTAACAAGAAAATAGACAGGCTGAGATTTCAGATCGTTTCTTTCCCAGGCTCTTCTGGTGGAGGCAGAAAGAGGGGGAACCGGCAGAGAAAGAAAGGCATGGAAGAAGGGGTATGGAACAATCGAAAATAAGATGGTCTTTATGACATGAGAGACAACTACTGGAAAACAGAGAAGAAAAAGAAGAACTTCGCATTCTCAACCCTCAGACTCCGCTCCAGAATTCAGTACTACTTGCCAAAAGCAATGGCATTAGAGCAAATTACTAAATATCACCCACAATCTTCCGCTTCGACTCCCCGAAAGACTTTGTCCAACCAATCTCAGTTATGACACTACTAGGCAGTGCTTGCTAACGCATCTCAAGTAAGGGAAATCTGAGGCCCAGAGGGGCAAAGCGAGCTTATAATGGAAACTCCAAGAGTTCGCAAGCAGGGACCCGAACAGAAAATCTCTGCTCACGGTGAAGACTGAAGAGCCGCCGCTTCTGGGCTTCACCTTTATACTGCGGGTGGTCCACCTGGGACTGGGGAAAGGGGGCTTGCCTCCTGCCGCCACAGTCCCTCGGGACCCGACGCGAGCCCCAGCCCTCTGCCCGCAGTGCTCCGGGACAAGACCTCCAACGCTTCAACCCTCCGCCCCGCTCCATGTTACCAGCCGCCATCCTTTTCTGACCTGTCTCCGCGGGGTCCGAGTCCATAGCGCGACTCCTCCATGCCAGCCACTTAGTAAGTGGCACCTACCACCAGACCCCTAGACGCCGATGCTAGGGTGGCAAGTCTGGCCGGCAGCCGCACCCCGCCCCCTGGCAACCACACCCCGCACTGTCGCCATCGCCTATTGGCCCATGGACCGGCCGCTCCTCTCTCATTGGCTATTGGCTCCAGCCGGCGATGCGGGAGGGTTTCTAGGGGGCGGGAGGAGCGCGGGAGTTAGAGGCGCCTGCGCAGGGGCGGGGATGACGCGCCTGGGCTTGGTCCCCTGGAGAGCCCAGCGAAGCAGGGGCCAGCGACCGAGGGCAGAAAGCAGTGATCTCAGTTGCGTGGGCTCCGGCTCGCGGAGAAGCGACTCAGTTGGAGGAGCCCATCCCCCAACACAGTCACACAGCGGCTTCCAGCACCCCCGCAGACCTCCCAGAGTGTTTCCAGGAGTCTGTAGTCTCCAATTACGAAACCTCTACCGCCAGCTTCTTCGTAGTTCGGTCCTTTCCTTGATACCAGAGGCCTTCCTAGAACCATGCTTGTGTCTTCACTGTACAACTCTTTCAGCCTCCACCTACTCCAGCCCGAGCTTCTAGATCATCCCCACACTGAAAACACACCAGAAAATCCATCTACCTCTCTACTGCCTGTGGACCTTCTTCAAACATCCTTACCCATAATGAGAGCCACCGTCTAAACTTGGTAAACTTACTCTCCTTTCCAATAAATCACCTACCCAACCATCATTCCTTTCTCGCTGCCAAAGTATACAAAGCATTATAGCCCCACCGAACTTCCTGACGAAAGTTCCTACACATAGACTATAACATTCTGAGGTCAGAGTTTTCACATTTGTTTTGAATCCAGAAGTTAATTTGTTAAGGAGATGTAGAACTTGGCCCAAGCTGGAACACAGCATTGCGCTCACTGGGTCAGCTTCCACTCACTGTGTGACGCTGAACATGGTTATTTCTTTGTTGTCCTCTTCCTTGGATCCCAAATGGGGGATGGATCCCAGGGCCTCTGCTTGCCAGGCAAGTGCTCTACAACTCAAGCACTTCCCCAACCCCTATGGTTCATTTTATGTGCTTTAAATTCCCATCTATAAAATAAGCAGAACCTGACAGAGTAGGCTATTAAATGCTAAATGATGGGGTTGAATGAGATTGCATTTGTATGAGTAAAATGATGAGACATTTTGTTGAGTAGGCAGTCCTTCTGCATTACCATAAGCAGTATTCTTTGAAAACTTTCCATATTTTTTTTTCATAGCTTTATTTTATTTTTATGTGGTGCTGAGGATCGAACCCAGTGCCTCCCGCGTGCTAGGCGAGCACGCTACCACTGCGCCACAACCCCAGCCCCAAAAACTTTCCATATTTTTTTACATGGTTTAAATCCTTAAAAACTTTTTCCGGGGCTGGGATTGTAGCTCAGTGGTAGCGTGCTTGCCTCGCATGCATGAGGCACCGGGTTCGATCCTCAGCACCACATAAAAATAAAGATATTATGTCCAACTACAACTAAAAAAAAATTAAAAAAAAAAAAAAAAACTTTTTCCACCCTATTTATTTTTGGTACTGAGGATTGAATTCAGGGGTACTTGACTACTGGGCTACATCCCCAGCCCTATTTTGTATTTTTATTTAGAGACCGGGTCTCAGTTGCTTAGTGCCTCCCTTTTGCTGAGGCTGGTTTAGAATTCACGTTCCTCCTGTCTCAGCCTCCCAAGCTGTGCGCCACCACACCTGGCTTCCCACCCTATTTAATATTTACAAATTTTTTCAGTTGGAAACAAAAATTCAAAACACAAATAAACCTAAGTGACTAGTCTGTGACTCCTTCATCCCATTTTATTCACTAAAACAGGGTTTGCTCCATTTCATCTTGCCTTTTCAGATGAGCCAAAGCTGGAGGGTGGCAGTCAACCATAAAAAGTCTTGAGTTTCCTTTTATTTTTTTCCTTCCATTAGGTCATAGAGGAAGCTGCCACTGAGCCTCAGTTAGTACTCAAAAATGTGGGCTGGGCTGGGGTTGTAGAGTGCTAACCTAGCATGAAGGAACAAAAAAACAAAAAACTCAGCACTGAAAATAAAAAGTGGAATTAATTAGTTTAAATGAGATAAAGGATTAACAAGTAGTTAAAGAAAATAAGACCTTTTGTGGATGGGTAATATTGCCACAATACTAACAGAAGCAAAGTTCTCTAAGAACCTTCTGTAGCCCTTTATTTACATACAGTTACTGCAAGATATTTAAAAAATTTTAAACAATACAAGAAGAAATATATGAAGTGAACAGTTTTGTTTTTGTTTTTTGTTACTGGAGATTGAACTCAGGGGCACTTGACCGCTAAGCCACATCCCCAGCCCTATTTTGTGTTTTATGGAGAGACAGGGTCTCACTGAGTTGCTTAGTGCCTCGCCGTTGCTGAGGCTGGCTTTGAACTCATGATTCTCCTTTCTCAGCCTTCCTAAATGCTGGGATTATAGGCTTGCGCCACCGCGCCCAGCTGAAGTGAACAGTTCATGACACTAAATTCAACTGTTTATGAAATCTTTTTTTGGTGGGGGTTGGTACCCGGGATTGAAATCAGGGGTACTCGATCACTGAGCCACATTCCCAGCCCTAGTTTGTGTTTTATGTAGAGACAGGGTCTCCTTGAGTTGCTTAGTGCCTTGCTGTTGCTGAGGCTGGCTTTGAACTCGGGATTCTCCTGTCTCAGCCTCCCAAAGTGCTGAGATTACAGGCGTGCGCCACCACACCCAGCTCTGTTTATGAAATCTTAAAAGCCAATCTGGGAATTGAATTTCCTTGCTAGGGCTCTAGTTAAAATCTTTTTTCTGTTGGTACTATTTCTATTTTATTCTTTCAATAATGTCTCTTATGAGCCAGAAAAATGACTTTATCAATTTTATGAAAATTAGCAATTTTTGAGACTGATGAGAGAGGATGATGTCTGGGAAATCCAGTCAGCTTTTCACAAGGAACTGGCTTCTGCTCAGCTTCCCTCTCTCCTTGAGGTAAGCCAACAGGTGCCTTCGTCTCCTCCACGTCACCTTTATCCCATACTTCTCCTCAGGGGTGTCTTTAACCAGAATAGGTCCAGGTTCTGGGCTGATAGGAGTACCAGTGTGAAGGACACAGCTTGCAAGGCTGTTTTCCCTCTGATCTGGAGAAATGGAGTCCTCCTTTACAGATGACTCTGGGGTTTGGATATCAGGTGGAATAAACACATGAGGAAAGGTCTGAAGTGCATGTGCTGACAGTTCCCCACAGCTTTGGGGACTGAGCACTGGAATTAAGGGCTTTCTGGAAATGTCCTTTCCTGATTGATTGGGGCACCCTGTTACTGAAGGGATCTCCAGTGTCTCTGAACTGGTAGACAGCTGTGGACTCTCAAAGGTTAGACATGGAAACTTGCAAGTAGATTTTCGGCTTGAATGTCTTGCTTGGTCTTGGTAGTGATGTTTCCGGTGGGCTGGGAACCAGTTTTCTGCTGTTGTGTCAAACTGAGGTGTTACCTAAGGATCCAAAAAAAAAAAAAAAAAATGAGGTGAACCAACTAGGCAAGAAAATGACATCCAAAGAACAGAACCCTAAGCCAGGCACAGTGGCGCACACCTGTAACCCCAGCACTTTGGGAAGTTGAGACAGAAGAATTGCAAGTTTAAAGCCAATCTCAGCAATGGCAAGGCACTAAGCAACTCAGTGAGACCCTGTCTCTACATAAAACACAAAATAGGTGGTTGAGTACCCCTGAGTTCAATCCCCAGGAACAACAACAACAAAAGAGCAGAACCCTAAATGGGGTCCCACTATAGTAATGGACACAGAACAAAAATAGTTGTCTAATGAGACAATAATAATAGAGAAAGGGACTAAGGGTGTGGCTCAATGGTAGAGTGCTATACCTAGCACCCATGAGGCCCTGGGTTCAATCCCTAGCACCACAAAAATAACAAAACAACAACAATAACAGAAAAAGATATGCGCTTTAGGCAAGTTATTCAATCTCTGGTTTCAGTTTGCACATATGTAAGAGAGAAGACAATGCTGCTTTCACTTCATCACATAATACAGCTACAAATGTTTAACTGTTTTTAAACAGAAAGGCAGGACTGGGGTAGAGCACATACTTAGCCTGTTCAAGGCATAGGTTTAATGCTTAGTTCAAAAAAAATATTGTAAGGCAAGAATCAATAAACTTTTTCACCATTGATTTCCCAATACCTTGCACAGTACCTGACACCAAGAAGGCCTTCAGTAAATAAATGACAGACTGCAAGAATAGGGCATGAGGTCATGTACAGAAAGCAACTAACATAGGACCTGGCACACAAAATGTTCATTCCTATTCTCATCCAAAGAATTTTAAACTATAAGTTTTTTCCATACTAATGAAGGAAGTAATATGCTTCTTCCAAGCTGTCCTGATCAAGTTATACTTATTAAGCACTGTTAAGCAGAGCATATGCTCTTGGTCCTTTTACAACACTACTTCTGATATAGTAACTATATTCTCTTCCTGGATCTCCAACCCCCCCACCCCCACGTCATTTTTTGTGCTAGGGATTGAACCCAGGGCTAGGCAAGCACTCTACCATAGAGCTACATCCCCAGCCTCACTTAGGGATTTTTAAATAGGCAAATGTGGTATGTGCCATTTTGGGAGCTTTTTCTGTCAAGTTTCAATCCATTAAACAGCAGACAGAGTACCTAGCTAAATATTCTTACCTTTCACATGCAGTTCAGGGAACAATCTCATTTTTTATTTGTCTGCCAATCGTCTGGTTTCTCACTCAGTTACTGGGTAATGAAACTGTAACAACATATTTTTGCAGAGGAATGTGATAGTAAAGACCCTAATTCCATACCTGGGTCTGACCTGAGAAAAGAAGATGTACCAGGGAAGATGGCTGACTACAGCCAGAAAGAGTGCATTGCTTTTATGGATCTTATTCTTTGGAAGCCCTGGTTCAAGAAGAGTTGACATTCCTTTTTTGGTTTTGTTTTTCTCTCTATTTTTTTGTTTGTTTTTTGGTACTTGGGACTAAACTCGGTGCAGTTAATCACTAAGCAACATCCCCAGACCTTTTTATTTTGAGACAGGGTCTCACTAAGTTGCTTATGGTCTTGCTAAGTTGCTGAGACTGGCCTCCAACTTGCAATCCTCCTTCCTCAGCCTCCCCATTTGCTGGGATTACAGCCGTGGGCCACCACACCCAGCAATTAGGAGCTGGCATTCTAAAAAGCTTAACACGGTAAAAATCGAAGAATCCCCTACCCAAGAAGTGATGGTGCTGTGGTCAATAGGCTTGCTGGGCACTTGTCGGGTGTGGGTGATGGGCCTCTGTGGAGCTCCATAGTGATGTTTGGGGCCCTCCAGTGGTTGCTGGTGGAATAACAACGGAGCTTTGTGGGAAGGTTGGCAGCGTCTCTTTTTGGGAGGCATCAATAGGTGAATGAAGGGCAGTTAACCACATGGTGCTGGTTGCCTTTGGGTTGCAGAATAGACTCCAATTCCAACCCATGCCTATAGAGAAAAGACAAAAGCTGCAAGAAAATAATTCAGATGATTCCCCAGCTCTTCTGGTACCCTGCCAGTCAACTCTACCATAAACTACTACCCTGACCTCAAGGTTGTGGAGAGTACAGACTTTTTTTTTTTTTTTTTTTAGACAGATTCTTGTTAAATTGCTTTGGGCCTCACTAAGTTGCTGACACTGGCTTTGAACAAGCAATCCTTCTGTCTAAGTTCCCCAATTCACTGGGATTATAGGCTGGCACCACTGCACCCAGCAAGCATAGCTTCTAGTACTAATACTTGTACCACCAAGCAAAAACACAGTATTCATAGCCAATAAGACTTATTCAATAAACATTTATTGAGCTCATGTTAATTGCCATACAGGATGCTAGGAACATAAAAAATGAATAACCATTTATTCAACAATCACTTATTAAATGCCAAACACTTGTAGCAATACAGAGGTTCCTATCTTCAAAGAGCTCTAAGTTGGACAGGAGGAGTAATAGCTCAGTAGTAGAGTACTTGCCAAGCATGCATAAAGACTTGGATTCCATCCCTAACACTGCAAAAAAGGAACTGAAAGTATAGCAAAGAACAGACATTTTCAAAAATACAGTACACTACATTTCAATATAATGTTTTTATTTGCTTCACAGGAGGCCTTCTGGACAGGGATACAGTAGACCTATGAATGAAAGGGCTAAGAAAATCAAAAAGGCAGGGAGTGTTCTCCAGCCTGAGGAATAGCATATGCAAAGCCCATCTTTTGAATTCAGGGAATTACAAAGTCTGTGTGGCTGGGTACAGAGTATGAAAAGATGAGGGTAAGAAATGAGGCAAGACATGTTGTCAGAGTCAGGTAGAGAAACCAAGTAAAACCATATGATTTGGACTTGAGCCTGAGTAACTGAATATTTTCAAGCAGAGGGAATATGATCATATTTGGATTTTCTTTTTTTTTTTTTTAATTTTTTTTAGTTTTTGATGGATCTTTATTCATTTATTATTTATATGTGGTGCTGAGGATCGAACCCAGTGCCTCACGCATAGCTAGGCAAGCGCTCTACCACTGAGCTACAGCCCCAGCCCCTGGATTTTCTTATTTTAATTTCTCATCCCAGATAATTTCGAACATAAACAAAAGTAGACTGAATAATATAATGGGCCCCAGGTACTCATCACCCAACCACCATCAATCCATGACCAATCCTGACCTGGCCATGCTCTGACCCACCCCTGCACTATGTTGAAGAAAATATATTGTTAATCATTATATCATTTCCATTAACATAACTAAATAAATCAAATATACACATACAAATTCCTTAATATTGTAAAATAACTAGGCAGTGTTCAAATTTTCAAATTGCCAAAAATATCCTAATTTCTTTATTTGTGTACTTTACACAGATCAAAAGGAGAACAAGTGCCCTGGAAGCATGGAGACCTGTTAGGTTATTGGGTCATCTAAGTGAGAAATGACAGAGGCCTGAACCCAGGCTGCATCAGTGGAGAGAGGAGGCTGACACACAGAGGCAAGGTCAGCAGATAATGTGTCCACTGGATCTAGTAACCAGACGAGCTTTACTAACAGCCTCCTCCTATAGGATGGTGGCATATATAAGTGTGAATACAGTAGGAAGAGAATGAAATGGGAGTTGCAGCTGAGCATACTGAAAAGCCATTAAATAGGGCAGAAAGTTCTACTATATAGTATGATTCATTCATTTGATCAACAATAAAAAATAAGACACTGACTTAAGTGACAAGGCAGTGGAGACAGATATAAAGAAAGAAAAAGGCGTAACATCTCCACTCTCAAAGCACTCACGCACTTGTAGTTGGTATGAAAGGTATGAAGAAAAACCAAACAAAACGAGGGGTTTCAATGGCTTTATGCTTTTGTAGACAGGATTGTCGGGGAAGGCCTACCTGACCTGAGTGAAGAAAGAATAAACAGACAATGGAAGGATAGCAAATATTCCAGGTTGAGAGAAGAGTAAGTGCAAAGACTCCAAGGTAAGACTCTGACATGTTCAAGAAACTGTAAAGTCAGCATGACTGAACTAGAGAGTAGTAGGAGATGAGGTGGTTAGAATGGCAGAAAGCAGTCCACACGACACAGATCTTTATAGGCAAGGCTAAGGACTCTGCATTTGATTATTCTTGGTGTGATGGGAAGCCACTAAAAGGTTCTGGATAAAGAAGTGACAACAGGGATGCAAGGTTGGTTCAACATACGGAAATCAATACACGTAATCCATCACATCAATAGACTTAAAGACAAGAACCACATGATTCTATCAATTGATGCAGAAAAAGCATTCGACAAAATACAGCACCCTTTCATGTTCAAAACAC
>CM053403.1:94753656-94803384 GCA_028644305.1 Xerus rutilus
TGGATGCAGCAGCGGGGAGGGGGGAGGAAGGAAAGGGAAACGGGAATAGTAATGATGATTGATCAAATGGGTCATTACTACCCCTGGTGCATGTATGAAGACACAAATAGTGTGACTCTTTATGATTTGCAACCAGAGAAATGGAAAAACTGAGCTCTGTTTATGTACTATGACTTGAAATGCATTTAAATAAAAAAAAAAAAAAGTGACAAAATCTCATTTATACCCCCCCACAACCCTGGGTACTGGGGGTGTTCTACCACTGGGCTACATTCCCAGCCCTTTTTGAGACAGGGTCTAAGTTGTTGAGGCTGGCCTCGAACTTGCAATCCTCCTACCTCAGCCTCTCAATTCACTGGGATTACAAGTGCCACCACTCCCAGGTCTAATTTGTACTTTGAAAAGACAACCCTAGGCAGTTTATGAGGAAACTCAGGAGTCCAATGGAGAGATGACAATGGTAGCAATGGCTTCAGTGAGAAATGTTAAAATTCATGACTTGCTCAAAGCCACCAACATTAAATAGATACTACACTGCTCAGCAATCCTATTTTTTTAATTAACTTATTTTTGGTTGCACAGGGACAAAATACTTTTATTTATTTATTTTGGTACTGGAGATTGAACTCAGGGGCACTCGACCACTGAGCCACATCCCCAGCCCTATTTTGTGTTTTATGTAGAGACAGGGTCTCACTGAGTTGCTTAGTGCCTTGCCCTTGCTGAGGCTGGCTTTGAACTCGCAATTCTCCTGTCTCAGCCTGCCTAAGTGCTGGGATTACAGGCTTGCGCCACCGTGCCCAGCTTATTTATTTATTTTTATGTGGTGCTCCTGAAGATCGAACCCAGTGCCTCACACATGCTAATGAGCCCCAGCCCCAGCCTCTATTATGTTTTCTTTTAATATTTATTTTTTAGTTGTAGGTGGAAAGAATATCTTTATTTTTATGTGGTGCCTCGTGTGCTAGACAAGCACTCTACCACTGAGCCATAACCCCAGTCCCTATTATGTTTTCTCGATCAACTCCTTTTCCTTAAGGATTATCTTAAAACATTTCCAGTTTAAAAACTTCAGAATACCCTTTTCTCTCAACAAATGACCTTACTTCCTACTGGGCAGATACAAAATACCTCAAAGGAAGTACTTTTATTTTCCAGAAATCAAACATACAAACCTACGTACATCTATCTGCATCTGTCCTCTTTCCTTGTGGTCTAATGAGAGGTCATTCTGTTATCTAAAGCCTTTCCCACTAGCTGTGCTTTGGAGCTGTTCTCATTCTATATACTTTGCTTAGGCAATCTCTTTTGCTTACATTTCAATTACCACCCAGAAGTAGATGACTTCTGTATTTACATGTTCAGTATAGACTTCTCTAAGCTCAGGATCCATATATCCTGCTGTCTACCAGAGAGCAATTAGATATTTCTGACGCCTTAAACTCAACATGTTTAAAATTGAACTTATGCCTAGCATGCTAAGGCCCTGAGTTCCAACCCCCAGCACTGCAAAAAAATGAATGGAAGAATGAAATAAAATTGAACTCATATCATATTCCCAGCACCCCTGGCCAAAGGGATTATCTCCCAGGGTCCTAGGTTGGTTTGGAGAATAACATCATCTAGTTATGCAACCAAGAACCTTGATATTTTCCTTCCCCTCCCTCCCACTCAACCCTACATCAAGCCCTGTCAATTTTCTCTCTTAAACATGTCTTCAATAACACTCCTTTCTCCAGCAGGGGATGTAGCTCAGTAGCAGAGAGCTTGCCCAGATGCGCAAGGCACTGGTTGATCCCCAGCACTGGGGAGTGTGAGAGGCTTCTCTTCATTATCCTTCAAGTTCCAACAATTATCCCCTGGAGTGTTGCAATAGCCTAACTAGTCAACCCTTATCCACTCGGGCACACCCTGCAGAGGGACTTTAAAAAATGGAAATCTGAGCCGGGCGTGGTGGCTCAAGCCTGTAATCCCAGCACTTAGGGAGGCTGAGACAGGAGAATCGCGAGTTCAAAGCCAGCCTCAGCAATGGCGAGGCGCTAAGCGAGCAACTCAGTGAGACCCTGTCTCTACATAAAACACAAAATAGGGCTGGGGATGTGGCTCAGTGGTCGAGTGCCCCTGAGTGCAATCCCCAGTACCACAAAAAAGAAAACAAAAAAACAAAAAATGGAAATCTGACTTTGAGTCACTTCTGCTTAAAAAATTTGATTGGCTTCCTTTAACGCTTGAATAAGGACAAAACTCCTCAGTATGGCTAAGACTCCCCCTCCTGTCACACCACACCCATTCAGGTGTCTTAGCTCAAACCCCTCAGCTTCACTTCAGTCTCTGTACTCACCATGCCGCCTACAGACTGGCAGCTAGTGCACACATTATTCCAACTACTTAGAGGCTTTTCCTCCCTTTGTAGAAGGTCTCACATTTTACAGGAAGCCTTGCTGCATCAGAAAAGCCTTTCCTGTCCGAAGGCAAGACCTCATCATAAATATTAGGCAGGAGAATCGCTTGAGGCCAGGAATTCAAGACCAGCCTGGACAAAAATAAAGACCTGGTCCCCCATTTCCCTGCCCCCACAAAAAAGGAAAGAAAAGAAAAGGGGGTGGGGATGGAGATCTGGCCTGTAACCCCAGCCACTTCGGGGGCTGAGGCCGAAGAATCACGAATCACAAGTTCGGGGCCAGCCTCAGCAACTTCGTAAGAGGGTCTCAAAATGGGGGGTAGGGGGGAGGATTAAAAGGGCTGGGGATGTCGCTCAGTTCAATCTCCAGTAAGGAAAAGAGAAAGAAAAATAAAAGTACCACTGCCCTCTACTTTGTCAATTTACAGCTAGTTATGTTTATTTGGTTCTTGAAAAATGTCTCTACCCTGTGAGGAAGCTGGAACGGCGGGGGGGGGGGAGACCTCGCCTGCGGTTGTATTTTCAGGGTCTAGAAGTGCCTGGCACACTGTAGCGGCTCGACAAAATTTGAATAAGTAAAGCACTAGTCCATCTAAAGGCTCGGCCTCGGGAGGGGGAGAGAGACGCCGGGAAGGCCTGAAGACGCCCAGCTGAGGAGGACCCCGGGGGGTGCGTGCGTGTGGGTTTAAGAAGGACCCTTGAACAAAACCACAGGCCGCCCTCAGTCGGCGGAACCCCACCATCTAACTGGAGGTAAGCCGAGAGCGATCTCCGCGGGACAGAAACACTAATGCAGACCTTTAAGGACGACGAGGAAAGCCTGAAGCGAGCCAGGGCAGCGTCGCCTGGCGGGACCAGGCGAACGCGCGTGCGGGGGGCCGAGCAGACCGAGGGCGCCAGACCGGGGTCCCGCCGTGCCCCCGCGTCCTCACACTGGTCTTGGCTCGCCCTCCCCGGCCGCGGGGACCCCCAGCTGCCAGGACCCGGCCGCCGCTGCCCCACGAGCCGCCAGCCGCCTTACCCGCCCGGCGGGGTCGCGGCCGCCGCTCCTCTCGGCGCAGAGCGTTCGAACCGGAACGCGGAGACACGCCGGCGCCGATTGGCGAAGCTCCGTCACGTGACCGCAACGCTCCGCCGGCGCCAATTTCAAACAGCGGAACAAACTGAAAGCTCCGGTGCGGGACCCCACCCCCGGCCCGGGACCCCCTCCCCTCCCGGGCTCCCCCGGGGTTCCCACCCCTCCCGCACTGCTGGGGACCCGGCCGGCCTGGCGCGAGTCCGTGTCCGGGCCCTGGCCCGGCCCCAGGTTGGAGAAGCCACAGGCGGCGGCGCTGGGATCAGGAGGTGAGCGGGGCGCAGGCATGGATCCCGGGCCCTGCCCTGGCGGAGCGGGGAGAAGCGCTCGGGCGCCGCTTCTGAAAGTACTGCGGCAGTCGAGTTCGTGGCGTCCAGCAGCGGGACGCGAGCGGAGGTTTGGGGCCACCTGAGAAGTGGGTCTGGGCGAGGGTGCAAATTATTATTTCTGCATCCAACCTTCTGGCTTTGGCCATCTCGCTTCTTTCTCCAAGCACCCCTTGGGCTTCCCTGAAAGTCTGACTTCTGCACCTTGCCCACGGCCCCAGGAGGGCTGGGGTGGCCTACTCTCGGAGTAGGGGACTGGAACTGGGATGAAAACTAAGCTGGTTGTGCATGAGTAAAAGACCATCCCACACACAAGCTGCCCTGCTCCCGGGCGTTCTCACCATTAGGCAACACTGCCTCCACCCTCTGCTTTTGCAGGACCCTTCTGTTCTTGAGAGTGTAGCAAGGTTTCTCTGTTCAGGATGGGGATTGGATCAAAAGAGTGATGCTACAAAGTGTTGGCAGTAATAGAAGACGCAGGTTCAAAGGATTGAAGAGAAAATTAAGACTTAGTCCGTGCAAAAAAGGGAACAGTATCTACTGATTGAAGTGGGTGGAGCTGGAGGGATATGAGGCAGAATTAAAATTGGGATTTGAAGGTACAGAAAACTGAAATAGAGGGAAGGAAGAAGACAGGGTGGGAAAGGCCTGAGAACTCTAAGCAGATGGTAAATGTCAAACAAGTGTAGTCATTCTTAGTGGGATAGCAGGTATCCTCAAAAGAGACAGCCACTTCCTCTCTCAGAGGACCTCAAAATATGATGAGATTGTACTTAATGGTTGAATATTTCACATATCTACAAAAGTCAAAAACACCTCCACCCTTTTTTATAAAGATAAGATTTCTTAGCATTTCAAAACCACTTTAATATATTGATGATAGCACAATCTAGAAGTCAAGAGATAGTTGTAGTCTTGGTTCTGGAAGAGAAATTATGTAGTAAAGTAGCATTCTTATAAAATTAAAATATGCATAACCAGCTGGGCATGGTGTCACACACCTGTAATCCCAGCAACTCAGGAGACTGAGTGAGGCAGGAGGATTCCAAGTTCAACCTGAACAACTTAGACCCTGTTTCAAAATAAAAAGGTCTGGGAGCCGGCGCGGTGGCTAACACCTGTAATCCTAGCACTTTGGGAGGCTGAGACAGGAGAATTGCAAGTTCAAAGCCAGCCTCAGCAATGGCGAGGCTCTAAGCAACTCAGTGAGACCCTGTCTCTACACAAAACAAAATAGGGCTGGGGATGTGGCTCACTGGTTCAGTGCCCCTGAGTTCAATTCCTAGTTAAAAAAAAAAAGGTCTGGGGACGTAGCTCAGTGGTAAAGAGCCCCTGGGTTCAATCCCCATTACTGGGGGTGAGGGGAAGAATATGCAAGTACTGCAATGTCATTATACAACTGTTTTACAAATTGTTAAAAAATACACTTATTAAAAATCAATGCAAGAAGCCGGGCGCAGTGGCTCAAGCCTGTAATCCCAGCACTTAGGGAGGCTGAGACAGGAGAATCGCGAGTTGAAAGCCAGCCTCAGCAATGGCGAGGCACTAAGCAACTCAGTGAGACCCTGTCTCTACATAAAACACAAAATAGGGCTGGGGATGTGGCTCAGTGGTCGAGTGCCCCTGAGTTTAACCCCCAGTACCAAAAAAAAAAAAAATTAATGCAAGAGCTGAGTATGGCGGCACACACGTGTAATCCCAGCAACTCAGGAGGCAGGAGGATCACAAGTTTAAGGCCAATCTCAGCAATTTATCAAAGCTCTAAGTAACTTAGAGAGACCCTGTCTCAATATAAAAAGGTCTGTGGATATAGTTCAGTGGTAAAGTGCCCGTGGGTTCAATACCTAGTACCAAAATTTTTTTTAAAATTTTTTTAATGCAAGAGGGCTGGGTTTGGGAATGAGTGATAGAGTAGGCATCAGTGGTAGAGTACTTGCTTAGCATACATGAGGCCCTGGGTTCCATCCCCAGCACTACTAAAAAAAAAAAAATTAATCCAAGAATCCTGTGAAGTAAATTATACCCCATAGAATTGTGCAATGCACAATCTGTATTACTTTATTATGGGCCTTGAATAAAGAAGTTTCTCTTTTATTTGAGGTTTTGTGAACTAGGAGATGATTTCTCCAGTGATGTGGCAATAGGGCAATAGTACAATCTGCCTTTCTCTCCTGATTCTGTAGGTACTAATTGTTATCATTTATAAAATAAAATGACATAAAAATATAAGGGATTTGCTGGGGTGGTGCATGCTTATAATCTCAGGTACTCAGGAGGCTGAGGTGGGAGGACCACAAGTTTCAGGCCAGCCAAGACAACTTGGTGGGACTCTGTTGAAAAGGAAAAGGGATAGGGATGTTGCCCAGTATTAGAGCATTTCTGGGTTATATTTCTAGAACAATGAATAAGCAAATACGTGTGTGTGTGTGTCTATGTATACAAATATATGCATACACACACATTTGTACAAAGGCTTTATCTAAGAATGGATTATTGGATCAGAGTTTCATGAGAGGGCTCCTAATTATTATGTTTTCCTATTTTAGAATTTCCCGTTTCTATCCCAAAAGTCACTAAGTAATCTATCTGTATTATAGTTGGCAATAATAGTTTTTAACATTTTTGTAGCTGTCTCACTCATTCTTTTTTTTTTTTGATTTTTTTTTTTTTTAGTTGTAGATGGACACAATATCTTTATTTATTTATGTGGCGTTAAGGATCAAACCCAGTGCCCCATGCATGCGAGGCAAGAGCTCTACCACTGAGCCACAACCCCAGCCTCTCATTCATTCTTGTAGTCATTCTTTTTTTTTGGTACTGGGGATTAACTCAGGGCTACTCCACCACTGAGCCACATCCCCAGCCCTATTTTGTGTTTTATTTAGAGACAGGATCTTACTGAGTTGCTTAGCACCTCGCCATTGCTGAGGCTGGCTTTGAACTCGCGATTCTCCAGTCTCAGCCTCCCAAAGTGCTGGGATTACAGGCATGTGCCACTGCGCCTGGCTTCTTATAGTTATTCTTAAGCTTCCAGAAGGAGACCTTTGACTATCTGCAGTCCAATTCCTCTCCCCCACCACCTTGAATTACTTGCTACTGTTGTAGCTTTCTTTGGCCAGTTGGCCTTACCTCCTTGTTTGAGGTTTTTATAAAGGCCCAAGGACCATTCACCTGGGCCTTTAGGCTTATGCTCTTGACCATGAGGAACTCCTTTCTGTTAGATAACCCCTTCTCAGCCTGAAAATCTCTGATGTCCTACTGTTACTTGTACTTTGCAGGGTCCATTCTTATGATTCTCAATGGAGAGTGAAAGCGCAGATTCATAATGAAAACCAGCCCCCGGCGGCCACTAATTCTCAAAAGACGGAGGCTGCCCCTTCCTGTTCAAGATGCCCCACGCAAAACACCGGAGGAGGAACCTAAGGGACCCCCTGCCCAAGAGGAGCCTAGTCAAGCACAGGCCTCCAAAGCAGTGGCTGAGTCCAGCTCTGGCAAATTTCCAACCGGGATCAAGATTATTAACCACCCTACTATGCCCAACACGCAAGTGGTGGCCATCCCCAACAATGCTGATATCCAAAGCATCATCACAGCATTGACTGTCAAAGGAAAGGAGAGCGGCAGCAGCGGGCCCAACAAATTCATCCTTATCAGCTGTGGCGGGGCCTCAACTCACCCTTCAGGACCCCAGCCTCAATCCCAGACCAGCAGTGATTCCAAGAGGACAGAAGTTATTACAGAGACATTGGGACCAAAGCCTGCAGCTAGAGATGCAAATGTTCTTAGACCACCTGGACCCACTCTGGGGCAGAGACTGGAGAGCTGTGGTATGTGATCTGCAAGGCAAAGGGATGAAGAGCCTGGCGTTTCCTCTCTGGTGGCAAGTTCTGCAGTCAGCCATGTTGATGCCCTCAACAGATAGGCATCTAGGCTGAATCCAGGGAGAGTCTTATCTTTTTTTCATCCTGAAATCTTGGTGCAGATTCTCTGGTTACTATCAAGAGAGTTATAATTGTAATTCAGCATTTTTATTTCCTTCTCAATTTTGGAAAAAGATTTGTTAATTATTTTGATTTATTCTTTCCATTGAGCCTCTAAGAAATTAAATCTTTCTTCATCTTAAAGGAGCAAACTAAAGCATGAGGAAGAAAAGTGACTTTTTTGGTGTAGATATTAAGTAACTCATTTGTAAGGTTGCCACAATTGATGTCTAAGGTTTGGTGTGGCTCATATTGAAATGCAATTTGAACTATGCTCCTGAATTTCTCCTGAAACCCATTTTGGGATAGAGTAACTTAGAACTATGGGAGATTCACCATGTGTTCCCTTGTCCCTGAGGGTAGAGGTCTTGGAGGGGTGATCCCTAACCACCAATACTGATGGGCCTACTGGGTTAGGCAGCTGATCCTATTGGATCAGGCAGCTAAGTGGGGTCTTGGATTGTTTCCCCTCTAGCTGGTGGTGAGGCAGCAGGCTGCACTCTGGACAACAGCTTAACCAACATCCAGTGGCTTGGAAAGATGAGTTCTGATGGATTGGGCTCCTGTAGCATCAAGCAAGAGATGGAGGAAAAAGAGAATTGTCACCCAGAGCAGAGTCAGGTTAAGGTAAACCATTCTGTCACTCACTGGGATAGTCAATGCAGGGAATTTCTAAGAAAGAAAATGGATCAAGTGGCTTGCTAGAACAGAATTCTAAGTTCTGGTATAAGTATTCAGTGCTATTCTATATAATGTTTGAGTTACTTTTTTGCCTGAGATCTTTTTCTCCCTCATCTGTGAAATTTCCTTAAGGGCAGACTCCTTGGCTCACACTCTGTTCCTCTGAGCACTGGGTCTAGTATTCCACCCTTAGTAGATACTTAGTAAGTATTCAGGAAATGATTAATAGGTCTTACTTTGGGAAGCTACTGAACTTCAAGGAGGCATCATAACTATATACATGAATATGGCTTGCTTTTTTTGTTTTTTGGTACTGGGGCTTGCACCCAGGGGTGCTTTACCACTGAGCTACATACCCCTGTCCCTCCCCCCTTTTTTTTTCAGGGTCTCACTAAGTTGCTGAGGCTGGCCTCAAACTTGCCATCCTCCTGCCTCAGCCTCCTGAGTTGCTGGGATTACAGTCTGCACCACCATGCCTGGCTTGAATATGACATTGTTACCAAGATAGTTTATTAGAGATACTCTGTAATATTAATAGAAAATAAAGTGAACTTAAGTGTGAATTTTAAATACTTCTCCACCAACAAAAATTGATTTGATTCAGTTGTGTAAGTTGTTTTTATTTGTTTGTTCATAGTTACCAACATCACACATTGAGATTTTGTGGTATATACCCTTTAATCATTCATTCATTCATTAAAGTGAAAATTTCCATGACACCGGTCGTGGTGGGGCATACCTGTAATCCCAGCAGCTTGGGAGGCTGAGGCAGGAGGATAGCAAATTCAAAGCCAGCCTCAGCAAAAGCAAGGCACTAAGCAACTCAGTAAGACGCTGTCTCTAAATAAAACACAAAATAGGGCTGTGGGGATGTGGCTCAGTGGTCGAGTGCCCGTTTAGTTGAATCCCTGATACCCCCCAAAATTTGTATGAACGTGTACATTAGTAAATATTAATTGAATAATATACTTAAATATTTTAAATATATTTTTTAGTTGTCAGTGGACCTGTATTTTATTTATTTATATGTGATGCTGAGAATCGAACCCAGTGCCTCACACATGCTAGACAAGTGCTCTACCATTGACTACCACCTCAGCCCGAAATCATATACTTAAATATTCAGTTGCACTTTATAAATTTCTTTCTCCTTTTTTTTTTTTTTTTTTTTTTTTTTTTTTGTGGTGCTGGGGATTGAACCCAGGGCCTTGTGCATGGGAGGCAAGCACTCTACCAACTGTGCTATATCCCCAGCCAAGTTCTATCTTAATTTTTAAAAAAAGTTTTTTTAGTTGTAGATAGACACAATACCTTTTTTTTAAATTAATTTATTTATTTTGTATATGGTGCTGAGGATCGAACCCAGTGCCTCACATGCTCTAGGCAAGCACTGTACCACTAAGCCACAACCCCAGCCCTTCTATCTTAATTTTTTTAAATGCAAACGATCAGATCTTTGCCTAAGATTTAGCCAAATGTGTGCTTTGAAGACATTTATCTGTTCCATGCTCATGAGAATATTTTTCACATACAAATACTGAAACAAGATGGGTTTATTCACAGCACATCAGAGCAGAAAGGAATAATGACAGACAAGTAGTTCTTTATTCACTACAGTGTAGGCTAGATTATCTAAGATCCTTCCCAATGCTAAAATTTTATGCCGCAACATAATTTTATGGAACAACAGTCTCAAATGAGTTTGTGTCTAGGATATTTCTATGAGAAAAAGGTTTCTCTAGAGGGTGTTCTCATGGGGCTCAGGTGGAGGTAGTTCTTGTGCATTCTCTGTGTCATTCCCTCTTCTCTTTCCTTTTGACTCCTTATGTCCCTCAGATGGTGGAGCCCTCAGGAACGCCAACATCCTGGCAGGACTCTGTGTCTCAGCGACCGCCCTATTCTTACATGGCCATGATACAATTTGCCATTAACAGCACTGAGAGGAAGCGCATGACCTTAAAGGACATCTATACTTGGATTGAGGACCACTTCCCCTATTTTAAGCACATTGCCAAGCCAGGCTGGAAGGTAACATATCCCATAACCACCAAAGTCAAGGTCACTCTGGCCCAATCCTGGCAGTTTGTTTCTGGTGTTGTGCTGCACTTTGTATCTGGCCCTCTGGGTCAGAGGTGAAGTGCAAAGGATGCTAGAACTATAAACAAGTGTGTCTTTTGAATTGTAACTTGATCCCACTGAATCTAAGCATAATCATCAATGCCACACACAGAGATGCATGCCTCTAATCCCAGCAACTCAGGAGGCTGAGGCTGGAGGGTTGCAAGTTTAAGGCCAGCCTCAACAACTTAGTGAGACCCTGCCTCAAAATAAGAGACATCAACAAGAACCCTGTTACCACATAAGGTTTATAGAGAGACTTCAGTATAGTACCCCAGCCTGTCTTCGTGCCACACTTAACAGTACTGTTAGGTACTTGCAGTTGGAGTGGTTAAGTCATTTTATGAAAAGATCTTAATGAAAAAGAAAATCAAAACACTGAGACTCATGACCCCAAGATTCATCTCCTGGTCATATACCATTTCTAGTTCACAGGTTCAGAGTTACAAGTCAAGTTTTTAGAGAGGTACTCAATTCTAAGACAAGGATGGTCTGTCTCTTCTGTTTCATTTCTCCCACAGTAGAACTCTTAACTTTACACTCTTACATCAACTTAAATTCCTAGTTTCTTTCTTTTTCCTTCTCACATGTCTTGTTATTAATTGCTACTTCACAGTCTCACTCTGCCTAGCTCTCCAGGGTCTCCTCTTTTTTTTTTTTTTTTCCCCCCCAGTGCTGACTATTGAACCTAGGGACTCACACATGCTAGGCAAGTATTCTTCCACTGAGCTATAACCCCAGCTCCTCCAGGTCTTTCCTTATATACATACACAAACACATACACATATATGTATGTATAATATATACATTTTTATATATATACTATACACTTTATTTATTTATTTATTTATTTATTTATTTATTTATTTATTTGGTACTAGGCATTGAACCCAGGGGTGTTCTACCACTAAGCTATACCCCCAGCCCTTTTTATTTGTTATTTTAAGACAGGGTCTCACTAAGTTGCTAAGGCTGGCCTCAAACTTACGATCCTCCTGCCTCAGCTTCCTCATTCAGTGAAATTACAGGCATGTGCCTCTGTGCCCAGCTCCTTTTTCATATTTCACTGAAAACGTTTTTCACCTTTTGGGTAGAAATGGGATTTATTGGGTTGGGAATATAACTCAGGTAGAGCACTTGCCTTGCATGCACCAGGTCCTGGGTTCAATCCCCAGCACTACATAAAAACAACAAAAAAAAGTATTTGCTGGGAAGGATTATCATTACTGCTACTAAAACCAACAGGTGGCCACCTCTTTGCTAATTCTGCATTTGGCCCCAGTGTAGCCTGTCCTAACTGTGAAACCTTGCCTACTCAGCACCACATAGAAGGCTTGGCCAAGCCAGGTGTGATGGCGCAAGCCTTTAATCCCAGCATTTAGGGAGGCTGAGACATGAGAATCGCGAGTTCAAAGCCAGCCTCAGCAATGATGAGGCACTAAGCAACTCAGTGAGACCCTGTCTCTACATAAAGCACAAAATAGGGCTGGGGATGTGACTCAGTGGTCGAGTACCCCTGAGTTCAATCTCCAGTACCAAAAAAAAAAAAAAAAAACACCAGTCTTGGCCATAGATACCAAAACTTAGATCATATTTGATGTGTCCTTGAATCCCAAAACCAGTGTCCCAGTATCAAAAAGTTTTTGTTTTTGTTGGTTTTGATACCAGGAATTGAACTCAGGAGTGCTTAACCACTGAGTCACATCCCCAGCCCTTTTTATTTTTTATGTTGAGACAGGGTCTCGCTAAGTTGCCGAGGGTCTCACTAAGTTGATGAGGCTGGCCTCAAACTTGCAATCCTCCTGCCTTAGCTTCCCAAGTCACTGGGATTATAGGCATGTGCCACCATGACCACCTTGAAAAGTTATTTTTTCTTTTATACTCCCACACCTTTATATCTTTCTCCATGGACAGTGCAAAAGGTAGTCTGCTCATTTCTCCTGACATTGACATTGTATCCAGCTCTGGAAAACACACATTGGCTGGCTGGCTCAGTCTGTTTCCCTCTCCCCACACAGATGTAGTGGCAGAATTTGCAGATTTGAAGTTCCTGCAAAAGGTTCTCCTTTTGGGCTGGGGTTGTGGCTCAGTGGTAGAGTGCTTGCCTTGCACATGTGAGGCACTGAGTTCAATCCTCAGCACCACATACAAAATACATAAATAAATAAAATAAAGGTTTAAAAACAAAAGAAAAACTTATTTCAAAAAAAAAAATGATCAACCATAATGGAGAATAGGAAGAGAGAGGGAAGCTTCTGGCCCAAGGCTATGGGCTAGGAGGCAAGCCAGGTCTTTATCACCATCCTAAGGAGTGGCATCCCTCTTTATCCCCATGGAACAGAAGGACATATGGATGAGATTGTTCAGTGTGCAGTGTCAGGAAGAGAGTTGCCAACAAGCAAGGTTACAAGGAGCCTGGATAAAACCTTTGCTGAGCACAGTGGGAGAGACTCCCATTGGCTTCAAAGGTAATGTTTTTGAGGCAAAATTAGCTAATAACTGGTCATCTTCCTCTCATTTCAGAATTCCATTCGCCACAACCTTTCCCTCCATGACATGTTTGTTCGAGAGACATCCGCCAATGGCAAAGTCTCCTTTTGGACTATTCATCCCAGTGCCAATCGCTACTTGACGTTGGACCAGGTGTTTAAGGTGAGTATCCTGCTTTCTTCTAAATAGAGCCAGCATTGGAGGTCATGGTAGACATCTCAACAGGGACAGACTCTCCTCATGATGCTCTCATTTGGTCAGGGGAGAATTAGGAGCCAGCCAGCCAATTAGCAACTTACATAAAACTTGCTGAAATGAGTAGAGTTGACAAATACCAAACGATGCACTTTTGTGCCAGACTGGGCCATAAAGAAGACTGTTCTGATCCAAAATAGAGGACTTCCCAGAGCAGTGCTTCCCTAATTCCCCTGTGAATAAGAATTGCCTGGGACACTTTTTACAATACAGCTCTTCAGGCTATATTGTTGAAAAATCAGGAGTGCCTCTTGGAGCTCCTGGTTCAGCAGATCTGGAATGTACCCAGAAATTTGTATTTTTCACACGCATCTCAGGTGATTCTTACAGAGAAAGTCTGGGAAGCCTTGCTCTAAAAACACCTTTCTTTAGAGACTAGAAGCTGAGCCATCAGAACATCTTTTCAGAAAGATGCTGTTGTTTGGGGACCTGAGTGCCCATAAGGCTGTGGGTAGCTATAACCATTCTGGGAGGGACAGTTGTCCAGAGTATCCCTCGGCATCCATCAGGAATAGGTTTTTTTTTCCCAGTCTGGTCAGATTGACCACATTGGTGGTAACTTCATCTCATTTCTCTCCCACAATGCTTGGCCGCCACCAGCCACTGGACCCAGGGTCTCCACAATCGCCCGAGCACTTGGAATCAGTAAGATTCTTTTCCTCTGGCTCGGGGCTTGGCCTTGCTTTCCTCTCACTGCTCAGCATGGCTTTAGTGGGCAAAGATAAGCTATGACGTGGGGATGGGATTCTATGGCTGTATGACTGCCAGCCCTGAACACATAGCACCCAAAGGATCTGGGAGTGAGGAACATGAGGCTGCTGTGGCCACTCCTCCTTACCCTCCCACGGGCATCAGAAAGGTGCACTGAGCAGCGCAGAGCAGGCCACAGCAGGAGAACATGCCACTGCAAGGACAAGTGCCTGGCATAGGCCTTGCAGGTGGCAGTTTGTTCTCTCTGCCTGACTTTTCTTTACCACTAAGATAGCTACATGCTTCAGCATCCTCTGGGGGTGGTGAGGACCTGTGGGTGAGGTGGTAGGACCATCCTGCCATTATATGTCCCTATGCCATCCACCTGTCCCTTAAACAAGGCTTGAGAGATTATGCTTACCTGCATCCCTCCCTCAGATTGGCTTTTACTTTCTGGGCTGTCAGTTAGCTCAAGTGTTGGTTGGCTCAAGTGCACCAGCACAGCTGGTGGGGTTCTGCTGTCCCATCCCCCTTTATCTTATTAACCCAGGTTTCTTTCTTTCTCCATCTGCCACAAGCAGCAGCAGAAACGACCCAATCCTGAGCTCCGCCGGAACGTGACCATCAAAACTGAACTCCCACTAGGTGCACGTGAGTATGGGAGAGTGGGCCTCAGGCCAAGCCTTGTTCTGGGGCACATCTGGTCTTCAGAAATCAGACTGCAGGTTCTGTTTTCCAGCTCACAGGGATCTGAACCCAGAGAAGGAGAGCAAAGCTCCTGGTACTGAGAAGGGGTGAACCCCTCGCCCTCCTCTTCCTAATCACTCCTGTTTCCTCCTAGGGCGGAAGATGAAGCCTCTGCTGCCTCGGGTCAGCTCATACCTGGTGCCCATTCAGTTCCCAGTGAACCAGTCACTAGTGCTGCAGCCCTCAGTGAAGGTGCCATTGCCCCTGGCAGCTTCACTCATGAGCTCAGAACTTGCCCGTCATAGCAAGCGAGTCCGCATTGCCCCCAAGGTGAGTGCCCTCTGCTTTTCTGTGAAGAAAGACTCCTTTCGCTCATAGGTGTACCTATAGTTTTTCAAGCACTCTACACCAATGGTTCTTTGAGATTCTCAGTCTAGTTGAGTAATCAAGGCATAAAAACACAGGAAAACTGGATAGTATTGCAAGAGATAAAAAGGAATTTGGATTATGATGTGATATCAAAAGGCCCATTATATGATGAGTTTAAAAGAATGCAGACAAAAGTGATTATGATAGGCAGGCTGGGACAGTTAAGGGAAAATCCAGAAGGGAGGCAAATCCTAGAAAGAAGTGGATCTGGGTAAGCCAACAGTGTGAAGAAAACATGCTACCGGGGAGGCAGAAAATGCCAGTTTGTACCTGGTAGTAGTAGTGTGAATGGGTCACCCTCACTAAGGGTTTCTCAACCTCAGTCCTGTTGAGGTCTGGAAAATTAGGGCTAGATAATTCCTTGAGGGGGTAAAAGGGTACTACGTGCATCCTTCGTTTTCCCCATTAGATACCAACAGCAACCCCAGGCATGAAAATTAAAACGTCTCCAGATATTGCCAGTGTCCCTTTGGGTGGGTGTGGGGGATCACCCCTAATCCAGTTTCTCTGTTCTAGCTTTGGGGGAAGGTGAGAAGGGTAAGGTAAGACCACACATTAATGGACCATAAAGTCTAGATTTAACTCCATGGAGAGGGTTTTGTAAGTAGTGGCTGATGTAACCAAAGTAAGAGGCTTCCCTCAACCCTCTTGAATGAAATGGAAATGGCATGGACTCTGGAGTTTAGAGAGACTTGGGTTTACTTTTTTTTTTTTTAATTTAAAAAATATTTTTAGTCAGGAGTGGTGGCTTACACCTTTAATTCCAGCAGCTCAGGAGGCTGAGGCAGGAAGATTGCAAGTTCAAAGCCAGCCTCAACAATTTAGCGAAACCCTGTCTCTAAATAAAGTATAAAAAGGGTGGGATATGTGGGTCAGTTCAATCGCCCCTGAGTTCAATCTTCAATACCAAAAAATATGTATATTTTTTTAAGTCAAGCATGGTGGTACACACCTGTTATCTCAGCAACTCAGGAGACTAAGGCAGGAGGATTACAAGTTTGTGGCCAGCCTCAGCAACTTATTGAGACCCTGTCTCAAAAAATAAAAAGGACTGCCAGACGTGGTACACACCTATAATCACAGGAACTCAGGAGGATGAAGCAAAAGGATCACAAGTTTGAGGCCAGCCTTAGCAACTTAGGCCCTAAGTGACTTAGTGAAACACTGTCTCAAAATAAAGAGCTGGGAATGCAGCCCAGCAGCAAAGCATCCCTGGGGCATGGATTCAATCCTCAGTACCACAAAAAACAATAAACAAATCAAAAAGACCCACGTGTTGACAGTTTAGTACATGGTCTTCCATATTTTACCCATGCTCATAGTATGGCATAGTATGCCATTGGCAGTACTGGGGATAGAACCCAGGGCCTCACATATGCCAGACAAGCACCCTACCACTGAGCTACATTCCCAGCCCCATACACATAAATTAACAGTGATAGCCATTTTATATGTATATTTACAATACACAGAACATTGAAAATGTGATCATTGCACACATTTTTCTACATGTTTTTTTTTTCCTCTCCATTGCTGGGGGATTGAATATTAAATCCAGGGATCCTCTATTACTGAGCTACATCCCCAGCCCTTTCCATTTCTTATTTTGAGACAAAGTCCCACTAAGTTGCCAAGGCTAGACTTGAACTTGTGATTCTCCTGCCTCAGCCTCCCAAGTAACTGGGATTATAGGTGCCACTATGCCTGGCTTCTGTGAGATCTTATTGGGTTAGAAAAAGACAGATGTAGCAGACATAGTGGCACATTCTTATAATGTCAAGTACTCAAAGGAGGCTGAAGCAGGAGGATCACAAGGTCAAGGCTATTCTAGGCAACTTAGCAATACTGTCTCAAAATACAGTAGGATAAAAGGGGATGGCAAACTGGGGATGTAGCTCAGCACTTGCCTACCATGCACAAGGCTGTGGGTTCCGTTGCCAGTACCAAACACACAAAAAGAAGACATCATGGAAGCTCTTCCTGGGTACTTGGTATAGTTGTAATTCATTGCTTTTTAATATTCACAGATTTTTTCATTTTTATGGAAATATTTTGTTTCTGGGCTTTTTTTTTTCCAAATATTTTTTAGTTATACATGGACACAATATCTTTATTTTGTTTATTTTTATTTGGTGCTTAGGATTGAACCCAGTGCTTCACATGTGCAAGGCAAGTGCTCTGCCACCGAGCCACAACCCCAGCCCTTGTTTCTGGGTTTTTACCTTATGAACAATAATGTGATAAATATCTCTGCAGCAGTCTTTCTTACTATAGCTTTTATGTCTATGGGATAAAGTCCCAGATATGAAACTGCTGAGTGAGAATGTATTTTAAATTTTACTAAATATTGCTAGATTGCATTCCAAAAACCTGTGATAATTCTTATTTCAACCAGCAACATATGATAAGTGCTATATTGTTGCTGGCAATTGGTAAATTAGTCTTTTTAATATTTGCCAATCTAGGGGCTGGGAATGGAGCTCAGTGGTAGAATGCTTGCCTAGCATGAGCAAGGCCCTGGGTTTGATCCACCAGTACTACCAAAAATAAAAAGTTACTAATATATGCCAATGTAATGTTATGTTTCTTTGTTGATTTCATAAGATTGAACACTTTCTCATAATATTTGGTCACTTGGAGTTATCTTCAGTGAATTGCTTATTTATGGACATTGCCCATTTTTCTATAGGGTCTTGTTATTAATTTGTGAGAGCTCTGTTATTAAAATATTAACTTCTGGGCTGGGATTGTAGCTCAGCGGTAGAGCGCTTGCCTCGCATGCGTGGGGCCCTGGGTTCGATCCTCAGCACCACATACAAACCAATAAAATAAAGACATTGTGTCCATCTATTAAAAAAAAAAATTCAAAAAATAAATAAATAAATAAAATATTAACTTCTGCCTTTTATGCTGAAGATATTTTTCTGCTTCTCTTGCTTGGTTCCTAACTTTGTGTATTGTATCTCTGGCCACAGTAAAATTGTAAGTTTGTATATAATCAAATATGTCTCTCTTCTCTTTTACAGCTTCTGGGCTTCCAGTCTTGGTTAAGCAGGTCACCCCACCCTCAGATTGTGCATATAGTCTCTCCTAGATTCTCTTTCAGGATTTGTATGGTTTTCAGGTTTTAATTTTTATATTTAAATCTTTGTATAAATGGGTTTGATCTTCAACACCACAAAAAAGTCTTTGTACACAGTGTAAAATAGGTGTTCAACTTTATTTTCTCTGAGATGGATACTAATTATGCCAGTACCACATTAAATATTCTCACCTTTTTTAAAAAAATTTTTTCCCCGTTTGGTGTTAGGAATTGAACTCAGGGCCTCTATTACTGAGCATGTGCTCTACTACTAAGCTATACCCTCAATCCCAATACATTCATCTTCTATCTCCAGAATGGAACTACCACCTTCATCATATATTATATTCTCATATTTAAAAGCTTTCAAGATTTTAAAAAGACGAGAGAGCTCATGTCATACATTAGTGGTAGGGCACTTGCCTAGCATGCATGAGGCCCTGGGTTCCATCCCCAGCACCACAAAGAAAAAGAAAACTTAAAATAACAGTAAGACAAGATGATCGGCACCAGTATGTTACTTTGTTTGGTGATGGTTTTGTATCTGGCCTGGTAGTAGTGCATTGAATGTGACCCCTTTTATCTTGCCTCTGCTTCCCTTTCAGCTGCTACTAGCTGATGAGGGCATAGTCCCTCTTCCCACTGCAGGACCAGTGAAGGAAGAGAAACCCCTGCTTGGAGAAGGACTATTGCCTTTGCTTCCAGTTCAGTCCATCAAAGAAGAGGAAACCCAGCCAGGGGAGGACATGCCAAATTTAGCAAGACCCATCAAAGTGGAGAGCCCTCCCTTGGAAGAGTGGCCCTCCCCATGCCCATCATTCAAAGAGGAGCTGTCTCACTCTTGGGAGGATTCATCCTGCTCTCCCACCCCAAGGCCCAAGAAGTCCTACAGTGGGCTTAAATCCCCAGCCCGATGTGTTTCAGAAATGCTCGTGATTAAACGAAGGGAGAAGAGGGAGATGAGCCGGTCTCGAAGGAAACAGCATCTGCAGCCTCCCTGTCTGGATGAGCCCGAGCTGGTCTTCTCAGAGGGCCCCAGCACATCCCGACGAGCTACAGAGACCCCTCTCCTGGCAGAGCCTGTCTCCCACCTCAGCTGCCTCCAGGAGGAGGAAGGACCTTTCAAGACCCCCATTAAGGATACTCTGCCCATCTCCTCCACCCCGAGCAAATCTGTCCTTCCCAGAACCCCTGAATCCTGGAGGCTTACACCCCCAGCCAAAGCAGAGGGTCTTGATTTCAGCCCAGTACGAACCCCCCAGGGCGCCTTTGGCTCCCTGCCTGACTCCCTGGGGCTGATGGATCTGAGCACCACGCCGCTGAAAAGCATTCCCCTCTTTGACTCACCCCGAGAGCTCCTCAATTCAGAACCCTTTGACCTTGCCTCTGACCCCTTTAGCAGCTCTTCCCCCTCCGATCTGGAAGTTCCCAAGCCAGGCTCCCCAGAGTTACAGGTTCCCAGCCTTTCAGCTAATCGTTCTCTGACTGAAGGTCTGGTTCTGGATACAATGAATGACAGCCTCAGCAAGATCCTGCTGGATATCAGCTTCCCTGGCCTGGAGGAGGACCCACTGGGCCCTGACAACATCAACTGGTCTCAGTTCATTCCTGAACTACGGTAGAGACTGGACTTGACCTTGCCTTGCTGCTCAAGCTATCCACCATTCCAGGCATTCATGTGGCTGAGCAGTCCCAAGGCTCAGTGTACCCCAAGCCCTCTGAGTGAGGACAGCAGGCAGGGACCATGCTGCTCCTCTTAGCTCCCCAGCCTGATTATGCCAAGGCAGCAGTCACAACTTAACTGCTATTGGAACCTTTGCAGGCAGTAGGGTAACTGGTCTCTGTGCCACCTTATGCTCCTTGAGAGAATCTGATTCCTCTACTCTCCCTGCCAGGAGCTAAAGGGTGAGAGTGGCAAAAGTAATGGTAAAAAGGAGTTAGGACTTCCCCCAAACCGTTTCCATTCTGTGCCTAGCAGTCTCTCACCTTCCCTGCTCCTTGTAGGGTGGCCCTTGTAAATAGTGTAAATTTTCCAAATTATCCTCTAATTATAAATGTAAGCTTATTTCCTTAGATCATTATCTAGAGACTGCCAGAAGGTGGGCAGGATGACAAGGGGTTGCAATTTGCCTCTGTTCCTTGCTTTTGGTTCCTGGAGAAGGGCAGGACCTGCAGTGCAGGTTTCTTCCTGACCCAAGATACCTAGCTCAAGGGTTCTTTACTGTTGGCACCCAGTCTGCTTGCCAGGATCCCTCGTACTGCTCCTTCCTCCCACCTCCTCATGTTCCCAAGTCAGCTTTCCTGCAAGAAATCCTGGTTTAAAAAGTCTTATATCGGGTCAAGAGTTGAATTTTGGGGTAGTTGGATAGAGGCATCTACAGCAAAGAGAATAAGTGCCCAGATGTGCCCCCTATTAGATGTTTCTCTGATAATGTCCCTAATCATGCCAGGGAGACTAGAATTGACGAGAACTCAGGCGGAGGCTTGAGAAGGTGGAAAGGACCCTTGACCTGCCTGGCTTCCTTAGCTTGCACCTCAGCTTTGCAAAGAGCCACCCTGGGCCCCAGCTGACTGCATGTACATGAGCCAGCTCAGTAACACTACTGTACCTACCTACCAAATAAAATCCAGGGCGGAGCTGCTGTTCTCTGTGGTCTCAGTATCCGGAAGGGTTGGAAAAGAAAGGGGATGATGATGGATATGGTGGTAATGGGGAGAAGCAAGGCCCGCAGCTCTCTGGGAGCACTGGGAGAATGCACAGGGCTTTTGCAGAATCCCCTCCCTGCCACACTCTGCTGGAGCACATATCCTCTCTGACACAGAAATTGCCAATTTTCCCTCTTTTCCCTGTCATCTCAGACCTTGTACTTTGGGCTTCTGTGCCTACTGACTAACTTAGGGTTTTGTCAGCTTTTAAGAGTGGCAGGCCCGCTAGAACATTAGGTTAAAATGGGCCCCACTGCAGGTGCCCTCTTAACACCTCATCCCCAGCCTGAGACCTAGAAGCCATCCTGCTTGGTTATTCTCTTTTCTGAATCTTCTAGCAAGTCCCTTCCCAGAAACAGTTCCTGTCACCATTTTTTTGCAGCCAGAACTGTCTCTGTCTCACCTGAAAAGGAGGCAGCCCCGCCCCCCCCCCACCACCACCACCAGGCTGAAGAGCCTCCAGTGACAGGTAAGGGCCGCCTCTGTCACCAGCCAGGAAGTATCACCATAGCAACCCTAGCAACAAACAATGGTGCCGGAAAGGGCTTCCCCACTAAGCCAGCCCTCCTGGCTCTGAAGCCCAGAGAAGAATGGCCAATAACCCACAAAGATCACTCGGAGGAAAGATGAGCAATTCATCTCGTGTCAGAGAGCCTTTCCTGAAGGTAGGGGGAGGAGCCTATCTTTTTCTCTAACTGGGCTAGAGGCTGTAGTGAATGCTCCCCTGTGTTTCCCTCTTGGTCCTATGACACTTGTGGGCACAGAGCTCAGAACAGAAGAGATACCTGCTTAGCACAGATGAGTGTCCCTTTTCCAAAATGCTCGGGACCAAAAGTGTTTCAAATTTGGGAATTTTTTTTTTAATATTGGAATATTTGCTAGATATCTTGGGGAGAGGCCCCAAGTCTAAACACAAAATTCACATGTTTCATATATACCTTATACAATATTCCAAAGGTAATTTTATGCAATATGTTTAGTATGCCTATTTTCACTGCAACTGATCATACAAAGTCAAGTGTGGAATTTTCCACTGTGACATATCAGTACTTAGATTCAGATTTTGAACATTTTGGATTTTTGGATTAGTGATACTCAACCTGTACCATATGTATCCCTGAGCCCCACATACTGGTGCTCTTACAGAAATGACTTATAGAATCAGACCCAAGAAAGGGTAGGTTTTGGGAATCAGAAAAGTCTTGTGGGTAGATAGGAAGAAGCATTTTTACAGAGATACGTTTTTGTCCTAGCCAGATCAGACTGGGCACTGTAAAGCATTTCACAGCACAGTATGCTGAAGCTGAACCACAGAGCTCAAGTCCTAGCATCCTGAGTGAGTTCCTTAATCTCATTAGGTCTTGCTTTTTGCATCTTTGAGATAGGAACTGTTTTAGTCAATTTCCATCACTGTAACAAAGTACCTGAGACAAACAACATCCTCTAGGAAAGGTTGATTTTGGCTTATGGTTTCAGTCTATGGTTGCTTCGCCCTTGTGCTTTGGGCCTATGGCAGCACAATACATCATGGGGAGAGCTCATGGTGGAGTTGTCACCTCATTCATGGCAGTTCAGAAGCAACGAGAGAGGAAGGGGTGAGGAGCCCACTATCCCCTTCAAGGGCACACCTCCAGGGACCTAACTTCCTTCCACTAGGCCCCACCTCCTAAAGGTTCCACCATCTCCCAATAGTGCCACAGGCTGGTGACAGAGCCTTTAACACATGGACTTTTGAGAGACACTTCCAAACCATAGCAGGGACAATAACAATACTTGCTCATATCGTGTGAGAGTTGAATTAGATGTGCTTAAGTATGGAGCACAGGGTCAATAATTATTTGCTGGGCTGTGGTTGTGGCTCAGTGGTAGAGTGCTTGCCTAGCATGTGAGGAATTTGGTCCGATCCTCAGCACCACATAAAAATAAATAAAGATATTGTGTCCATCTACAACTAAAAATAAAAATTAAATACTTATTTGCTACTACTATCTCATGAGGGGCAGGGCACAGAAAAGGGGAGGAACTGATATTCTAGATACTTTGTATACTTGCTTGCATTTTAACAAGTGAGGGGACAGTGCCAGTGACAGAGAAACAAACAGTAAAAGGAGTCTGAAATGAAAAACCAACTAGACCTGTTTCCTGGAGTGTCACCAGGGCCAGCAGCAAGGGAAGGAGGGCTTCTGAATGGCTTGTCTGGGCCATTTTCCCTCATAAGCCCTTCAGCTGATGTGCCTTCTTAAGAGTATCAGTCCCTGGGCAGGAGTGGGGACACCAAAACAGAGAGGGGACAACTGTGATGAAGAGAAGGTAGGAAATCAAAGCCAAATATGATCAGCGGAAAGAAAACTTGAGCAATCTATGAAAATGATGCAGAGAATAATACAATAACTTCAGATAGGCAGGATAGGAGCCAAGAGATGGCTCCCTGCCTGGCCCTTCTGTCCTGATGAGAGTCCTGGACTACAGGAGGTTGGCGGTTTGTGCCTGAGGAGGAGAGTAGAGCGCCTCCCCCAGTCCCTGCACCCCTGCCTGCATAGTCAGTCCCAGCTTCCTTTTGTCTCTCCCTAGATGGTCAATGCCAATGAATCCCTCCCGACCCACCAAACGTGGGTTCAGCGAGAGTTTCTTCTCCCCAATGAGTCCTGGGAGTTGCCTGGCTTCACTCGGCAATCCTACCACCACCTGGCCCAGAGGCTGCCACCCCACTCAGAAATGAAGTCCAAGGTGCAGCACCAGCTAATCCATCCTTGGAAGGACACAGTCCAGCACACCTGGGGCTTTCACACGTGGCTTGATGTGGGGCGTTTGCCTGCCACCTTTCCCACACGTCCCGACAGGCCCTACGACAGCAATGTCTGGCGCTGGCTGACCCACTCCAACGCCCGCGGCTACCCTCCAGCAGACCCCCCCATCCCTCCTCCCTCCTGGATTGGGAAAAACAATTTTCTGGCCTTCATCCGCTCTACTCCCATCTTCTTGGACACGAACAGGAAGAGCCAGGTGATTTTGAAGACAGTGAAGGAGCTGAAGGAGGTGCAGAAACTCAAGCTAAGGAGTGAAGTAAGAGCACCTCCACTGGATGCTCATGGCAACATCATGCCTCCTGCAGACTTCAAAAAGTAAGAGAAGCCCCTTCCTCAGGTAGCTTGCTCATCCTGCCCATGTTCAGGTGACCCTTTTCTCATTCCCATCCCTGTTTCTAGTGTCTAAATTGGTACTCCAACCTGCCCATCTATGGTCATCTTTTTTTTCCCCTTTTTTATGGTGCTGGGGATGGAACCCAGGGCCTTAGCACATGCTAGTAGAGCACTCTACTGAGCCAAAGTCTGTTTTCTGAAGTAGCTGAGAGAACAGAGTGGAGATGGGAAGAATAGCAAGCGGAGAGCCGGTTGCAGTGGCACACGCCTGTAATCCTAGCACTTAGGGAGGCTGAGGCAGGAGAATCACGAGTTCAAAGCCACCCTCAGCAATGGCGAGGCGCTAAGCAACACAGTGAGACCCTGTCTCTACATAAAACACAAAATAGGACTAGGGATGTGGCTCAGTGATCGAGTGCCCCTGAGTTCAATCCCCAGTACCAAAAAAAAAAAAAGAAAGAAAAGAAAAAAATATTTCACTATCAAATTTAATCGCTTTAACTGTATTACTCAATTCCCTAGGACTCTCAGGATTATTAACCCCATTTTACAGATGGGCATCTTAGATGAAGAGGTCAAGTCTTTTGCTCAAGTTCACACAGCCTCCAGATCACAAACTTGACATACAGTTTTAACTTTTTCTTTCTCTTTTTCAGCATTGGGTATTTAACCTAAGAATGCTCTACCACTGAGCTATACCCCAGCCCTTATTTATTTATTTATTTTAAAAAATTTTTTTTTTAGTTGTTGATGGATCTTTATTTTATTCATTTATTATTTATATGTGGTGCTGAGGGTCGAACCCAGTGCCTCACGCATGCTAGGCAAGCGCTCTACCACTGAGCCACAACCCCAGCCCCCCTTTTTATTTTTGAGATAGGTTTTTGCTAAGTTGCCCAGGCTGGCCTCAAACGTGTAAGCCTCCTGCCTCAGCCTCCTAAATTGCTGGGATTACAGGTGTGTGCTACCATGACTGGTGATCTTAAATTTCTTAAACACTTTGAGCCTCATTTTTCTCAAGTATATATCAGAGATGTACCTGGTACCTTGCTGGATTTTTAGAGGATTAAATGGCATAGTGCCTAGAATATAAAAAGGGCATAAGAAGTAGCATTGGTGGGGCTAGGGATATAGCTCAGTTGGCAGAGTGCTCATCTCACATGCACAAGGCCCTAAGTTCAATTCCCAGCACCACACACACAAAAAAAAGTAGCATAGCTGGGTGTGGTGGTGCACACCTGTAATCCCACCACTTTGGGAGGCTGAGACAGAAGAATCACGAGTTCAAAGCCAGCCTCAGCAACGGTGAAGTGCTAAGCAGTTCAGTGAGACCCTGTCTACACAAAACACAAAATAGGGCTGGGGATGTGGCTCAGTGGTTGAGTGCCCCTGAGTTCAATCCCCAGTACCAAAAAAAAAAAAAAAAGGTAGCATTGCTATTGGTTTGGTATCTCCTTGAGAGTAGGATACTGCTATGGGTACAGCCCCAGTAGCCCAGAATTCAAAGTTGGTTTTTTTTGTTTTTGTTTTTGTTTGTTTGTTTGCAGTGCTAGAGATTGAATCCAGTACCGTCTGCCTGCTAAGCACATGTTCTACCACTGAATTACATTCTCAGCCCCTCAGATAAGGTTTCATGGTTCATAGAGTAGTATTTGAGCTAGACCTTTAAGGAGCTGAACAAGTTCAATAGGTGGGAATAAGAAAGAGTAATGAGGGCTGGGATTGTGGCTCAGTGGTAGAGCGCTTGCCTTGCATTCGTGAGGCCCTGGGTTCGATCCTCAGCACCACATACAAAGCAATAAAATAAAGACATTGTGTCCATCTACAACTAAAAAAATATTTAAAAAAAAAAAAAAAAAGAAAGAGTAATGAGAGTCTAGTTGTTCCTTCTCAGCAGCTCTGTAAGAGACGGGTTTAAAAATTTGTTTAAAATTAATCTGGGGGCTGGGGAGTGTAGCTCAGTGGTAAAGCTCATGCTTAGTCATACTCAAAGCCTTAAGTTCAATCCCCAGCACCAAAAAAAAAAAGTCTCTGGATCAAATCAATCATCAATAACATTATGAGCATCAGGGACCCAGAAGACTTCAGACATATAAGACAAGATCTAAACTTTAAGATGCTGTGATCTTGTTGGGGAAATAGAACATTTACTTATAAACCTAATCGTTCTCAACCCTGGCAGCACATTAGAATGATCTGAGGCTCTTTTAAAATAATGCCAAGGTTTGAGCCTCATTCTAGAGATTGTAGCCTAAATGATCTGGGGGAACAGCCTGAGCATGGTGTTTTGTTTTTAAAAAAAATTTTTTTTTTTTAGTTGTGGATGGACACAATTTATTTATCTTTATGTGGTGCTGAGGAATGAATCTGTGCTTCACATGTGCTAGGCAAGCACACTACCACTGAGCTATAACCCCAAGACCTGGGCATGGTGTTTTACTTATCTTTTCATTCATTTATTAAAATTTATTATTATTTTGGTATCAGGGATCCAAACCAGGGCCTGCACATGCTAAGTGAGCAAGTGCTCCACCACTGAACCTCACTCCTAGGCCTGTGGTATGTTCAAAATTTCCCCAGGGTGATTCTAATGTGCAGTCATGGCTGAGCCCCCTGAATAAACCAACAACAGCAAATAGGGAATATCTCTGAACTAAGTGCAAAGCACGTTGAAAATTTGCCAATATTCAACTTTTTTTTTTTTAAGTCAATTTCCTACTGTTCAATTTAATACCACAGGCCAACAGAGAAGAGAAGCCACCCACTTGAGCAAAGTTCAGTGATCCTCCCACAGGCACTGCATTAGTGCAGAAGGTGAGACTTGAAGGACAGTTAGAATTGAGATAAGAATCTGTACAGTGGGGGCTGGGATTGTAGCTCAGGGGTAGAGCACTTGCCTCGCATGTGTGAGGCCCTGGGTTCGATCCTCAGCACCACATACAAAGCAATAAAATAAAGACATTGTGTTCATCTACAATTAAAAAAAAATATCTTAAAAAAAAAAAAAAGAATCTGTACAATGACTCAGGAGGTGGATGCAGGAGAATGGCAAGTTCAAGGCCAGCCTGGACAACATAGTGAGACCCTGATTCAAAATAAATAAAAAGGGCTGGGGATGCGGCTCAGTGGTAGAGTGCCCTGGGTTCCATCCCCAATTACCCCCACCCCAAAGAATCTGCATAAAAATATCATATACACTATGTCAAAAAGATGAAAAGTTTACTTGCGAGATATGATCTCACCAGCCTGGTGACAAACCATTGGCAAAGTTCCATATCCAAGGAAGAGTTGGAAGGGATTCCTGTAGCCTGATCTCCATCTAGCTTGAGGAAGGCAGTGTCATCCTCCCTGGCCTGGAGCTCTCCCTTGACCTCTCGGTTGTCTTCACTCTCCTTCCTCAACAGAGCCCGGCACATATCTGCTGGTGGGAGGATTGAGCCTCGAGGCCTCCCGCTCCTGCCCAACCCACTTCCTACTGCTCTTGCCAGAGGCTGGCCCTGCCCGAACCCTCTGCCTCATTACCAGGAGAAGGTGCTAAAGCTGGCCTTGCTGCCCAGCATGCCCCTAAGCAAGGACCTCATAAAGGATTACCAAACCCTGATACAGGACCGCATTGCCTCGCCCCTCCACCTTCTGTCCAAGGCACAACCTGGCAAAACCTCAGGGAAGAAGAGGAAGAGAAGATCTGGACACATCTAGAAGAGTCTCCAGATGGGTGGAGACCATAGTGGGTCCGTAGCTCCCAAAACTAAACCAGTGCTTGTGCAGCAGGAAGATTTGGGGTGGCTGAAGGACTCTGGTTTCTGTAGAACAGCCTCTTCGTTGTCCTCCCAACCTTCAACTGCCTCTGTTCCCCAGGCTCCCGGAGGCTCTACGGAAACTCTAAATTGTTCAACATCTTTCTTGGAGACTCTCATATGGGATGAGGGAACCCGGGTGGGGAGCGTGAGTAGAACAGTAAGAACAGGGAAGGGTTCCAGCTCCTAGGGACAGAGCAAAGAGTGGGGAGGAACAGTGTGTGTGTGTGTGTGTGTGTGTGTGTGTGTGTGTGTTGCACCTTAGGAAATGTGGGTAAAAAGTCACACGGACTCTCATAACCCGCTTGGAATGAGGCTGGGATTGATCAGGGTACAGAGTCCTGTAGGCTAAAATAACCTCACTCCCTCCCCTCCCTGAGCCACTGGACGAAGACCATACACACTGTATGTGGCCAGGTCCCCATAGGATTTGGGGAAATAGAGGTCAGGTCCAGGCTGGTGCTGAAGGACAAGAGGATCAGGCCCAAGGATGGTTAGCCAGGTCTGAGCAGAGGATAAGAGTAGCATGAAGTAGACGATCAAGGTGAAAGTCTGAGCAGTTAGCCCAAAGCATCACGGGAGGGCCTCAGGCCTATGCTGCTGCTGACTCCAGAGGCCTCGGTGTCTGCTATGGGGAGGAAAAGAAAGCCTGGAGATAGGCAAAGGGTAGTAGCCGGAAAGGTGCTGCCCCAGGCTGGGGTAGAGCTGGGGAACCTGCAAGAGGCCTAGTGGAAAAGGTGACAGCTACAGGGCTGGAGGGGGAGAAGTCAGATGTGGTGGCACCATCGCATCTCCTCTTGTCCCCATTACATCCCCCAAGGGGTGGTCTGTCCCAGCTGGGCTTTTCTTGGCCTTCTGCCTGTTGGCCTCCCTCCACTTTTCTCAAGCCCCATATCCTCCTGGGGATTGAGGTATCATAGGGTTCCACCAGTCACCTAACTACTAACCATCTTTGTGACATTTGAGAAAGTCACTGTTCCTTCTGAATTCCAGGGTCTTTATCTGCACAAATGGGAGCCACTGGGCTATAAGTAAGTGGGATAAATAAAGTGATATAAGTGAAGTACTTGAAAAGTGGCACAGTATCTGCCTTCCATACATGAAACCATCAATCCCTTGTTCATAGAATAAAAATAATAAATAGAATAGTATTCACCCATGAAAAAGAGTGGAGTACTGATAGTTGTGCATGAAACTTGAAGACACCTTAACGAGTGAAAGCAGCCAGATGGAAGGCCACATATTATAGCATTCCACCTATGAGATCCTTAGAATAGGCAAATTCATAAAGGTAGAAAGTAGAATGTAGGCCACCAGGGCCTTGGAGGAAGAGGACAGGGAGTTATTGTTTAATGAGAATAGAGTTTTTGTTGGGGATGATGATGAAAAATGTTCTGGAAATAGTGGTTGATAGCATCATAACATGAATCTTCTTAGCCGGGCGCGGTGGCACAAGCCTGTAATCCCAGCACTTTGGGAGGCTGAGACAGGAGAATCGCGAGTTCAAAACCGGCCTCATCAATGGCAAGGCACTAAGCAACTCAGTGAGACCCTGTCTCTACATAAAACACAAAATAGGGCTGGGAATGTGGCTCGGTGGTCGAGTGCCCGATACCAAAGTTCAATCCCCGGTACCAAAAAAAAAAAAAATAACCTTATGATCTTCTTAAGCCCCTGATTTTTACACTTAAGAAGGTAAATTTTATAATATTTATATTTTACCATAATAAAATTTTTTGAAAAAGGAATAAAGTACTGATATAATATGAATAAACCTTGAAAACATGCTAAGTGAAGAAAGACACAAAAGGCCACATATTGTATGCTGGGGTTTAGGTATGTTTCATTTGTTGGAACACTAGTTCCCAATGTGGCGTTGTGAGAAGTAGTGGAGACTTTAAGAGGAGGGGCCTACTGGGAGGTTATTAGGTGCTGCCCCTGGGAAGGAATTAGTGATAGTCTCACGGAGGAAGTTAGTTGTTCTCGAGAGAATAAGTTGTTATGAAAGAACAAGACTTAGCCAAACATGGCGGCACACATCTGTAATCCCAGAGGCTCAGGAGGCTGAAGCAGGAAGATTGCAAGTTCAAAGCCAGCCTCAGCAACTCAGTGAGACCCTAAGCAATTTAGTGAGACCCTGTCTCAAAATACAAAATAAAAAGGGCTGGGAATGTTGCTCAGTGGTTAAGCACTCCTGGGTTCAATTCTCAGCATAAAAAAAAAGAAAAAGAAAAAGAGCCAGACTTGCCCTTCTCCATCGTTTGCCATATGATCTCTCCCTTTCACATGTGCTTTCACCATGATGCCATCTACTGTGTGACACAGCTAAGGGGGCCCTCACCAGAGCAGAACAGTTATCAGCACCATGTTCTTTAACTTCCAAAACTGTGAGCTTAATAAACCTCTTTTCTTTATAAGTACCTAGCCTCAGGTATTTTATTATAGCAATGAACAATAAACTAATACATTATATATTGCATTTATGTGGAATATCTAGAATAGGCAAATCCACAAAGCTGAGGGGTAAATTAGTGGTTATCAGGTCTGGAGGAGTGAGGAATTGAAAATATTTTGAAATGAGATGGAGGCAGTTGTTGCACAACATTATGAATGAACTAAATGCTACTGAATTATATAATTTAAAATGATAAGTTTTATGTCATGTAAATTTCACTTAAATTAAAATAATTATAACACACAGGACTTGTGTAGAGTTTCCCAGATCTATAATTGCATTATGTAGTCCTTGTCTTTGCCACCTCTCCCCATGGGTGTGTGAAGTGGTGGTGGTATGGGGGTCAGTGTGCAGAACCAAGGGGTGAAGGAGAATTTCCTGAGTAGTCCAGGGGAGGACCAGGGCTCTGAGAATGGACCCATCCTCCCTATTCTGGGTTAGGAATAATAGTTCCCTGTACACAGGATCCAAAAATGTCAGAGCTGGGCAGGCTATTGGGAAACAAGTCTAACAGCTTTAGCTTTTATTTTGATTTTAAATTTTAATTTATGGGCTGGGGTTGTGGCTCGGTGGCAGAGTGCTCGCCTCATATGTATGAAGCACTGGGTTCGATCCTCAGTACCACATAAGAATAAATAAAATAAAGGTATTGAGTCCATCTGCAATGAAAAAATATTAAAAAATAAAATAAAATTTATGTAATTAAAATATATTTATTTATTTATTTTGCGGTCCTGGGGATTGAACCCAAGGCCTCACACATGCTAGGTAAGTGCTCTCTCACTGAGCTACATGCCTAGCCCCTAATGCCCTCAGATTTCTAGATGGGCAAACCCAAGCCCATCATGAAGTAAACTACTCCAGACCCCGAAGCCAGGCAGTGTCAGCCCTCCTGATGGTGGAATAGCAGGTGCCCGGTTGGGAGCTAGAACTTCAAGTCCCATGTTGCTATCCTACATCTCAGGCTACTTGCCACATCCCCAATGAGGGGCCCTTGTAGTACTTAAAAACTAACATGAAGGGGCTGGGGCTGTAGCCCAGTGGGAAAGCACTTGCCTAGCATGCGTGAGGCACTGGGTTCGATCCTCAGCACCTCATATAAATAATAAATGAATAAAGTAAAGATCCAGCAACAACTAAAAACATTTAAAAAAAAACTAACATGAAGATTTGGGGGGGGCCGTGGGGGAGGTGGGAGGAGGAAGGAGGCCATTTGGATTTTTTTGAGCAAGACACTCTCTGGCCTTAAGCTAGAGGAGAATAAAAGGAAGTGCATTAGATCCTTACCTTGGTAAACCACAGACAACTGCAGAGGTTCTAGACTCAATTGGAACTTCAACCTACCCCACTTCCTTCCTACTTGGCAATATGCAGCAGCCTTTTCCCTACTGGTGCAAGGAGTAGAGCATTGTTGGGGCCTTCTTGTCCCTTGGCAGCTAGGGATGCAGAAGCAAGATTCCTGAAGTTCCTGAGCTCCAGTGGGTCCTAGAGTTCTAGGGGACAATAGCAGCCATCCATCCTCCTGGGCCTGGAGACTCTCATAAGGCAGTTCCTAGCTCAGCCTGCCATGTACCACGAACACCCCCAACTCCCGCCTCCACACACTAATGGACATGCAGTTCTTAAAAGTCTGGCAGGGTGGGGAAAATGGTCCCTGTCACCTGGGCCTACCTTAAGAACTTACTCTGTCATCACACCTGGAGGGTAGATCTGAGGGAGGCAGGGCTGGAAGGATAGACACTAGCCTGCCTGCACACAGCCAGCATGCCGCTCCCTGGAACACCCTGCATCCTGCTGAATGCCACCAGCTGCACAGACTCTGATTAGTCTAGCACAGGAAGCCTTCAGAGCCACTTCTGGGCCAACACCTCTCCTTCCAAAATTTCTGCTGAAGGTCTCATAAGCTAGGTTACAGGGGCGAGTTCAGGCTTCTGAGTAGCTGGGGGGCTGAGGAATGGTCGGAGTGGGTGAGTGCCGAAGCTGTGGGGACAGGGAACTCCCCTGGAGTCATCCAGGGCAAACCATGCTGACAGTCTTTCATCACACTGTCCGGCAGAGCTGTCCTGTGCAAGAACCTTGCCTCAAAAAGCCCCATAGCAGAGCTAGGGATGTGGCTCAGAGTTAAAAGTGCTTGCCTAGCATGTGCAAGGCCCGTGGTTAGATCCCCAGCACTGCAAAACAAAGAAAACATCAAACAAAAGCAGACAAAAAAAACCCATACCTGCTCCTTGAGATAACAGATCAGAACTAAGGTCTTCTGGGCAAGCTGCCACCAACTCAGCTCCCACGTTCCCAGCAACCTCTGGCCTATTTCCACTCATGGCTGATTGCCGTGCTCAGAGCCCTTTGTCTCCATGCTTCCCTTTGGCCCACCGAGCCCTCTCCTTAGCTGCGCTCTCCACAGAGCCACGTGTGTCTACTCTTTCTATTACACAGTGGTAGTAATTACTGCTTCCTATTTATCACGCTAGGTAGTGGGTTTTGTGGCTATTCATATAGCTGCACATATTGTCAATCCCTGAGCCAACACCTCCTCTGTAGGCTCTGGGACAGAGCCTTACAAATGCTTGCATCCTTGTACATAATTTGCATTTTGCCATTGTTCAAATTCCAAGGTAGGGGTTTGGATGTATGGCTTCCTTTACGCCACCAGCGTTTTCACTGAATGTTCATTAGCACTGACATCAGCTATCATGAGTTGACTCCTGGTCAGTAACCAGTGATTTATTTAGACCAAGTATAACTCGAAAAGGGAGGTGGTTACGTTCATGGGTGCCAAGGGAAGGCTCAAAGCTTAGGCAAGGAGGAAGGAAGAAATGAAGGGGAATGGAGGTAGGAAATAAAGTAGATAAACTGAAGAATGAGGGAGAGAAGCACTGAAGCCAGAGGAAGGGTAAGGAAGAAATATTTGCTAGAGCCTGGAAGTCCAGAATATTTGGAAAAACTTGAGCAATTTTGCCAGATTTTCTTTTTCTTTTCTTTTTTCTTTTTTTGGTAATGAGGATTGAACTCAGGGGCACCCGACCACTGAGCCATATCCCCAGCCCTATTTTGTGTTTTAAGTAGAGACAGGGTCTCACTGAGTTGCTTAGTGCCTCGCCCTTACTGAGGCTGGCTTAGAACTCACGATTCTCCTGTCTCAGCCTCCCAAAGTGCTGGGATTACAGGCTTGCACCACCATGCCCGGCTTCTAGGTATTACTTTCTTTTTTTTTTTAAATTTTTTTAATTTTTTATTTATTTTTTTGGTACCGGGGATTGAACTCACGGGCACTTGACCACTGAACCATATCCCCAGCCCTATTTTGTGTTTTATGTAGAGACAGGGTCTCACTGAGTTGCTTAGTGCCTCGCCCTTACTGAGGCTGGCTTTGAACTCACGCTTCTCCTGTCTCGGCCTCCCTAAGTGCTGGGATTACAAACATGAGCCACAACACCAGGCTCAATTTTGCCAGATTTTCTGAGGGTACTTGCAGAATTTAGATTGGGAAATCTAGCAGGGCACACACCGATAGTCCCAGCTATTTAGGAGTTTGAGACAGAAGGATCACTTGAGCCTCAGGAGTTCAGTTCCAGCCTGGGCAACATAGTGAAACCCCATCTCAAAACAAATAAACAGCAAGAAAGCAAATCAATCAAACAAAAAGAATCTTTTTTTTTTTTAAATAGTTCCTAACTCTTTTTTTTTTAAATATTTTTTAGTTGTAGATGGACACAATGTCTTTATTTTATTGCTTTGTATGTGGTGCTGAGGATCGAACCCAGGGCCTCACGCATGCGAGGCAAGCGCTCTACCACTGAGCTACAATCCCAGCCCCAAAAAGAATCTTAATTGAGGAACTGTATTAATATATTTTTAATCACTATAATGAAATACCAGGGGCAGGCTACTCTTTTAAAAAAGAGGCTTAGTTATTTCATAGTTTTGGAAGCTTGAAGTCTAAACAGCATGGCGCAGGCTCTTGCAAGGCATCCCTTGGCTGCATCACATCATGGCAGGAGTGTGTGTATAAGTTTGTGTATGTGTCACTCTACTTATAAAACATCAGTCATGAAAACTCCACCCTAATGTGTAGACAGCAGTTCGTGGGCTGTGTGTGGACCACCATGTATCGTAGCCATTTGAATAGCAGCATCTGGTGTCTAGGAATGCCTGTCGATATTTCATTTGGTTGAATGCCCAGACTTCCGGAGCCCTATTCAAGCTCTGCCAAAAGCCCCACACAGCACTGGAGGTAGGCTGACCTGCTGTAGCCTCACAGCCCCTCTGAGTTGGGTGTGACCTGCCAAGATGCCAATCAACCTGTTGACTACAAGACATCAAGAAGCAAGACTCAGAGCTGGGTGCGGTGGCACGCACCTGTAATCCCTTCACTTAGGGAGGCTGAGACAGGAGAATCGCGAGTTCAAAGCCAGCCTCAGCAATAGCGAGGCACTAGGCAACTCAGTGAGACCCTGTCTGTACAAAAAGACACAAAATAGGGCTGAGGATGTGGCTCAGTGGTCGAGTGCCCCTGAGTTCAATCCCCAGTACCAAAAAAAAAAAAAAAAGCAAGACTCCATCTTTGAAACCTTATCTCTGCCTTTGATGTACCTCTTTAAGTAAACCATGGGAGCCATTTTCTCTTGTCTTGCCCAGCTCCTGTTTGGGCTAGGATCTATCAGGGCCTCCGTCCCTTTGAAACTATAATTCTGTCTTTATTTTTTGTTCTCTATTAATTATTCTAGACTTTAATTTCTCAGGTGACTTATATTCTCCTTGGCAGGAAGAAGAACCCCTCAAGGAGATGCCGGCCGTCTCCCCATACTATGACCTTATTTAATCTACCCTAGTCATTTCCCAAAAGCCACCTTTAAATAGCGTAGTTTATACCCTCTTAATACCTGACAGTGGAAATTAAATTTCAACATATGAAGCCTTGGGGGACACTTAACCCATATCTAAACCATAGTAGGTGCAGAACCCATGAGGTGAGGAGTAGCAAGTAAGCTGCTGGGGAGCAACGGAAAGGGGGAGGAGCAGAAAGAGGTCTTGATCGCCTTGTGTTCTGAGACGAAAATATCAGGCAGGGCACCCATAGGCTGCTCTAGTGTTTTACCACCAGAGGAGCTAGATAATGACAGAATGTTTGCTCCATGTCCTCTGGAGTCTTGCATACAATTCATTCATTAAACTTTGTCCACGTAGAGAGAAAAGAAAAAAGGGGAAGGGGTCCTTATAAAGCTGAGGATCTAGTGGGTAGATGGACAAGTAAACAATCATAAAATAATGTGAGAATTAATGTAATAGACACCTGATCTTTGGACTTCAAAGCAAAGAGGACTCAAGTAACATTGTGCTTAAATGTGTGTATGTGTGTGTGTGTGTGTGTGTGTGTGCACATATTTGTGTGTATATATGTAGTTCCCAAATATAGCAAATGTTTACGCAAGACTTCCTATGTACCAGGTACTGTTGAAGAGATTTACCAATCAGCTCACTTAATTCTCACAACACCATAAGTTAGGTCCTTTTATTGTTTTGTTCTTTGTTCCCCACCCCTTTGGTAATGGGGATTGAACCCAGGGTCATTTTACCACTGAGCTGCCTCCCCAGCACCACTCTCCTTTATTTTGAGATAGAGTCTTGCTAAATTGCTGAGGCTGACCTATAACTTACAATCCCTCTGCCAGGTGTGGTGGCACTTGCCTATAACCCCAACAACTTGGGAGTTTGAAGCAGAAGGATCTGAAGTTTGAGGCCAGCCTTGGAAAATTAGTAAGACTCTGTCTCAATATAAATAAAAAGGGCTGAGGCTGGCACAGGGTTCCTGGGACCTTTGCTGGGCAAGAGAATTCTGGAAAACAACTCCATTCCTGTCTTTAGCAGATTTGAGGGCCCAGAGGAGAAAGTCTAAAAAAAAACTGGCTGCCCTTGACCCTCCACTGGCTCAAGGGAGCTGTTTGTCTAGCTCTGAATAACCCATTCTATCAAGAATATTCTGGGAATTTCCTTATGTGGCAGGACATTTGGCTGCGTGATTTCACTGGTCCCAGATAAGCTCTCCACATCCCTACCAGGAGAGATAAGAATGGGCACTATTTTTTTTTTTGGTACTGGAGATTGAACTCAGGGGCACTCGACCACTGAGCCACATCCCCAGCCCTATTTTGTGTTTTATGTAGAGACAGGGTCTCACTGAGTTGCTTAGCACTTCACCATTGCTGAGGCTGGCTTTGAACTCGCGATTCTCCTGTCTCAGCCTCCCAAAGTGCTGGGATTACAAGTGTGAGCCACCGCGCCAGCTAAGAATGGGCACTATTCAGGCTTAAGGAAGGAACATTGGAAAGAAGAGGTGTGAAGATATTTAAAGACATGAAAGCCAGACACAGTGGTACTCACCTGTAATCCCAGTGACTCAGGAGGCTGAGGCAGGAGGATCACAAGTTTGAGGCCAGCCTTAGCAACTTAGAGGCCTTAAGCAACTTATTGAGACCTTATTTCAAAATAAAAAATAAAAAGGGCTGGGGATGTGGCTCATTGGTAAAGCACCCCTGGGTTCAATCCCTGGTACAAAACAAACAACAACAACAAAAATGGAAGGATAACACAGGGAAGGTGGGATGCCGTTAATCAGTTAATCTCCATTTCTTCTGGGGCTTGAACACGAGGGCAGGCACTTCTACCTCGCTCCAACGATTGAGCTTAGATAGTGCTGAGATGTGCTGGAATAAATTATAACAGGTTAGAGAAAATAAGCTGTGAAATTCATCATTTTTTATTTTTGTAATGCTGGGGATCTAACTCAGCGCCTGACACATTAGGCAAGCACTCTACCACCAGCTACATTCCCAGGCCTGCAAACATATGGTTTTGTTTTGTTTTGTTTTTGTGTTACTGGAGATTGAACCCAGGGGTGCTTTACCACTGAGCTATACTCCCAGGCCCTTTTTATTTTTTATTTTGAGATACAGCCTCACTAAACTGTCCAGGATGGCCTTGAACTTGTGACACTCCTGCCTCAGTCTCCTGAGTAACTGGGATTACAGGCACGGATCACTGTGCTTGGCTAAACATACATTTTTTTTTTTGGTAATGGGGATTGAACTCAGGGGCACTCGACCACTGAGCCACATCCCCAGCCCTATTTTGTGTTTTATGTAGAGACAGGGTCTCACTGAGTTGCTTAGCGCCTCGCCATTGCTGAGGCTGGCTTTGAACTCGCAATTCTCCTGTCTCAGCCTCCCAAAGTGCTGGGATTACAGGCTTGCGCCACCTCACCCGGCTTAAACATAAATTTTGGTTTGTTTTTGTGGTGCTGGGATTAAACTCAGGGCCTTGAGCTTGCTAGGCAAGTACTTGTGAAATCTATGTAAGCCAGAGTTTGTCCAATAGAAATATAATGAAAACATATATATGTTAAGTTTTTTAAAGTTAAAAAGTTTTAGTTGCTGGGGCTGGGCATATAGGTCAGCAGTAGAGCAGGTGCTTAATATGTTTAAGGCCCTGGGTTCTAACCCCAGTATTGCAAAAAAATAAAAATGTTTAGTTGCTGCGTTAAAAGAGTAAAAGCAAACATGTGAAATTAATTTTAGAATGTATTTTAATTAACCTAGTAGATACAAAATATTATCCATATATAATAATGTAATCTCCCTGAAAATAATAAGATGTTACACATTGTGTTTTGTATTGCTTTAAATATCCAGTATGTAGCTGATATTTAGATAACATCTCAGTTCCAAACAGCTGCATATCAAGTGCTCAATGACTATATGGGACAGCACTAGTCTAGAATCATTAATAAGGGAAGTGACCCAGTGTGTGCTTAGTATGCATGAGGCCATGGGTTCCATCTCCAGCGCTGAGCATGCTTACACACACACACACACACACACAGTATAATCAGTAATAACTATTTGACACTCAATGGAAAATAAAAGGTATAGTCTGGTTTTATCCGGAGTTTTCTAGAAGACCTTCAAGCCTGAGGGCCTATGAGGCTGTTTCAGCCCTCATTGTCCCTCAAAACACCTGGACTCTCAGCTCTCAGTGAGCTTGGAACACACTCAACAGCACTCCTGTTCCCTGTTGTGCAGAAGGACCCCAGTCTCCTGCAGGTCTGACAGATCCTGCGGTAAGAGTGCAGGACAGTGAAGGCAAGTGTGCACAGGTAGCCCTGTTCTCCCCCAGCACCAGAGCAAGCTTTATACCCTTGCTAGTCAGTCATCTCGCTAGTGTAAGTGACTGGTCACAGGAGGGCCAGGCCAGACAGAGGATGGTGAGGTGCACATCTGTCCTCATGTTCAGTGTGGGGTGTGAAGACATAAGTTCTGTCCCAACCTAGTCTGTATAGCTTGCACTCCTCTCTGTCTGGGGTGTCCTTCCTCCGGACAACTGTGTGGCCCTCTCCAGCATTTTTGTTTTGAGTGTTTGTGTTTCTGGGGATTGAATACAAGGGTGCTTTACTACTGACCTACATCCCTATTCATTTAAAACAAAAATTTTTTTTTGTTTAAATTTTGAGACAGGGTCTAAGTAAATTGTCCACGCTGGCCTTGAACATGTGATCCTCTTGCCTCAGCCTCCTGAATAGCTGGGATTACAGGCTGTCACCATCGCCATGCTGGCTCCATCATGGTTTTTGCATAATGTCATCTTCTTTTTTTTTTTTTTTTGGTACTGGGGATTGAACTCAGGGGTACTTGACCACTGAGCCACATCCTCAGCCCTATTTGGTGTTTTATGTAGAGACAGGGTCTCACTGAGTTGCTTAGTACCTCGCCATTGCTGAGGCTGGCTTTGAACTCACGATTCTCCTGTCTCAGCCTCCCTAAGTGCTGGGATTACAGGCTTGAGCCACCGCGCCCGGCTTAATGTCATCTTCTCTACAGAGCTCCTCCAGGGTTCTCTGTCCCGTCACCTTGCTTTTTCTTCAGCATGTATTACTACCTAACATTATAAATTTACTTGCTTGTTCTCTGGCTTCCTCATCAGAATGTAAATTTCATGACATCAGGGACTTCAAATGATTCAACATTGTACACTCAGGGTGTAGCTCTGGCACATAGTAGATACTCAATAAATATTTTCTGAAAAGTCCCCTCCAACCCCAGTGATGGGGAGGGAAGCCAGGGCCTGGTGCATGCTAGGCTAGTGCTCTACCACTGAGCTAGACCCTCAGCCCAGATATTTTTTGATGAATGAAAGGAAAACTTCATTCAAAGGAGAACCAATACAATGAAGGAGCTGTATTTCACACTTCCAGTTTTTCCTCTCCGAATTTCTAAATTTAGGTCCATTTGCTTCAAAACTTTTGTGAAACACAAGATGAGAGAAAAAAGATGTTGTCCAACTTTTTTTTTTTTTCCAAAAAGAAAAACTTCCACTTCTATTCCTAATTATTCGGAATGGTTTAATCTTCCTGAGTAGTGTTCCTGGAAATTTCTTCCCCAGTGTCTCATTATTAGAAATCAATGTAGTAGTTATTCCTTGTTAATGAACTGGGTTTTTGTTTTGCTTTATTTCTCTTTTTGATACTGAGGCTTGAACCCACTTGTACATGGTAGGCAAGAGCTCTACAGCCAAGTCATACTCTCATTACTTTTAATTTTATTTAGAGACAGAGTCTCAATATTTTGCTGAGGCTGACCCTGAACTCCTGGGCTCAAGCAATCCTCCTGTCTCAGCCTCCTGAGTATGTTTTTTAAAAATTCTCAAACTGTTAAGTCAAAAAAATAATGAAGGGAGAGCCGGGCGTGGTGGCGAAAGCCTGTAATCCCAGCACTTTGGGAGGCTGAGACAGGAGAATCACGAGTTCAAAGGCAGCCTCAGCAATGGCGAGGCACTAAGCAACTCAGTGAGACCCTGTCTCTACATAAAACACAAAATAGGGCTGAGGATGTGGCTCAGTGGTCGAGTACCCCTGAATTCAATCCCCAGTACCAAAATAAATAAATAAATAAATAATAGATAAATAAATAAATAAATAATAATAATGAAGGGAGGAGACCAAGGTGGGTTGGCAAAGATACAGACAACCCAGCTGAGGATACAGACTAGCCTCAGAATGTTCCCTCGCATTCTTCACCAGCATATCACAGGGATTTCTTCAGCCCTTTAGAAGAAAGAGCTCAAAGGCTTGCACACTAGAATGTTCCTGTTCTCCTTAACAATTTGGGGGGAAGGACAGAGACCACATCAGTGTGAAACCCAGACCCTTGAGGAAATTAGCTAAAGACGCTGACATCTGCTATGCTGAAAAGGAGAGGTCCAGCAAGGTAAGGCCCCTGGTGGTCAGGGGAAGGAGTGGGAAGGGCACTTTCAGGCTTCCCCGCTTTTCTGAACCCAGTTATTGGCTAGCACCCTAAACCTGGCTGCAGAAAATTCCAGGAAGAGGCAATAGCTGGGAGCGGACTGTCCGGAGACTGGGAGGGACGCAGAGCACAGCCAGGTCTACGCATGTACACAGAATGCTTGCCTGCCTCCCACACGCAGAGCTCACAGGCTGACGCCTCTACACAACGACGCGCACAACCTGGCAGTTTACAACACTGTCACACACCCCTTCCACCGCCCACTCTGACCAGGACCCCAGAATACACTGGATATTCTGCAGAGCCTGCCAGCTGCAGGCCCTGCCAGCCCTCCCTCTCCTCTGGGGTTGGGTTTTTCCAGCCGGAGCCTCACTCTCTCTACTGCAATCTCTGGAAATTGGTGTCTGACGCGGCTGCTCCTGCCCATTATTTATTTATTTCCTCTTTTCTTCCCGCTGAGACCCTCCTGTCAGAAGGGGAGCTGCCGTCCGGGACGAAGATAGGCAGGAAGCTGCAGGGAGACCCAGGAGCAGAGAGGACACAGGGAGGCCCACTCAGAAGCCCCTGCCCTGCTTACCCTGGGGGGCCATGAGCTCCCAGCAGGAGGCCAGGAGAGATGAGGGAGACACCAGGAAGAGGGGACAGGAAGCAGAGCTCCGGGACCGAGCCCACCTGGGCCAGCAACGCCGACTCAAACAGGCCACCCAGTTCCTGCACAAGGACTCGGCTGACCTGCTCCCCCTGGACAGCCTCAAGAGGCTCGGCACCTCCAAGGACTTGGTGAGGCGGCCCTCTCCCCTCCCCATGGCCAAGGAAGTCCCAGGCCCTTTCCACCTCCCTACATCCTAAGGACGGGGGTTGGGAGGACCAGAAAGTATAGACCCTCAATCTTCAGGTTCCCTTTCCCTTGCTGGGATGAGGGAGAAAAGATCCAGCCAATTCCAGGGGCTTTACTCTGACCATTCCCAGGCTGTCTGCTGGGGCTGTTCCTGTGGCTTGGCAGCCACGAGGGGCCCACTGCCATCGCTCAGCTTCCCCTATCTTGCTACCCAGTAGCTCAAGGCTTATCTTAGGGCTGATGGGGAGCTAGGCTGTTTAGGAGTAGAGGCTTAGGGAACCCACGAGTCCTGTGGAGCAGTCGTTCAAGGCCAGGAGGGCCTTTTTCGTTCTCCCCAAATCAGACTTCTTCATACCTGCACATTCATTTACCTTTCCCCCTCAGAATCAAAACATCAAGAGCCTCCATACTTTTAGGGCATCAGGGTTTCATGACTCCTGCCTGGGCTCTTTGGTTTCTGTGAGTGTCCTCTCCCTCCCTTCTGGGTGGAATGGCCCTGCCAGGTTCCTTTCCTTCTATCCCCCTCTAGCAATTTTGGGGAATTGGGAATGGGGAATAGGGAATGGGGCAGGGTAGTTAATTATGAGGAGGTGAGGGAGTCACAGGCCAACTGCATATCCAGTCATCCTCTGAGAGGTAGGTGATGATTAAGTGCAGGGACTTTGGAGCCACCTTGCTTGTGATCAAATCCTGGCTTTGCCACTTACTAACTTGGACAAGTTATTTTATGTCTCTGTGCCTTAGTTTCTTTGCCTGTTAAATGAGAACATTGGGTAATCCCAGTGACTCCAGAGGCTGAGGTAGGAGGATTGCAAGTTCAAAGCCAACCTGAGCAATTTATCGAGACCCTATCTCAAAATAAAATGAAAAGGAATAGGGATGTAGTTTAATGGTACAGCACCCCTAGATTCAGTCTCCATTACAGAAAGAAAGAAAGAAAGAAAGAAAGAAAGAAAGAAAGAAAGAAAGAAAGAAAGAAATTTATTAGCATCTATCTCCTAGGGTGTTGAGTTATATGAGCCACTCAATACATATTAAGCACTTAGGACTGTGCCTCACTAATAGCACTAGAGAAATGTGATAATTATTCCTCCAGCTACTATTCCATTAAGCCTGAAAGATGAAGTAAGCCTGAGATAGGGGGTCCAGAGGATATACAATTATATTTTATTGAAGTAAGCAACTTCTTGGGAACCTGGGGGCAAACACAGCCCTAACTGCCTTTCCTGACCTAGCCCTACCTTTCCCCCTCCAGGGACACAGCCCAGAGGCCAGGCAATGCCCTAGCCCCATTCCAGCAGCCTCAAAGGAGGAAAAGTGATCAGACTAGCTGAACTTTGAGTTCAGAGACGAAGCCAGGGTTTGGTCCTCCTTGTAAACACAGTGAGCACTGCTGAGAAAAGGGATGGAGTAAGGAAGCAGGTTCCTCAGCCCCCAGGGGCTAGGACTCTAGGGTCTCTGCATCTATTGGGGACCATCTTACATCTGTGTGGTGGAGAAGATGCCCTATTAACATTGCTATTCTAGAGTGGCAGGTCCAGTTTTCTGATGAGACACTCTGGGCTTATCATCTCTGCCCTTTGCCTTGGCACCTCCGGAGTTGACCTCTAGCATTACCTCTTGTGGCTTTGGGAGTGAAGATGCAATTGGTTGTGAGGCCCCACTGTCTGCCTCCCTGGGATAGCTCGGGAACAAACTGCACAATGTGGGAGAGGCCTGGAGCCTGGAGCCACCGTGGGAAAGGTGGAAGGAAATGGGAACTGCAGAGTGCCCCCCCCCCCCAACTTTGTTTCAGCTCACTGCACTTTTCCCAGAGCTGGCAGCTTGCTGCTGGGAGCAACCTCTAGGGCCCCATGAGGCCAAGGGTATAAAAACAATCCCAGGCTCCCAAAGAGCGAGGGCAGGTGGAAGAGCATGTGGAGCCTGGGAGAGTAGTCATTCTTCAGCAAGCACTTACTGAGTACCTACTCTATGCCGAGTAAAGCCTTGGGATACAAACATGAGTGAGAGACCTGACCCAAAGGCTCTCCAGGCTAGTGGGGGAGTGAAATCCAGAAATAACATCTGTGAGAAACATAACCAAGGGAGATAAGAACAGAGAGAGGAGCAGTAAGAGTACTGACAGGGTATCCTGGAGGAGGTGGATCCTTCGCTAATTACAGAGTACACATGGAATCCCAGGTGTCAGATAAGAGCCTCTCATCCAGATCCAGCATGTTGAGTCAGTCACCAATTTGGCCTAGGGAAGAATGAGGAAGTGGGGTTTCAGGGAGAAGGGGTGAGCAGGAGTGAAGGTAAGGAGGTGGAACAACCTGGCTCAGCAGGAGGAACAGCACCAGCTTTGCTGGGGCCGCTGAGCAGCAAGGGGAGGGGAAGTGGAAGATTCAGGCAGCAGCCAGGTCATCTGGGTCATCACTTCGAACAGATACACAACTCACCTGGGTTTTGTTAAAACGAGGTTCTGGGGTTTGGGGTGTGGTTCAGTGGTAGAGCATTTGCCTGGCATATGCAAGGTCCTGGGTTTGATTCCCAGCACCACAAAAAGACAAAACCCCAAAAGCCAGATTTTGATTGACTAGGTCTGAGATTTCTGCATTTTAAACAGGCTTCTATACGCTTTTTAAAGCTGCTGCTTTGGGGACCACACTTTGGGTGGCAGGGTTTTCGATAACTCAGTCTGGAAGCCTGGAGCTGGTGTATTGGCAAGGCAACAGTGCCGGAGGCAGGTGCTTGTGAACTGAGACCCAGTCACTTAGATGAGCGGTAGGGAGGCTGCAATAAAGTAGTAACAGAAAGGAGTGAGTGATGGGCCCTACAGACAGGAGGCCAAACTGGTAGAATCTAGGAAGTGATCTGACAGGGTGAGAGTGCTGGTGGATGAGGGAGAACACTAGCATCCCAGTTCTGAAGACTTCATTGTTTCTTCTTTTTTTTTTTTTTTTGGTACTGGTGATTGAACTTAGGGGCACTCGACCACTGAGCCACATCCCCAGCCCTATTTTGTGTTTTGTGTAGAGACAGGGTCTCACTGAGTTGCTTAGCGCCTTGCTGTTGCTGAAGCTGGCTTTGAACTCGCGATTCTCCTGTCTCAGCCTCCCAAAGTGCTGAGATTACAGGCTTGAGCCACCACGCCCATTCATTGCTTCTTTCCATCACACCACCTGGGATCTGCAGTCCATTTTAGGAAGGTCAGAAGGAAAAAAAAGACAAAATTAGTCCTTTCCCCCACCCCCACAAAGGGTACATTCAAGACACAAGTTTCTTTAAGCCTAATAGCAGTTCCTAGAATGCCCCTTCAGCCAATAGTTCAATCTAACCTAGAATGGGTCATTCTCCTTTTCCCATTTCATGGCATGATCTGATCCTGGGCTTCATTTTGCTGTAAACATCTGGTTGATGGGGTCCTTGGTTGGCTCCTGTTATTTTTTGTTGCAGTGCTGGGGATTGAATTTAGAGCCTCACGTCAGGCTAATGCTCACCACCTTTACATACCCAGCCCCGCTCTGCCATTTTCTTACTGAGATGTGGGTTGGGGTGGGTGAGCACTCTAGGGTATGTAAAGCAGGGGAAGGGAGTGGTCTGGATACTTGGGCTTACACCTGTCTACCTGTCTCATTTTGTGATGGAGCCAGCAACCGCACAGTGTGATCCAAAGGCGCCTGGTGGAGGGGAACCAGAGTCGGCTTCAGGGGGAGTCTCCCTTAGTGCAGGCACTGCTTCATGGCCAGGACAGCAGGAGGAAGACCAGTGGGACAGAGAGTCCAGCTCTTCTGGTCAACTGCAAGGTGAGAGGTCTTCTAGGGTACCTACCTTAAACCTTCCTGAGCGGCTCACTTCACCCCTCCTCTTTCTGCCCTGACTAGCAGGGGAGAGAGGCAGGAAAGGTGAAAAGGCACTTCTCCCCTATCCTGGACCTAAACAAGGTCCTCCATCTTCTTTCCTCTTTGCCTCAACCCACTTTCTCTCCCACAATTCCATCTGTTATCACCATGACATTACTCTACCCCTTTCTCTTATGGAAGTGTAATATTTACATGTGGATATGTAAGTCCTCTTTATTTTTTTTTAAATATTTTTTAGTTGTCAATAGACATTTGTTTTATTTATTTATTTATATGTGGTGCTGAGGATCGAACCCAGGGCCTCACGCATGCGAGGCAAGTGCTCTACCGCTGAGCTACAATCCCAGCCCCGTAAGTCCTCTTTAATGTGCTCTACGTATCTGAAGGGTGCATGCATGTATGGGAAATGCAGTTATCCCAGGAAAAGCTCATGTGTTCCAAGGTGAAGACTCTGGCATCTCTAGAGCCACTGAACCACCCGCTATTGAGTTGTTCCCAGGAAATGCTCTTCTACTCTTCTGCCCAGACAGTTCTCCAATCACTCTGTCCACATTCTGCGATCTTTTAAGGCCCAGGCCAGATGTTACCTCTTCCTTGAGAGCTTTTCTAATTCCCCCAGTAGGAAATAGCCTTTCCTCCCTTTCAACCTCTAAAAAGCACTTGACTCAATCTTTTCATTACTTTAAAACTTTCTATGAGGCTGTGGGTGTAGCTCAGTGGTAATGCACAAGGTCCTGAGTTCCATCCCCAGTGCAGCAAAAACAAAACAAAAAACTTCTCAAATCAAAAACACCTTTGTACCAGAGTTATATTTTACTTCCTTTAGATTCCTGAAGAACAATATTCACTGACGTACCTTCCAGCAGTGTATCTTTTGCATTGTAGACGCCTAATAAATGTTTTGAATGAGAAAACTACGTGTGTGTGTGTATCAAAGTGTATACCCAAATGTATGTATAAATCCTTTATAAGAACATCAACCTGTCTTCCCTTATTTTCAGTAGTGAACTTCTTGGTTACTCACATCTGAGTTTCCTGACAAGGGATTCTAGTCTCCTCCCTCCTCCATTCCTAACCAGAAGGTCTCAAGCTCACAAGAATTTCTCTAAGCGAACATCACTATTTCTGGCCAAATCATTCCCAACTTAGGGACTCATTATGTATAGCTCTACTTCTTTTTTTTTTTTTTTTAATTTTTTTTTAGTTGTAGATGGACACAATGTCTTTATTTTATTGCTCTGTATGTGGTGCTGAGGATCAAACCCAGGGCCTCACACATGCGAGGCAAGAGCTCTACCGCTGAGCTACAACCTCAGCCCTGTAGCTCTACTTCTTTTCTGATTTCTTTACCTGAGAGTTAGTTTCGCTTCAATTATGACTCCCATAAAAATTCCTTCAAAGACTCAGTTCATTCCCTATGCTTATGGTTAAGAGAACCATCAAAGTTTGGGAAAGCTGAAGCCTCCAACCCTATTCTTTTTTTTTTTTAGTCCAGGGATTAAACCCAAAGGTGCTTAACAACTGAGCCAAATGCCCAATCTCTTTTCATATTTTATTTAGAGACAAGGTCTCGCTGAGTTGCTTACAGCCATGCTAAATTGCTGAGACCGGCTTTGAACTCACGATCCTCCTGCCTCAGCCTCCTGAGCTGCTGGAGTTACAGGAACGTGCCACTGTTCGCAGCAACCCACCTCCAATCCTTCTTCCCCAGAAACTCACTGATCTACCCAAATTCTTCTTTTTTAGTGCCAGGACCAGCTTCTTAGAGTGGCCGTGAACACAGGCACCCAACACAATCAGATCTCCAAGGGATGCCTCAGCCGCCTAGGGTAAGAGTGTGGTCCACATGAATGAATGGGGGATGGGGTTTCTTTTTGGAGTGATGAAAATATTCTCAAATTAACTAGTGATAGTTGCACAACTCGATGAATATACTAAAAACCACTGAATTGGGGCTGGCTCATGGCTCAATAGCAGAGCCTTGACTAGCATGCAGTGAGATTTGATCCCCAGCACTACAAAAAACAAAATCCCAGCTGGGTGTGAGGGCACACTCCTGTAATCTCAGCACAGTGGAAGGCTGAGACAGGAGGATCATGAGTTCAAAGCCAGCCTCAGCAATGGTGAGGCACTAAGCAACTCAGTGAGACCCTGTCTCTAAATAAAATATAAAACAGGGCTGGGGGATGTGGCTCAGTGGTCAAGTACTCCTGAGTTCAATCCCTGGTACAAAAAAAAAAAAAAAAAAAAAGAATCCCAAACTGCACACTTTAAAGAGTGAATTTTAGCAAGGTGCAAAGAGGTATATGCCTTGTAACCCCAGCTACTCAGGTGGCTGAAGTAGGAGAATTGCAAGGCGAAGGTCAGCCTGGGCAAATTAGTGAAAATGTCTCAATTTTTAAAAAACAAATTAAAAAGAGATGGAGCCGGGCGCGGTGGCTCACGCTTGTAATCCCAGCACTTAGGGAGGCTGAGGCAGGAGAATTGCGAGTTCAAAGCCAGCCTCAGCAACGGCGAGGCGCTAAGCAACTCAGTGAGACCCTGTCTCTACATAAAACACAAAATAGGGCTGGGGATGTGGCTCAGTGGTCGAGTGCCCTGAGTTCAATCCTCAGTACCAAAAAAAAAAAAAAGAGATGGGATATAGCTCAGAGGTAAAAGCACTTGCCTAGCATGTGTGAGGTCCTGGGTTCAATCCTCAGCATGTGTGCGTACACATGCAAAGAATGAATTTTATGATACATGAATACTATCTCAATAAAGCTGTTATTAATTTTTTGGCAGTACTGGGGATTGAACCCACAGGCTTGCACATGCTAGGAAAGCACTCTACCACTAAGCTACACCCCTAGTCCAGCAAATACGTATTTATTTAGACTTTTTTCTTTCTTTTTTTGCGGTGTTGAGGATTGAACTCAGGTCTCAAACATGCTAGGCAAGTATTCTACAACTGAGTCACATCTCTAACCCCCCAAAAAGTGGCTTGGAGGCTCAGGCAGGGAATAAAAGGATTTAAACTCCATGTGGTGTCAGGGATTGGAAGAGCACAAATCAGTAACAGCTGATTAACGAGGTTGGGGTAAGAGTAGAATCTGTGGTGGTTATAACACTTGCTTCCCAATCACAGGTTAGGGAAGAGGGTTCTAAAAGCCCCAGGTGGGGACCTCGCACCTGGGCCAACCCAGGTGGAGCAGCTGGAGCTACAGCTAGGGCAGGAGACTGTGGCATGCTCGGCCCAAGTGGTGGGTAAGTTCTCCCTTTGCCAACAGCCTTTTTTCACCTCTCCTACCTTTCTCTTCTGGGCATACCAAAGGCAGATTTTCAGCCACTGCCATCACCAGGGTCCTCAAGGATGCTGATCGTACCCAGCTCTGTGCCAGTATTCTCAGACCTGCTATTGGGGTGGGTAGGGAAGGAGGAATGCTGAGAGGGGTGCAGCAGTGACCATGATGTAGCCTCTCATTTTTCAATGGTTTCTGCAGATGTTGACAGTCCTGAATTCTGCCTGGGCCTGCAGACTCTGCTGTCTCTCAAGGTAAGGTAGCCTCACTTGGGGCCTGATCCAAAGTACTGGGAGAGAGGTAGAAAGCACAGAGTGGAAGTGATGGCCAGGCTCTGAGGGGAAAGACTTGGAGATTTGTGATTTGACCCTTGCCTCCTTAGAGGTTTCTCAGTGTCCCCAAGTGGACAGTCAAGAGAACGGGATTCCTCCTTGGCAGGGGTCCAGGTAAATGGAAACAGAGGGAGCAGCAGAGAGCAGGTGTAAGCTGTGGGAAGTGGAAGGGGGAGCACAAGTTTGGGCTGGCAGAGAGGTGACCTCACATCATGGGCTCCACACCCCACAGTGCTGCATCGACCTGGAACATGGAGTTCTGCGACTGAAAGCCCCCTTCTCAGAGCTGCCCTTCCTGCCTCTGTACCAAGAGCCTGGCCAGTGACTGCTGTCCCAGTTGGTCCAAGAGGGAAATACCTTGCCTTAGGGGAAGAGCCATGTGAGGAGTCGGGGTATTGTCTGAGCTGGGTAGCCGAGGACTACTGTATCTACCCTTTTTCTCACCACCCTGACCCCTGCTGTCCCATTTCTCTCAGTTGGCTGCTTTCCTCTCTGCTTTTCAGTAGCTGTTCTCTGTTTCAGGAAGTTTCCACTAAAGGGCCCATGACTCTGGGGTTCTAGCTTCCCTGTTCTCTCTCATCCCCATCCTGAAAAGAACAAGAACAAGTTCGTGTTGCAAAAAGGGGACCTAAGCCGGGCGCGGTGGCTCAAGCCTGTAATCCCAGCACTTAGGGAGGCTGAGACAGGAGAATCGCGAGTTCAAAGCCAGCCTCAGCAATGGCGAGGCGCTAAGCAACTCAGTGAGACCCTGTCTCTACATAAAACACAAAATAGGGCTGGGGATGTGGCTCAGTGGTCGAGTACCCCTGAGTTCAATCCCCAGTACCA